>OY783199.1:7036260-7522537 GCA_963678675.1 Xiphydria camelus
AGAGAGAGAGAGAGAGAGAGAGAGAGAGGAGAGAGAGAGAGAGAGAGAGAGAGAGAGAGAGAGAGGAGAGAGAGAGAGAGAGAGAGAGAGAGAGAGAGAGAGAGAGAGATGAGAGGAGAGAGAGAGAGAGAGAGAGAAGAGAGAGAGGAGAGAGAGAGAGAGCGGAGCGAGGATTGAGAGAGAGAGAGAGCGAGAGAGAGAGCGAGAGAGAGAGAGGAGAGAGAGAGAGAGGAGAGAGCGCGAGAGTGGCGTCATTTTATAGTAGTTATACCCCGTGGACCCACCGGCGGGTCGGTCGTTCCGCCTTGCGCCGTATATCAGTCGGGTACGAGGAGCGTTGCCTCGGGCAACGTGCGCTGGAGAGGCGGAGAGAGAAAACGGGGATACTTTCATTCCTAGAGGGCTGCGTACAGCGCTATGAAAATCCCGCGAATACGGATTCTTACTGGCGAATTAATCCCCCTTTTTTTTAGCCACGGCTGCGTGAACGCACGACGTCGTCGTTTGTATCGCAATTACAGCGAGTCGAACGATAAAAGGTGTTCGGTAACGATACGATTCACCGAATAGCAGTAAAGTCAACTATTCGATCGGTTAATTTCACTAAAAAATACCACGCGGACCTTTTTATCGCCAGAGCAGTAAAATTTACCGCGCAAAGTCCCCTCGCCCACCTCGCGAATTATTTACTCAGCCACTACACAAAACTACTCGGTTCTCACCTCGTAACCTCGCGTTTAGCCGATCCACTTAACTTTTTTTTTTTCATCTCGACCCGCGCGATTAAACGCGGCGGAAATGTAGAGAAAACGATAAAGTCCACATCCGCATCGCACCTTCGATTAACGACTCTGAGGATTTTAAAGCGCCGCGAGTGCTCGCAATTAAATTGGCGCGTCTACAGGTACGCTGCAAGATAATGAAACGTGGAACGCGATATCAAAGCGGACGTGTGGGGGGAGATACGCGCGATGTAAACGCGGATCGATACGTATTGCGCCAGATTGTGTAATGTTGTCGAATGTTAGAAGAATGGAATTTTGACGTGGAAACAAATTGGGAAACCTACATACGATGTCAAGGCTTTGGAATAGACTTTTGGGCGGAGATAATGTACATCGAGGTCATATTTCTTGGTGATATCGAGTGACTAGCTTAGAGCCTCACTTTATCACGGGTCGCGTTAATTTAGTCAAGATATATCGTGAGAACTGTCACCTGGACTCGTGAAAAATGCACCGAACGATTTAAAGTATAGAGCGTTTTGCTGCGAGTATGTGTACTTAGAGTGAGAAAAATAACTTGGTTAAAATGACAATACAAAACCGTTAAAAATGAGCTTAGTCATTCTAACCAAAATACTAGTAAGTTGAAACAAATATTTAGTTATTCTAATGACATGTTTAGTTATTCAAACTACATGTTTAGTCATTCTAACTATACATGTCTAGTTATTCTTACCAGAATATGGTCAGTCTAACCGAACACACACAGATGGAGGATTCATATTTTACCAAACGGTTTGGTTATGGTCTCCAGAATTTTGTTTCAATTGATCACAGGCTATTTTTTTCGGTGTACATCTTTAAAAGTATTTTATAGCTTATATAGCGAACTTTAAGAATTAAGTTGCAATTATCGTATGAATTCTGATAAAACGCATCCAGCTTATTCGATAGATGTAACGCACGGTATAGCTGTAAAAACTGCAATAAAACGCGCGATATAATCGTGCATTGTTAGGCTGCTGTTACATAAATAGGTAGAAAGTTATAATTATCGTATGCGTTACGTACAATAAAAGCATTCAGTGCGTTTATTATTGCAGAATTTGCTTTCTAAGGAAGTATATGTATAAGCGCTGAAACTTTCATTTAACCGCCTGTGAAACAAAGGAGCATTTATAAAAATAAAAGTACCGAGTGCGTGCAATTATTGTCGCGCGTTGTTCTCGAATCGTGGAGGAAATATTTCTGGTGGTGTATTTTAAAGGGGAACTTAGAATTACACGCGACGGACGGCTTAGAATCGATAAAAATTGGCTTACGCCACTTGTATTGCTGCACTAAGTTCACGGTAACGCAAGGATGGCGATCCAAATCGTTCAATGCCACGGTCGCCTCGTTTTGACGGCCATGCGACACACTTCAACTCAACGCGCGCCTCTTCCATGAGTGGAGTTAATGGCCACCATCCTCGACTTCGGCACCATCGATCTAAACGTGTGTAGGTTCCAATAGCCTACTGTTATATTTTACCGCAGAGCTTCCCAAACGTTTCGAAATGATTCTCTCAACTTTATTTTTTAGAAATCACTTCGTTTCCTATTTCCGAATTGATCGTCTATTTCTCCAGACATATAAAAGGCACACGAAAAATAGATCGATCTTTAAGATTCGTGGCTTTTGAAATTAAAAAAAGTTTAGTCTAGCAACTTGTTTTTCTAGACTTTTTTTAGACTCGTATGTATAAAGATTACAAATTGAATTAAAAAATATCCATGTTTTTTTTAACGGAAAGTCTCTTCCTTTCTCCTCTGCTTTTAACAAATTTTTTGCGCATACCCGGAAGGCTTTACGTTCTTCACACCGTTAGAAGTCTAAAAGTGAAACTCTACAACTTTACATCATCGCACATGGAGAGGCTCGCTCTACTCTCGCGCCCTAAGAACTATGTATAACGCGAAATATCAGTCGTGCTACTGACCATTGGAAACGGAAACGTAGCAATTATTCGTGACCCGCTTTTCAAAGGGGTCTATAGAAGAAATTGCGATCGACGATCCGCAAGTTCCGACCGTTTGCCCCGACGAAGCGACATATGGATCTGTGCTTTGGATGGCGACGCGAAGCGGTAGGGCACTCTATAGTCGCGCCCGAAGGCAACGGTAAAATATGAATGGGACATCGACATGCTGAAAAATGTAAAACGCCCGATCGCAGTTACGGATGTCTTCTGTGTCGGTCGGCTGTGGCCGTCGTGTCGTACGCGGTGTCCTACATACACATTGCCCCCCTCCACGTGTCTCGTTCTCTGGGAAGAGAGGGAGAAACGTTCGAGAAGGTTGTAGACTGTTTCTGTTTCCTCTCGACGAATCGTGGAATTCATCGATTTTTTTATGAGAGGGAACCCGGTTAGACTTGATGGAAACTATATCGAGATAAATAATTGCTGGTGCTAAAAAATGTTTTCTTCAATCAAAAACATAATATAGTTCCAGGATCAGGCCATGGTTTTCTGAATCGTACGAGAAAATATTTGATAGGCCTGAGTGATTGTTTTTTTTTTTCGTGCAGAAAAAATCTCTTGTTCCAAAAAAGATACTCTTGAATCAAAAATATATATTCTTTGACCAAGAATTTGTATTCTTAAAAATTAGTAAGACAATGTGTTCTTGATTCAAGACATATTTTTTTGATACTAGCAATTATTTCTCTCAGTATATGATAATCAATATCGTTCTAAAATCTATGTTTACTTTGTCGTATGAATTTGAAGAAATAACTATTCTTAAATAAATCATTAAATTTATATCACAATACGATTCAAGTTAATCACTGTATTTATTGTAGCAAAATATTTAGGAAAAATTGTACTTATTTCGAATGCGAGAGTTCAATATTTAATCTGTATTATTTTAAAACCATTAAATATCACGAGTAACCTTGATTACCGAGTAATACTCATAAAGTGTACTACAGCCCTGATGCATTAAAAAGTCTATACAATATATACGAGCTAAAATTGCTTTACAAATTACGTACATTAGACTGTCTAGGAAATGAGACGCTTCGAGTGGCTGATAATCGTATTTGGCTGGTATTCAAATAAGCGAATTCTTTGTTCACATAAATTGTATCTTAATGCGACTTATCATACGAATTAAAACACAGGATATGGAATTTCTATGCTCAATTTAAATACCAAACATAAATTTAATATAAATGCGAGTGCCTATCGTGTAATTAACACGTATCGGTAAAGAATGAATCCTCTATTCACGAGAATTAGTCGGACAATTTTCACGAAACTTTCACCAAACGATTTAACGTCATCTCCGGATGCTTTCGCAGGTAGTCGCATAATCGTGGTAATTAACATGAGCGAAGCCGCGTCACGAAAGCTAATATAAATATCAAAGTATTTGCTTCGTACGAATTGTGTCCGTAAATACATATATGTTACGTTTATATTTACACGATGAAAATCGATAATCGTCGAGTTTCCCCGCAGACATTTCCTGGCTGCGTGGGAGGAGAATTTCGAATCGGTCAGTCGGGGAGGGTGAAGAAACCCGGCCGGAAGGACGAAAGCGAGCGGACCGTGCGGTTACGAAGTGAAAACGAAATGAATATTCGGCGGCCGTAATGCGCGCCGCGCGATTGATAGAAAGGGGGTCGTCGCTAGTCGTGGAAACGGCGGACTCTCGGGAGAGGAGGCGTCCCAGTTTATTGGTGGGTCGTTGCACCGCGGATCGACCGAGTACACGCGGGTCTTTTGGTCAATCGAAAATTCCACTTGCCACTTGCCACCGCGACGAGATGCCCTCGACTAATTTTTTTTTATTGCAGATTTGAAATATATTGATAAAATTATTTACCCTCAATTTTCTTATTTTTCATTTTCGACCTTGTTTAAGCTGGAAAATAATATTTAACAATGTAGCATATACATCGTAGTATTGTAAGTCTACCCCTCTCGCTCTCGTTACTTGACATAAGCGCGTCTCTCGTGGCTTCTCGATGACGTCATAATACAGTAGAGAGAAACGTGCTAATAACTTTTCGTATAATTATTATTTCAGGCATTTTCTTTTTCGTGTGACATTGAATATGTACAATGAGGAAAATAACCTGGTCAATTTGGCCAAAGTCTTGGAGGCCGCACTGAGAAAAATAATTTAGTCAATCTAACCAAAATCCTAGAGATGATGACCAAACCGTTTGGTGAAATATGGATCCTCTCTCCATCTGTGTTTGGTTAAACTGACCATTTTCTGATTAAAATAACCAGGTGTGTAGTTAGAATAACTAGATATTTGGTTAAACTTAATAGTATTTTGCTCAAAACAACTAAATATATTTAACCAAATGCGTTTTGTCATTTTAACCAAGTTATTTTTCTCGGTGTATACAGATTATGAGTTGAATTGAAAAATCCGAATATTTTTCTATGCGATAACCGAAATTTGCCGAGGCCCCCATTAAGGAGGGTATCGCGAATACTTCGAATTTCTTATCCGCATTCTCCCGGCACCCGCGGAAATATCGCAAGAAATGCCAGATTCCTTTACAGCCCGATTTCAGATTCCGATGGATTTCGACATTTCTCAGAAGGTGAATAACACCCGTCCGGCGGTCAAAAATAGAAACGCCACCTTTCGTTCCTCGCCGCGGCTCTCTCGTATTGCACGCGCGTAAACGCGTGCGTGGCCAGATATTGCGCCAATATCGATCCCTCTCCCCGCGCGTGTACGAATCGCGACACGCGGCAGCCGCGCGATCGTGACCTATCGACGACTCCGCGCGAGACGGGTATACAGGTACACACAACTCGGACGACACGCCGATTGATTTTCCGTTAGGCGGGCCGGGCAAACTAATCCCGCCTGGCGTCGTATCGGCGAGATTCTCTTCAACGCGACGCGCGACGGTTAGAGATCGACGATTCGATCGCGCACGAGAGCAACGTGGCGCCTCGACGAATACTTGCTCGTGCACTGAGAAAAATAATCTGGTTAACCTAACCAAAATCCTGGAGACGATAACCAAATCGTTTGGTGAAATATGGATCCTCTCCATCTATGTATTTGGTTTGACTGACCATTTTTTTTGGTTGGAATAACTAGAAGCGTAGTTAGAATTACTGAACATATAGTTAGAGTAACTAAATATTTGGTTAAATTTACCAGTATTTTGGTTAGTATAACTAAATCCGTTTAACCAGATGCGTTTTGTCATTTTAACCAAGCGCTATTTTTCTCAGTGTGCGGGGAGAAGCTCCGCGGCGCGAGAGCCGCGCGACACATCGGAACGTTAAAGCCGCAGAATTGCCCACTCTCTCTCTTTCTCCGTATAATATCGTTTAGAATGCGGAAAAATCTCTCTCGAGCTGCACGTCGAAATGTCGCGAGTCATCGTGAGAGCCGAGAATTCTCGCCCTCCCGTTTTGAATGCATCGCGCGATACTTAAGCGGCTCCCAATACTGTCGTACGATCGAACGATACACTTCCGTATTCTTCAGAAAAATCACTCAGCCCGAGAGGAGATCTTTAGTTTGTGACAACTCCATCCAAATATGTCCAGTTAAATATTGGCTCAGTGCCAATAATCATCCGATCGACGAAACGAGAGACGAGCGTGTTTATCAAAATCGAGTCAATATTCCTTCGAGCCAAATAAACGTTTACCTACTGAGCGGTACGCGTGGATAGTTTTTATAAACTTATTTCGCGTAGTTTCGTCGGAAGATCTCTCCTCCCCGCGATGAAGGAACAAGCAATACAAAATCGACGAGCCTCTCGCTTTGAAAAAAAACTTCCTTCGCCGCGTACAGCACAGATATACGGGACGAAGCTTCGCGATTTTCCGCATCCGTCCAACGCTCTCTGGAGAGACAAACGTACGCGCGCGTAAGTCGTATAGCAACTTTAGATAGTATTTAGCTCATCAAATGCATCAAGGTTGTTCGCTTTATGAATCAACATTATGCAAGCATGTTTTTGTCATTAAATAGTTTTAAACTGATACAAATAAAATGTTAAACATTTATTTAACATATGCACAATTTTTTCGTAAATATGTTGCTACAATAAATAGAGCGATTAATTTGAATGACATTATAATGTAAATTTAACAATTTTTGGAGGAAAAATTACTCAGACAGACTTGAATGATCGTCTATATGACGAAACTACAATATTTGATCGTTCTAAAGTTAACGTTTATTTTACCGTATGAGTTTAGAAAAAAAATGTTTCTTCAAAAAATTATTAAATCTACATTATAATGTGATTTAAATTAATCGCTGTATTTATTATATTATAGCAACATACTTACGAAAAATTTACCGTATATTGAATAAATGTTTAGCATTTTATTTGTATTTACTTAAAATCATTTAATGACACAAATATGCTTGCTTAATGATGCTCATAAAGCGCACAACTTTGATGCATCTGATGAACTACCTACATAATACTACCTAGAGTTGCTGTACATCTTACGTACAATACTTCAATCATTACTACAATAAATACAGCGATTAAGTTGAAGCCGATTATAATGTAAATTTAACAATTTTTTGAAGAACAATTATTTTTCTAAACTCATGCGGCAAAATAAACATAAGCTTAATCAACGATCAATTATTGTAGTTTGTACGAACGTCGTGACAATCACAGAAATCTATTTGAGTCGTTTCCTCTGCATAATAAAAAAAAATCACCAGCAAAAATCCACCAACGCTGTACAATATCCCCGCGGTTCGCTTCCAAGGCCGTCGCCGCGGACCTCCTCGACGCATCGTCACGGCGACGATACGGACCGATTTCCCGGTTTTAACCTTCCCTTTCCACGCCGGCCGACCATCGATATACGCGTCGTCTCGAGATAAACTCGCTTTACGAGCGCAGCGCGTACTTGAGCGCGCGCGCGCGTTTACCCTTCTGCGATCGTCGGGTCGTGACGTAAGAAGCTGCCGTAAGGTAATAAAATGTCACCTGACGACATCCAGGCGAACGAGCGACGGCCTGGCAAGACGCAAGGCCTCCGCGCCTCCCGCGGTGCGTCTCTTACGCATATCGGTGCGCGTACAGATGCGCGGCCACACGTACGAACTCCGAGTTTACTCGGTGCGCCGCGTAGGAGCGCTGGTAGCACGCGACGCGGTGGCGGCGACGGCGACGGCGCGTCAGAACCGTTCCGCCGTAGGAGATCTCTGACGTCATTGGTCATTGATCTTCAGCGGGTCCGAGAGCCGTTCGCTCTGCGTCAGGAGAGAACGCGAAATCCTGCTCCACATCCCGCATGCGGTCATGTGTCCCAGGGCTACGCGCGGCCGGTCGCCGAGAGGCGCCGCCGGGTCCGGCTTATTAAAATCCGATTCGCGTGTAATCTCCGAGGCTAAGAATAGAACCGCCGGTTTTTTTTTCGCTCCTCGCCGTCGCACACCGGCCAGAAATAGTTGGCGTCGGGACAATCGACGCGATGGGATACGCGGACGGCGAGGCTGTGTGAGCGTAGAAGAAATCCTTTACGAGCCTCTCTAGCGATAGGTAGGTACAGTCTGGCTAACCGACTGCCGGAGTCTGGCGCTGGCGGATTAGGCGATTTGAAATTTTTCGTGGGTAGAATCGACTGCTTCCGCTGCAGTCTTTCCGTTGGTTTTTTTTACAATCTCGTCTTTGGTTATTCTGTAGTTCGATGAAATTATCGGTTTGGTATGCATTGGGACAAATGACACAGGTTTACAAAAAAAAAAAGTCCGGACTATTTGACCGGACCATGGTATTCCGAGGTATTTTTGCGTCCTGAATCCGATCCCGAGGTCATCTGAGCCCCATCACGTCAGAAAAATGAGATTTCAAGGTCATTTAGAGGTTAAAATGACCATTTTTTGGAACTGGATCCGGGACAATTTCTCAAGCGACCTGTTGAGTTGGAGGGTAGCTGTTTAGGTCTTGAATACCTTCCAAACATTGGAATGGAGTCCTAAATCTCGACCGGGACTATCACAGAACCACCCCAGTGGATAAAATGTTGCCATGTGATCGTTGTATCTCGCGGATTACGATCTCCCTGTCAAGGCATCCAATTCCGGCGATCCGTTCACTGTAACAGTGGACCCAGCACTGACCCTAATGGCCTTAGAACCTTGGAGTCATGCTCTGGGTGCTGCTCAGGGCGGTCCCATTTCCTTATTTATTTACTTCGAAATCTCGTTTTTCTGACGTGATGGGGCTCAGATGACCTCGGGATCGGATTCAGGACGCAAAAATACCTCGGAATACCATGGTCCGGTCAAATAGTCCGGACTTTTTTTTTTGTAAACCTGTGTAATTGCTAGTGTTAACAAAATATGTCTTGAATCGAGAATATATGAGGAGCAAGCATTCAAAATGTATTAAAATAATCCTGATAACCCATTTCTGAGAAAATCGCCAAAAACACCTAGTGGGCATAAGTGGGCAGCGCCTGGGACAGGTGAAAATTATTTGTGGGGCATTCGATTCATCTCAGCTAGTTGACAATATATTCCAAAATTCATGAACATTGTACCAAAAATCTTTTAGACGTAGAAACCGCGCTTAACTCAATTTCGCTTAAAAATGGATTTAATACGTTTTGTGAACGCTTGCTCCTCATATGATCTAACAAATTTTTAAGAATACAGATTCTCGATCGAAGAATATAATATTCTTGATTTAAGAATACCTTCGTTGGAACAAGAAATTTTTCTACGCGAAAAAAACAATTACTCGTGCCTATGAAATATTTTCTTGCACGAAGAAAACCGTGACTCGATCCCAGAATTATATCATGTTTTTCATTGAAGAAACCATTTTTTTTTTGGTATGAGCTATTATTTCTCTCAGTCTGGAAGAAAATGGAATGGAACGAATGGGAACGATAGAATGGGAACGCGAGTTAACCACTATGCGGAAGCTAGCAGCAGCCAGTAGTTACGGCCCGTCATACGCCTGCCGCCTTACCGAGAACCTGTACGGCGCGGGCGGACGGACGTATGACGGAACTCTTCTACTGACCGCTAGAGCTCTGCGGGGCATACTTTTCTGATAGACGTTACATGTAGTACTTTGCGTGGCTTCCACCACGTGTAATATATCGGATGTTTTTGACGCCACTCCGAAGCGCTGAATTGCCAACGCTAAAGAGTACTCATAAAAATTCGCGGTCTCTCCACTCGAGCGGAAACGCTGCAATTTGCTCCCAAGTGCAGCGTGTAGCTACAGTGCCCTGCAGCTAATTACTGCGCTGCTCGGAATAACGAGGCGGAAACGCGGGAAGAAATGAAAGAGAGTCGACTCGTTTCTCGAGGCAATTCCTGCTAGCAAATGACCGTGAATCGCGCAGACGTGACGCCAACCACGTGGAGTCTCGGGTCATTTGAGCAACACGTTCAAGTATTCAAACTCCGAGACTAAAAAGTTTCATAAATGTTGCAATCGTTCTCTGAATGCGTAAAAGAGTGAGATTTTGCACTCGCTCAAATTCAGAGAGAGTAGAGGAAAGTGGGGTGCGATAGAACGCCGAGTTGGTCTCCGATTTTCTTCTGTTTCGCCCCAATTTCTCCCTGCTTCAAAATGCAACGTAGCGGAGTCTGACTAATTATAGCGCCACTTGCAGTAACGAGGAGGAAACGCGGAAAGAAACGAAAGAGTGACTCGCTCCTCTCGAGGTGGATGACCGTGAACCGCGTAAACGTACACGTCGAGGTGGCTCGGATCTTTTTATCCTCCTCGCGATTCATGCTCGTCATCACGCGGCGCATTCTTGCAGTTTACGTTACTCTCGACGCGCGCCGGACCGAAGGCGAGCTCCCGTGTCGCTCTCCACCATGTAGTGGATCCGAAGTGTCGTACAGATATACTGCCCAACTATGGAGAAAGGCAGTAACTGCTAACCGACAAATTTGTGAAAAATCAACTTTAACTTCGATGCCTTTAGCCGAAGGGTTTCCAAAACAGATTACTAATAAAGCCTAGCTTTAACACTAAAAAAGGGTACGAAATTTGGGTACAAAATAATTCAAGATATTCAATGGTACCAAAAAATGCACTTCGATTTGTTTTGCTAGTTACTGCCTTTCTCCATAGTTGGGCAATAATAGCGGACGTGCGTGATTAAGCAGTCAATTTCCTTCGACTTCCACGTGAAGCCGCTCTATTTTTTCTGAGATTTTCTAAGTCCTCTCATTCCGAAATGAGGAACATTTCACTTATAAACCATGGTTTCTCCCACAAAGGAGACCTTCGAATCGTAACACGTGGTCTAAGATTTTAGAAATGTTTCTTTAATTAAAACATACTAGCATGATAATGCAATCTTTAAGAAACTAAAACCACGTGTAACCATTCGAAGATCTCCTTTATGGGAAAAGTCATAGTTTTTAAGAGGAATGTTCTTTATTTAAAAATGAGAGGACTTGGAAAATCTAAGGAAAAAAATGGCAGTTTTATAAGGAAATCAATGAGGAACAGATCCCTTAACACTAAACTACCGCAGGCAGTCAATTTGACTGGTGTTTTATTCAGAGTGCCATTCAACCCCGAATATCTCCTAACCTCTGTGGTTTTTGTCAAAAACGGTAGAATACTTTTTTGTATAATAGAATATATTTCGATCTACAAACAAGTTCTATAGCAGTATGGGCCAAAAATCCATAGATAACGATATACGTATTTACCCGCCAGAACGACCGTCTTAGAACGCGTGACCGTTCGGTAATTCTAGTGTTAACGGGAGGGTCCGCGCTCTGGCCATTTGCGTTATTTTCGTAAAATAGCTGCCGAGGCCTCCGCTCTCTACTCCACGGGAGGCAGAGTGCGCGGCGCGAGTGGGGTGAAGAGGCGAGAGGAGGGGAAACCCTAAAGGCGCTGGGCACGCTCTACACTCTACAGGAAACGCCGCGACCTTGTCGAGGTGATCTCTCACGAGCTTCGCCCGACCACCGCGAGGGAACTTAAATTGTAGAATGAAGAGAGGGAGAGACAGAGGGGGGAAATGATAGAGTAACCGAGCGAAAAGAGAGAGAGACTAAACGCGTTCGGACACAATTATTATAGATTCCACGATACTGAATTAATAATGACGTGTCGCCGATGGGAAAGACCAACAGAGGAGGTCGTATTTCGTACTCCCGAGTTCTGGTAAAAACCCAGCTTTCCGCAACGGATCCTCGACGTGTAAGTAAATACTTAGCGTCAGGTACACGGGCAATTTACATAGGGAAATTATACCCGGAGCCCCCACGTGTTTTTGTTTGTCCTCGGTCCTTCGTCACTTCCGTCAATAATTCACTGAATCACCGTAACATTCATGAATCTCCGTCGTGGTTTACAGTTAGACAAGCCAGAATCTTTCCTACGTCTTTCGAAAGTGAATCATGTATTTTCCGTACACTGAGAAAAATAATTAGATTAAAATGGCAAAACGCACGTAGTTTGACGCGTTTAGTTATTCTAACCGAAATACTGGTCAGTTGAATCAAATATTTAGTTATTCTAACAAAAAAAGTGGTCAATCTAACCAAACAGATGGAGGGTCTATATTTCACGAAACGGTTTAGTCTCGTCGTCTCCAAAATTTTGATGAAATCGAACAAGTTATTTTTCTCAGTATATGACATTTCATTCTCTTCTTCGATAAAATGACGACAAAGTTATGTGCCTGAAGTTCCGAACGTTCATTTGAACGAAAAACTTCGACTTTAAAAGACCGTGGCCACTGTAGAGTTTATTAATTACTTTATTTTCGATAATCGTCCATCTGTAAAAATTTCTCTACACTGAGAAAAATAACTTGATCAATACCAAAATCCTGGAGATGATAGCCAAACCATTTGGTGGAATATGAATCCCCCATCTATATACTTGGTTAAACTGATTAATTTTTGGTTAGAATAACTAAACGTTTGGTTGGAATAACTAAACATTTGGTTACAATAACCAAATTTTTAGTTCAACTGCCCAGAATTTTGAGTAGAATAACAAAACACGTTTAATTAGATGCGTTTTGTCATTTTAACCTAATTATTTTTCTCAGTGAACAAATCTAGTAATCAATAAACTCAACATTGGCCATAATATCTTAAAGTCAAAATTTTTCGATCAAATCAACGTTCGGAACTTCAAATAGGTACATACAAAATTCACTTTGATGTAAATATACTTTCTCCTACTGTGAAACGTGCGCTTGAACTTATGTATATTATAACCTACCCGGATATCCCCGGCATCGCTATCTAACATTTCATATCCCAGCGATCCGCCAACAGAGCGCACACACTCGATATCGCTATACCGGGCTCGTTGCAGCCCTTATCGCGCCGCCTACGTGTCGCAGGTAGGAGCCTTGTACAGAAAATAAGCGAGCCAATATCTCCGAGAAACGCGGGAGGTTCGATATCCGAGAAAATTCGAGTAATGATTTCCCTTATCGCGTGCAGTTAGTTGATGGTCGCGCGCGAAGGTTTCCGATATTACGCACGATGGAAAGTCCCCGAGCGTTCGCATCCGGTGTTGACTGTATACTCCGGTGCTGCGGTCTTGGAGTTTATGAGAGATTATAATGCACGTGTATTACTTTTAAAGCTGTGCTATTTTAATTCGACTCCTTCATTGACAGAGAGTTTTGATGTGGATATAACGTTTAACTGGAGGGCGTGGCGCCTCCAAAACGCCAAGCGGTGCGATCGAGACTATAATCTCTGATATCTCATGAAATGTGAAAGATATGGAAAAACAACAAAGAACAATGTTAGAGAGAATTCAATTTCCTGGTAGTATGACTTTTTATTTTCTTATTACATACCGTATTTACAGAGATAAAGCATTTGGAATATTCGAAATTCTATTCAGAAATCAATGTTTACGCAATGTTTACGTACACTGAGAAAAAAATGCGCTCGAGTCAATGAAACATTTTTGAATAGTCTTAAGAACACATTTATTCGATCAAAATGAATTTCGATTGGATGTATATAAATATTAATGATTAAATCGAATATATTTTGGATCATATTGATATTCATTCGAATCGAATAAATTTAATCTGCTCACAGAACTATCCAAAAACACGTTTATTTCAATCAAGTAACATTTTTTCTGAGTGTATTGAAAAACAGTTGTTTGAAGAATGCACGAAGTTTCTCAATACACGAAATGGTGAAATTTGATAGTTAAAAAAATAACGCAATTTGACCTCACGTTGGCGTCTCGCAAATGTCACATGCCTAATTAAGGGTTAATTGGTTTTTATAGCGTAATTTCCTTCCCCATTCTCTTTTAAAGCGTTTCTTTTATTTGTATCTAGAAACATTATATCTGGTATCACTGATCAATATATCATCACAGTTACGACTTAAACCTGTTTTATGAATATATATTATTCATTAATCTGTTTATTTGAATTTATGAATATTTATGTTATAAAAGTGAATGGTTGAGTTTCATAACCCTACGGAACTCATCGTTTCGTAAATCCAAGAGTCACTATACGGGAAAAAAATCGTTTCATTCGATAGTGCCTATGAACAAATTTTCTTTATTCAAAGAATATTCATCTGATTCACTAAATGTAATGTTAACATAATAAATTCATTATCAGAGGTAAATCATTACTTCTTCAATCAAATAAATACTCGGTACACATAGACTAAAGAAAGTATTTCCTTAATATTATACTAATATATCGAGAAAAATGATTCTTTGCTTCATAGACCTTTTTCCTTTCTTCGAAAGGATGAAAAGCTCCACATTGTTATATCTAACGAGCGGCAAGGTACGTCGAACCCAGCAGAAACTGCCGACTAACAACGTTTACGTTGCATATCGAGCCTCGTCGTACGTTGACATTGACGATATGATTAGCAGATTTGGCAAAGAACGTGACAATGCTCGCGTATACACACATGTGTGTGCGACTACCTCGTCGACTGTAAGAAATTCCCATTTCAAGCGCGCAACGTTGAACAAACGTAACTCTTGCCAATTTTACACATTATCGACGACGCCCACGTTCAAACAATCGCCCCTTTCCGGGTTCATCACGCACCGCTTCACGCGGTAGGTATATCTATCACGTCTAGCGTGGGCGTTTACGCGGAACGGGGCGAGATAGGACAGGCGACGCGAAAAGGACTAGGCACGTTTATCATGACACAAAGAGCGATGATGACGCGGAGCAATTTCATCGCGTGGTCTCATCGCTGGGGCCGAATATCGCGCGGTTAAAAGTAGTTCTATCACCAGACGAAGGATTGCAAAAAAATTTATTTTTTAATATACAGTAGGATGTCCGAAAGCAAAATATACAAAGAAACCCGTAGTTTTATGGTGATTACCGTAGTAGAAACACTGGCGTTATTGGTGTTAATGTATGTATGGAGCATTTAACAGTATGTGTTTCGCATGGTATGCGAAAAATTGCGCATGCGCAATTTCAATCTCGAAAAAGTACTACGGTAATCAACATAAAACTATAGGTCCCTTCGTATACGTTGCTCTCGGGCACACTTTAATGTTTACTAAACTAGTACTTATTGATTTATTTTAAAAGTGTAAAGGCAAAATAATCGACGACTCTTTCGGGAGAAAATTTAAATTGTAAATGAGCTCTTAAGCATTGGCACATATGCAGCCATAGGAAAAAAAGGGCTTTATTTTCATATTTCGATAACTTCTGTAGATTTGTGACAAAAACTGTTTAATATAATATATCTGAAACGGTTTAAAAATGTAATATTAAAAAATGAAAATATCTTACCAGCCAATTGAATGAGAAAATGTAATGAAATGTCTAAATTTTAAGAATCTCGCTAATAAAATATGACTGCCATGCATCCTCTGAACTAAAAACTGAAGAATAATGCTAAAAATGTTACAATTTTTAGATTAATCCATATATTATCAATTATGAATAAAAAAATATTTTTTTTTTTTATTAATTTAGTCGGGCTCTTCTTATAAACTCATCAAATACGGTGCTACAATATGATAGAACTACCTTTAAGCCACTCGCGCGAAGCTCGTCGGGAACGACAGCCGCCCATATAATACGCTTTCGCCCCGAGGTGAGTTTCTCGTCGTCGCAATTTCCAGCCGAAAATACCGGCGGCTCATCGTCGCGCTCGGAACGCGGAGAGTCGACGATCATCCCGCGCGCGCGACGTAAAGTAGCGAAAAGACGAGCGAAACGGAAAGCGGCGGCGCGCTACTTACTTCGGCGAGGCTCTTCTATATTTAGCGAAACTGTGTATTCAGTCCTCCTATTATCGGCGCGAGGAGAGGAGGCTAGCGCGGCGATAACCATGACCTCGCTTTCCTCCGTTACTTTTTTTTTTCCCCCGCTCCCTCCTTGGCGAGATAATAGGTTTGACTTTGTAGCGCGGAGTACTAATAACGGGGCCCCAATCTAAGTATACTCGTAAAATACTGGCCGTCGCTGTTGTTCCGTTTGTCCGTTGCGAAATCGCGACGCGGGAGAGGGGAGTGCTTATCTTTCTCCCTCGGAACGCGTTAACAAATAACAAAAAAAAAGTAAGTCATTGAGAAGAAGATCTCAACCGCTGCAATAATTCGTAACTCGAGCACCTTATTCATGAACATCGAATCTCAAAAGCCCGTGGATCCGGTTTTTCTTAGAATCGAAGTACGGTGCGAATACTCGTCGTGCTCAAAGGATTAAAGAGGTCGGCGACACGAGGAGTTCTCGGCGCCGAGCAGAGAGGAAATCACAGCAAAGTAGCGAATGCCAATTAATTCCGCGGCTTCATTCGTTTTGCAAGCCTGAAGTACTCCGTGGAACGTGACTGCGGAGAAATGCCCTCTGAATTCATCCACTCCTGAATGTGAAGGGAACAAAGCTCGTGGTCTTATACGGCGGTAACTTGATTCTTTGCATTTTGAAGCAAATATATTTCAATGGCGAGTTTCTTTCTTTTCTTTATGGACTTTTTGTTCATATCAGTACAGAACCTAACCTATTTAAATCAAGAACATATAATGATCTTACAAATTGTTAAGAATTCAGATTCTTGATCGAAGAATATATATTCTTGATTTAAGAATACCGTCATAAGACCAAAAAAATTCTCTCTGCACAAAAAACAATTACTCGAGCCTATCAAATATTTTCTTACGCGAAGAAAAGCATGGCTTAATCCTGAAATTATAGGGTAAACTACCCAGTTATCGGACACTTAAGCATTTTATAACATTTGAGACTGTGTTAAAAAGATATTTTTCTACCTAGAGATATGAGTGGTGGCTTGTTTTAATTGAAAATATATTGGCTTTACATTCTAGTAACTTTTAAGTTGGAAAGGATATCATTTTCAACAATTAAAAACTGGGATAAAGTCAAAAAACTTAGTTATTGGAGAGTGTTCTTATTTTTTGGAAATACTCAATCCAGTAATTGGACAGTCATGAATCAATAAGCCAGGTAGGTACGATTTTTGATAATATTTATTTAAGTAAAAACTAGAAATCTTATTTTTGTTCATTTAAATCTGACTGTCCAATAACTGCAAGATGTCCTATAACTGGGTGGTTTACTCTATCATGTTTATGATTGAAGGAAACTTTTTTGACACCAGCAATTATTTTTCTCAGTGTAGGTGGAGAAACATAACTACTCTTTAAAAATGTATTCTATTAACTTTAGACGATATATTTGTACAGCTAAGCCATTGAAAATGATTGTTTACTCAGTAAGGGTTAGACATGAAAGAGCTCGAGCTCGAAAATCGTAAGCAGCATATTCGAGGAGCTCATAAATTACTCAAACTTTTGCCCCGCGGCTGATTTTGAATCTGTCGTTTTTGAGAGAAATACTCGTATCGTTTGAGCGAACGATCCCCAATTAATATTGCCGTAAAAGATAACTCTCGCATCGCTGGTAACGCACGCAATTAACGATCCATTAATTACACTGTGCGTTGGGGTCTCGGCTCGATACCAGAGGTTATACTGTAGTCCTGATAACGGGCAAACAAGGCCCAAAGGTTTTTAATAATATCGACGTTATTTGCCAATTTGCCCCAACCTCGATAAACGTTGTCTATATGCACGATATGAGCTATAATTAGTGCCCACTTTCCCCCATGCTTTTGAGGTGTGGGACGTCTCATCGCTGAGGGAACGATGACAAAGTCTGCCCAAAAGGCGTTCGCTTTTTTTCGGTCTGCCGAAGATGTCGTATCGGTCGAGTAGATGAAAAAGGGAGATAAGAAAGAGAAGGTGTAGAAATATCAATGAGATGCCCCCCCCCCCCTTCTGTGGAATTTATAGTAGACAGATGTCCTTTTAGCTTGCTTATTAGTCTTCATAGGAATTGGCAACCTTTTATCAGGTGATGATGAAAAGGAAGAGGTAGCTAGGGTTGGAAAAGAAGTTATAACGTCAGATGAGTATAAATCACTAGCACCGTGAATGAGTGAATGACATGGAGAAATTTTACAGCTGATATATAGGATATACCTACAGTGTAAATAGATTCGTTATCATAGAGTCTGTAGCAATCAGAGAATTCTGAACCACTTGTAACTGTCAGGGGATTTTATGTGTTATGGAAAATATAGCGAGAAATAAAGAAAAAATAGGAGAGATTATTCATTACTATAGAGCCTAGCTATTTTGAGGGAATTCTGAACTACTTAATATTATCAGAGGATTTTATATGTTATGGGAAAAATAGAGAGGAGAGTAAAGAGAAAATATGAACTGAGCGAAATAATTGCTAGTTTCAAAAAAAATATTTATTAAATTAAGAACATATGATTTTAAAAATTTGTAAGAATACAGATTCTTAGAGTTTTATATATTCTTGATTTAAGAATACTGAAGGTGTTGGGACTAGGAATTCTTCCTTCCAGAAAAAAAACAATTATTCGAGAATATATCAAATATTTTCTCGCACGAAGAAAATCATCGCTTGATCCTGGAATTATACCGTATTTTTTATTGAAGAAAACATTTTTTTGGCACCAGCAATTATTTCTTTCAGTGCAGGAAAGTTCAGAGAGTTTTCTGAAATTACTTTTTCTACTTTAATTGCATATTCGATTCCAATATCGGTATCCGTAGGCGTTAGGAAAAATTTGTTATTTCAGTTTGGAGACTTCGATATGCCCTCGAACCGATCAAATAAATTTCTTTAAACAAAGTGAGGACAGGTGGAAGAAATCTCTATAGCTACAAAGCAAGAGAAAATAACGAACGTTGTGTAAACCATCAACATCATCCCATTCCAAGTGTTATTGAATACGATTGACGCGGTTTTGTTTCACATCTTCTCTTACGCAGAAGAATAATTTACTTCAAGACGAATCGACGAAGAAGGGAACGAAATGTGTTTTCGTCGAATAAAAGTTTACGAAGGGATTACGCGAGATGGTGCCGACAATCCAAATACAGGTGTGCACATCGCGCGTGCCTCTCTTTTTCTGCCACGTCCGGAGCATACGGCAAAATGCTTTTCATCGAACTTTCAAATGCACCTAGAACAGGCTTAACAGCCCTATTTATTTCATCTTATGGGAAATAGAGGAACTTTTTTATTAAAAAAAGGGTACAATTTTAATTAAAAGGGATCTTCTAAAAATTAGAAACATCAACATTTATTAAGTGAATGAAGAATGCTTTTGAACCTAAAAAGTTATATTTTATGTTATGCAGCTCAAATCTGAACATCACAATCTGATTTAAAGAAACGGGACCATTTGTAAACTCCAGTTTCCGATAAGAAACATTAATTCATGAATGTTATTGTATTTGAAATGAAATAGTGATATAATTAGATAAAGAGTAGGGGTTCTATTACCATTTTAGCAAAAAAAGGAAACCATTTTCACCCTTTTCACGTAATCCGGAACGATGAAAAGACGAACTCAATTGAGAAGTGGAATAATAGGTGGCTTTAGAGGAGAAATACTGAAGTATAGCTGAAAATCGCAAGGTTTAAGATGAAAAAGAGGCTTAAAACAATAGGGGAATAACAGGAAATAGAGGACCCACTGTGAAGCCTGTTATAAATTTCTATCCGTCAATCGTTGCGCTGTGACGAATTCAAGGAACAATAATTTACAGTATACAATATAACAGCAACGTCCACGTAAATGGCAAATTACGAGGATTGTAAAACATCGATAATTATTCTCTTCTGCATTTAATTAGCGAGCGACACTTCGAAGGAGTCCGAATTATGCACGAAGCAGCGAGTACAGGATGATAAACTGACGTAGGAGAAGAAAAAGGAGAGATATAGAAAGACAGATGTGCACACACCTGCAGAAGAAGCACAGCGGAGGCGTCGATCGTTGCAACGAAAGCGCACCACGCGAGGCGCACGTTTCGTACTCGCGGCGGGTATTTCGTCGAAACATTTACGGCCCGATAAACGCAAACTCTTCCGAGAAATTACGATAATAACATCGTGACTTCGTTCTTTGAATAATATCATCGTGCGAGTTACATAAAGCGTCGCGATTGAAAGGCGTGATCGTTTGGTAGACGTATGTATGCGTTGGACAATAATTGTCTTTCTGTATCACTTTTTCGCTGCGCGCGGTCGTTGGCGCCACGTTATTTCCCTCATCGCGACCGGAAGTGGGTACAGGATAGGAAGCTTTTTCCCCCTTCCGTCGGATGCTCGATGGGGAGTCAATGACCTTGGCAACGCGAGTCACGAAATTACAGCGTGATCGTAAGTTATTTCGCGTATGAAGCGTCACTTTTCGATGCGAATGAGCGCAATCAAAAAAATAATTTGCTACCATGACATAAATTTTGTCACCGAAACGGAGTGTTTGTTAACAATGATAACAAATTCATGTGTTGACATAACGGACAATTTTTGTTGCGCTGACGAAACTGATCTTCCGCATATTTGTCGTTACAGCAACTATAGCTATTTATTCCGGGTACACTCATTTATAGAAACATTTATTTCAGATGGATAAGAATTTATTCGCATTGAACAAAAGTCTATTTCAATTAGATAAATGTTCCACTAAGTTCGTACTCGATTAAAAAGGTACCTATGCAAAACATTTGCCAAATTCAAATAGACTTTTGTGTTCGACGTGAATAAATTCCTATTTATCTTAAATAAATTGTTCTATTAGGTTCGTATTCAACTAGATCTTTCCCCCCTCAGTGTACTAACATCTCGGTAGACATACGAAGCGTTATTAACAAGATATTGCCTCGCAAAGACTATCAAGTATTAAAAGCTTCTCCTTTTCTTTCATCCTACTTATCCACGTGTTACGAGCGGTTTTTCGTTAAGAGAACGTTCATTTATGAATCATAAAGTGAACGTCCCCGTGAAATTATTATTGACAATATATTGGACTCAATTGAAATCTGTCTTATTTAAATGCAGGTTAAACGAAAAATAGAAATAATCTTTTTTTGCCTCAAAATTTTTTGCCACTGCACCAGCGTAGATTTTCTGCAGTAGTAACAGATAATGTGTTACCATAATAAGTCGATATTTTGCTGTACAAATCAATTCAAGTTAACAAATGAGCATTTGTTGTGAGAGTTAATTATTTTTCCCAGTGCGATCTGCATATGGTTTTCAATAAAAAAATATTTTATCTATTCGTCCCACGTACGGAGATTTGGCCGAGGCGAATTTTGAGGGAGTCCGGTTCTCCTCCACCTTTGATAACCCCTCAGCAAATCGCGTATAATACAAAATAAATATGTGTAATCGCGCGTAATCGACTGATAAGGAATCGAGGAAAGTGCAGTTCGGGGAACCTGTTATCAAAGGTCACAGCGAAACAGGTGAACATACCGTTGGCCCTGGATTTATCGAGCCCCGAAGTGACGCGTTCCGCCCCTAAGGGTTTTATTTGTAGGAAAGCAATTTAAATTAATGAAGTAATATCCAATTCGAGCTAATCTCGCTTCCTGCGTGACTACGTGGGTAGGCGGAACGTGTATGCGGATGTGCCGCGTGCAGGAAAATTGTTCGAAGTTACGGCGCTCGCTCGGGGCGCGAATAAACAACGATTAATTAAAGATTAATCGTGTCACGAGTATAGAATGATAGCGAGGAGAATACATTTGAGAGAATGTCTTGATCGAATCGTTCGATTTTCACCAGAGTTCTAACAAACTTTGAAAAATAGAATTACCAAAATTAAATAAAGCCCCGCCCAGATAGACTAATATTGTATATAAATTGTACAACAACTTTGATTCATATAGGTTTTTTAATGTATCAAGGTTGTGCGCTTTATGAATGCTCGTTGTCAGTAAGCAAACATAATTTTAACATTAAATGATTTCAAAATAATATAAATAAAATACTAAACATGTATTCGGTGTAAACACAGTTTTTCATAAATTTGTTGCTACAATAACATCAGCAATTAATTTGAATCACATGACAATATCAGTTGAACGATTTATTTAAGAATAGTTCTTTATTCAAATTCACGCAGCAAAATAAACACAGACTTTAGAACAATCAACTAGGTATCGTAATTTGCATGAACGTCGTGACCCCCACACATACATATGTAAGTCTATCTGGGCGGTTAATATAAGACTCCATGCATGCTTTGAGTTCCGGTAGACTGTGTATAGACCTACTATTACGCATCAATCATTTTTCGTCGAATAAACAAGTTAACCATAATATACACAGGACGGGCAACTGATAAATAAACATTAAATAATTTAATTTTTTTTAGATTCTATTATACTGCTTTGATCTCTATATGAACTATTAAACATTTTAACATACTAGAAATCGAGTTATTTATGAGATTTGAGTATTTTCAAACAATTCCAGAAAATATTTTGTTTTTCCTGACCCACATAACTCCTTGACAATTCCAGGTTATTCAAAATTCCCTGACCGCTGGACACCGTGAATAAGCTGTGCGTTTGGTTTCTAATTGATCAACGCAGCAATTTGCCACAACTCAAAGCATACATAGAGGAGTCTCAGCTGGTCTTGCGCGTCGAAAAAAAAAACAAACAAAAAACTTCCTGAATCTTCTGACGTATCATTGCGTACGTACACATGCTATTTGAACATGTGTTTAATTTGCGTAGTTATCACATATGCCTCGTGTGAATAATATTTAACTCCGTAACGGCGCACGTAGGTCTTTTCATGTCTTCAGATGACCCCTGTCGTTACGGCTACGTGTGCGCCACAGGTGACTTTCTCATATCGAGTGAGCCATTACAGAGTTAATTAGACGAAATGCCTTGGGAGGCACAGATGTCTGTCTGCGGGAATCACTAGCTCTCTGTACGACAAACGACCGTCGAGTTTACATATCCGCATGTTTGCTCGCTATCGCCTAATTCGACTAATTATTGACAGTGCGGTACGATCAGGTGGCCGAAGCGGCTCTGTACAAAGGCAAACCGTTTAACGAAACATTAACGATGATGAAGAAAGCGATATATTTCCTAACGTCGCGGCAATATTTATCGCCCCGTCACCGTGTAGCAGCTTTATTTTTCTCGGTAAAAGCATCCGCCACGTCCCATTTATATGGCATTCATAGGACACACTGTACGACACATACGGAATCACACGTGTCTTCGTACAAGATTCACGAGAGATATACACGCGACCACGAGTGCCTTGAACCTATAATAACCGTGGAGACGAGCTCGATCGGTCGGACACGGTCGTAATTTATTCGCCGATGACGATCGAGTCCGCGTAGTCGAGTTGGTCGTTGCGCAATGCGACGAATGGACTGCGAATTTTGACCGACGGGCTGAAGAGGCGAGAAAGAGAGATATTGCATTCACAGCGGCGACATATTTAAATCAAGATTAATCGCCTCACTCGACGCGAGTGAACCTATACATGACGTATATAGCTTCGCGCGTATATACAGTCTCTGATTAAATTATTACGACTATCGCCGATCCATTTCAAGCTCGAGATGACCGCGTTTTAATTACACTTTATGCGAATGGCAGCAACGGTAATATACAAACGCATCGGCAATTTCAAAAATTAATCCGCTCGAAATACAATTTGTACGTTCATTAAAAAAAAAACCGACGACCAGGGAACATCAATGGGATCCGCACATACGTAACGACACTGCAGACGAGTCCAGTAGTAACACTATAGCGTCGGGTCAGACAGTCGTGATAATTATCCGCACATACACCGACGCTCATTATTGTGCAACCGATGACTAATTGACTATGCGGAGTTCGACTGGACGCGGCAATAGGTAGCGCGGGAAGCAGAAGTATAACGTACAAATGCGGAAAGTCCATTGGCTATTGTACCCGACGGAGAGACCATGAAACGCTTCCCGTGCCGCGAGTCGTCACCGAAGCACGCGAGCGTTCCACCGTCGTCCCTGTACGCTTATATACCTATATAGGGAACGTATATATAGATAGAGAGAAAGAGAGGCGGCCGGGGACGGCGCAGCAGAAGCCGCAGGCTCGACACCGGCGCAATACGATCCAACCTAACCCAACCTTCTCTCCTGTGTGCCGTCGTGCACGTAGTCCCGATATCGGAGGCTCGGAACGTAAACAACGCTTTCGAGAGCGCGAAGTGAGATAGAGAGGGGGGAGGGTTCCGCTTCCGTAAACCTGTTGCGAAAGGGAACGTGTCCCCCTTGCTCCCTCTCCTAACGCCCCCCTGGTATCGCGATCTGCGTCGCTTTTCTTCCTCTCGCTCTCCAGAGTTCGTTACACCGATACTATACAATTCGTTCCCGCGCTGGTGGGAGGAGTCTCGGCGTCTTGCAACTGCGTACCTACAAGACGCGCGGGGCAAAGTGATTTAGGGCGAGCCGCCGTGTCGCGCGGCGCAGTTCGCGGCTCTCGAGGGACGCGTACTACTTACGATACTTGCTTCGTACTGAAGTCGGTATGTAATTTGACGTACGCGACTAAACGAGGAGTTCCTGGTTCAGCGGATACGCGGGCTCTGTTTTCTTTTTTTAACGATGGTAGGCGGCGTCGTCATGAGAGTGTATTTATGCGAGTTATTTGTAAACTTCAGAGCTCTTTTTATTTAATTTTAGGGGAAATAAGAGAAATTTTGACCGAAAAAATTGAGCAATTTTTTATTAAAAAAAGGAGATTGTAACGAAACATCAATATTTATTAAATCAATAAAGGATATTTTTGTAACTCAAAAATGTATATCTTATGTTATGCAATTTAAACTTAAAAAAAGTGGAATAAAGGGGAATAGAGGACGCATTATGAAGCCTATATTGATTTACCCGATTTCCCGCGATTCTCCTTGATTCCCAGAACGAAGTATCGTTCTATCTTGAAATTGTAACGAAGAAACCAGTAATTATAAAGAGAGACGGAGACGCGAGTACTAGAAAGGAATGGCATTGAAGACTAATATTTCGCTCCAGATAGTCCTTCTGATAAACTCAACCGTCGTTAACGATCCGAACCGAACCGCGTGGCTAGATTCAATATCAAGTAAATATATCGTTATTTATATTTCCGGTATCGAGAAGCGAATCTTTCGTCGTCGTTACGCCGATCGCGACCTTCGGCGAAGGTAAACGGCCGATGACGGTTGATAAGCCGTACTAATTAGGAGATATGAAGGTTCGGCGAATTTTCCAAATCCCTTCTAATTGTTGACGGAGTTTCGGTCTTTCATCTCCCTTCAAAAAATCGGAATGTCGAATTCCGCCGATTGCTCTCTACGGGCTCGTAAAAATATTCCAAACGATCAATTAATTACGAGATTGTAAATATGAAATTCCGATTATACGCCCGAGAGAGATGCGTGAATAATTCATCGAGCCTTAATTAAACGGACGTAGGTATCTTCTTTCTCTCTTCCCTACACAACACACGAATAAACGAGTCGTCGCAGGCGCCTCAGGCGTAACCTGTGTAATCGAGGGTTAATATATCGATGAGTCTTTACCGTTGAGAGCGAATCGACCTTAACAGGTGTCTGCTAACCGATAGAATCGCGCTCTGACGCAACGCTCTTAAGATAGGACTAAAGCCATCTCCATTTTCTACCTTTGCGACTGGAGGCGATTGGTATAGGCGTGTGCGTAATTAACGGACGATCAACTTTCTCTGCGGTCGACGATTCGCCGAGGAGAAATAAATACGCGTTCCGAGTCGCGTATTATCTTCGATTAACTAACAGAGACGCGTTAAGGTAAGTCTTTTAGCATTATTGCACTGAGAATAATAATTAGGTTAAAATGACAAAATGCATCTAGTTAAATACGTTTAGTTATTCTAACCAAAATACTGGTCAGTTGAGCCAAGTATTTAGTTATACTGACCAAATGTTTAGTTATTCTAACTAAAAGTGGTTAGTTAACCAAACACAGATGGATGATCCATATTTCACCAAACAGCTTGGTCATCGTCTTCAAATTTTTTTTTAATTTGACCAAATGTTTTTCTCAACGTGGAAGTTGCTAAAATCGACTCAAATTCATAGACTCATAATATCTCCGTCTTTGCTTACTTCTATTCACTAAAATACATTTTAATCGGCCCTATTTAATTATTTAAGTGCCGCTACCGCATGTTTTTTTTCATTTAACAGTCTAAACATTTATTATTCAATTTAAAAAATCGAGAGTGATGAGCATGACGGCTAACGCGATTTCAGTTAAATTTGACTGACATCAATAGTTCGAATAATATTATATTTATCGTGTACTTACAGCAAATTCAGACACGGTAACGGCCTGTAAATTATTCCGCTGAATTCAATACGATGTATTTCAGCATCGTATCTATTTTCTTCATTGTGAATTATTACGAGTCGCGTGACAGAGTTATGGCGTATTTTCTATTTTTTGACTTTTAGGATGTATTCAGTTATATTCAGGGTACACTAATTCTGCAGACACCTCGTGAGGTTGTTCAGTGAGAGTTCGATGTTTATTGGATGACATTAAATATTAACCAATGAGGATTGAATACCGATTAAGCGATTTTCATCTCATGAATGCACGGAGAGAAGAGTATATTAATCACTGTTATACTAGATAATAGACTTGACATTTTGGGGAGGATATTTCGTTCATTGCTTCATTATATGACAACAATTGACATACGTTTAGTGAAGTTTACTAGGTGTGTGTCAACTGTTGTCATAAGGTAAAGCAATGAACGCATTACTTCACTCATAATGTCAAGTCTATTATCTAGTATAACAGTGGTTAATATACTCTCCTCTCCGTGTGTACCCTTGAACAATTCTCATGAGTTATTTTCAAAATCCCCAGAATTGAAAAATGCCCCTTAACACCGTACACGGGAGTTCGTTGAACTCGAGATTTTCTCGAGATGCTCTTTTTAAAATTACTCGATAAGTTGGTTCGCTGAACTCAGATTTTTGTTAACCGGCAGATAGCGACAAATGTATTGTACTTTTTTTGAGATAACTTTCCAAATTAAGTATGCAAATTCGCCGTCTCTTATCGATAAACTGCAGTGAACCATTGGTCTTTTCTCTTCTCTTTGCAGTCCCCCTCCAAAGTCGCCCAATTTTCAAGCGGATACCTATATATACTCCGTGTCCCGCGGAGGAGATTCGCGCGCGCGATTCCAATCAACGCGCGTACAGCGGGACGCGAAGTTGCGCCACTCTGCTACGTAACCTTCTGCCCCGACCTTGCCGCCCTCGCCTCGTTCTCTCGTCAGCCAGCGTAGAAAGTGTCGACAACCAATCCGGCGTTCGATGCGTGCATCCAACGCGCGCGTCGCGCTCTCGGACACGTCACGCCACTTGCTTTTGATCGTAACGCCGACGCGCCGATGTAAATTAAGGCCGCGTGTGCGGCTCGACGCGCGCGGCGAGTAATAAGTGCGGATGGCAAATCGAATTCGCGGAAACAAGTGAGAGTGACGATATTGAAGTACGGCGTTGGAGGAGTGTTAAATATAATTTTCGGTGTAGTAATTATTATTGTTTACCAATCGTTACTAAATACAGGTTGACGAAGAATAAATATTGAGTTTGTTAATAAATTTTTGATAAGCTGATACGTTACTCGAATACGTTGAGGATTCAGTCTTAGTTGGGTTAACTAGGTAAGCTGCCATGTTTTTTCCTAGATTTGTGATCCATTCTCACTTCCAGATAAAAAAAAAGTTTCGTTGGTGAACCATGGTTTTTCCGATAAGAGAAATCTTCAAATTGTTCCACCTGGTCTTAGTTTTGTTAATAAATATTTCTTTAAGTGAAACATAACTTCACGAAAACTCCCTAGTACTCCTCAGAATGAACAAATCATTAATTACTGGACTACAGTAGTTTGCCATAAAAAGCAGAGGCTACGTGTAATAATTTGATGGTCTCCTTTACCAGTAATACCAGTCAGTAAAATCATTTTTACTTATTGTAGAAATGAGAATGGATCTAAATTCTCGCTAACACCACCTGATGTTCATTATCCAGATAAACTCTACAAATAAGAATATATTATGTAAAACGTGGCGGCTTCATCAACTATGACAGGATCCTTAATTGTGTAGGGAAGACCGGGGCAAAATGATCTCCCTATAAGCTTCAACTAGATAGAATTAATCACGAAAAAATGTAGAAGTCTGCAATTGCGCATACATTTAATTCTATCGTTTAGTAACATTATATATTCTGATCACAATATTTTATTCGGTTAAAACGAAGTTACAGCTAACATTTCAGATTAACGTTAAATGATGTCTCATAAAACAAATAGGAAAACTAATTTTTATAACATTTTTACAATATTATTAGATCACGAGATTGAAATATAATTAATTAAATACAACAAGCCTATCCGACTATTTTAAGTATGTATATCAGACTACTAAAAAGAATTTCACTTAATTATTCAACAACGAATTTTTTTTCGTGATTTCCACTACTAAAGTTATTCGAGAACTATAATAGGTGCAAGAGTTATCATAGCGATCTGACAGTTTTTGTCGTTATCAGCGCGAAAATCACAAGGGATCGTTTTCCCCCGGTCTCCTCTGATTATTGTAAAATACTTTCTTCAATCCACGATCAACGTCCCTCCACTCAACTGCAAAGCGGATATTTATTTATACACATTGTAAGAGTTACACTCGCCCTTATCGCTTGTGCGTAGTAGGTACTCGTTCGTCCGGTTGCATATTATTGCGATGCATAATGCTCGTTATCTCAAGGAGGAATTACTCACATTTACGATAAGGTATACAATTATAATTCTACATTCATTCGTTCCGCATATAAATGCGTAATATAGTTTGAATAGCGATGATCGGTCGAAGGATACTTTGAAGATTTGCAAAAAAAATGAAAGAATCACGGATGTTTAACGGGGATCGCTTTATTGTAACGACGATTATTTTTAACCCATCAAGGACTGGCATTGCCATATGGCAACAGCATTCTTATAGAAACTCTAGACTTCAAGGGTTAATGCGAACCACGCCACTGGGGTTCTGATCGAACGAAGAATCGTTTATATTGATTCTTTATTGTGACTATCGCATTCCTCGGCTCTTGAGCTATTGCACTGCTAGATAAATGGTTATAACGCAGTTGCCCGAAAGAATTAAGGCCATTGTGAGCGCACGGATTGCAGAGTTGCGCAGCACTGAGCGCGAGCCCATCAGAATCTCTGATCAGATACTTTCTCGCGAGAGTGCGATACGCCCGGTTTGTCATTGGCTGACATTCGTTACTGGTTATAAACTGAGAGAAATAGCAGCAAGAGTGCCAAAATAGTTATTTTCGTTATTAGGGCGTGAAGCGCTGTTTCTAACGAGTGTGAAGTTTGCCGCACGAGCGAAGCGAGTACGGCAATCACACTCGTTAGAACGGCGCGAAACAACCGAATAACGAATTCTATTTTTTGTCACTAAGTGTCAAATACGAGGTTGACGATTTCACGCACTGCGCAGGTTATTTCACGCACTGCGCAACTTTTCACGAATTGGTGTGTGAAAGATGATTTCACATGCGTCGAGGACGCCCATGAAACCGAGTATTTGACACTAAGTGACAAAAACAATATTTCGTGAACCAAGAACATCGCGATTAAAAAATTGGTAGGAATACAAATTTTTGGTTCAAAAATACACGTCTTTGATTCAAGAATACCTCTGCTAGGACAAGAAATTCTTCCTGTGTGAAAAAAAAAACAATAATTGCTTGAGCTTCTGAAATATTTTTTCATAAGAACTAGTGCCAAAAATATATATTTCTTGGACCAAGAACACCACGATTTAAAAATGTTTAAGAATACAAATTCTTGGTTCAAAAATACATATCCTTGATTCAAGGATATCTTTGCTGGGACAAGAAATTCTTCCTGTGCGAAAAAACAATTGCTTGAGCCTAAAATATTTTCTTATAACAGCTGATGCCAACAAAAATATATTTATTGAATCGAGAACATCACGTTTTAAATATTTTTAAGAATACAGATTCTGTAGCGAAAGAATATATATTTTCCATTCAAGAAGATCTTTGTTGGGACAAGAAATTCTTGCTGTGCGAAAAAAACAATGACTTGAGCCTCTAAAATATTTTTGTGCACTAGTAATTATTTCGCTCGCGCTAAATCCAGGTGCAATGGCCCCTGCGCGGGAAGCAAAACTGCATAATATCATAACCCGCAATAAAAACCCATTCCTGTTCTTAATATTTAATAATAACGCGTATTTGTATCGCTCCACCGCAACGTTTCCGGGGGCGGAGGTTCGTCGAACGATATTCGTCTGAAAGATTCGCAGCGCGGAGACGAATTGCATTTATCGCATTGTAACTCCAGCAACTGTTCCGTCCCGATTTCATACTGAAAATGAAAACGAGATCGCTGGAGCAGCATTTCGGAAAAAGTCTAACCGCGCCACAACTTAACCTGTCGCATTCGACACTTCAATGTAGGGCAGGCGAGCCTCGTTCGTTCCCCGCCGCGATAAGAATACGAAACGGGACCTTGACAGAGGCGAGCGCGCTCGACTCCAGTCGTTCGACTGACCGATACGAGGCGTCGTGTCAGAACGATCGCGCGCGCACGCGTCATTCGGTATAGTTTTGTCGCGCGTGGACAAAGTGAAGTGGAACTAGGTCTAGTCCGTCGCCGGCGCGCCGAGAGCGATACGAAGACGGGAGAAACGCCCCGCACTCGCTCGTGCATTTCTGCAGTCGGCACGCGGAAGCTATTCGTGCGATGGACCGAGAGATACGCGAGAGCGCAGACCTGACGTACAGCGCTGCACCGTGCGCAAGTTGTTTTTTGCAACGGAAGGCAGCTTCCGTTGGAGAGGGACAGAAAGAGAGAGAAGGGGAAAATATGACCTAGAAACGCTTCGAAAAAAGAGACGTTGGAATGATATCACGTGCACTCGCGTAACGAGGGCGTAGGAGGAACGACAACAAGTTTCGGGGAGTCGCAGGAGACGAGGAACGAAGGTCGGCAGGCTTTTTTTTTTTTGTTTTTGCGATGCATTGAGAAAAGTGGAGCCCGCTCTGTGTACGTCGCAATAAGAAATCTGATACGATGACGTTGACAAGTTATTTGTGTGATGCGTTATATATATATATATATATATATATTTATATAATTATTATATTATATATTTATATTATTATATTATTTATATTTATATATTATATATATATATATATTATATATATTTATATTATTATATTATTATATATTTATATAATATTATATTTATATAATTATATATATATATAATTTGTTATATACCGAAAACAAAATTGTTCAGCAGGTGCTGCAGAAAATATTATTGCAAAAATCAAGCACATTACTGTATACCAGCACGTCGAACGGCTACCGCAATAATATTTACGGTTCGTGCTGACAGCATCCACTAAATAATTTTTCGGCGCATCCGTGAACTTCAGATGGTATTTTCATTCATACACTCTGAGAAAAATTTGACAAATTGCACGGCAATGCTAGTGATTTATTGGTATAAAAATATGTTCTGTTTGCCTCAGCAATAAAAATTTATATTTTACCATAATAAATATCTGTTTCAATTATACGTATACGAGTAGTCATTTCAACAATTCTTATTGCTTTTGTCACATTGGTGTTACTATACTACCTATACTGTAAAGTTAACCCTCTACGCCCGAGAAATTTTTTTTCTTGGATTTTGGAAACTTTTTAGTATGTTAATCAGTGTTGTTTGAATACACACTGTGCCAAATTTTAGATCAAGAACGAGTCTTACACGATGTTGCCAAAGCTCTTCCACCGATTTGTCGCGACAACAAGCGTTTCTGGTAATTCATCGTAATAGCACGGCCGAAAAAGTCGCGCGCGGGAAAGCGTTACATATATGTATGTAGCTGTGGGCGTTAGACGGTTAACCAGTCACTTAGCCTTAAAATATAACTGTCACACTGAGGAAAATAATCAATTTAAAATAAAAAAAACATCTAGTTAAATGCGTTTAGTTATTTCGACCAGAATAATGATCAGTTGAACCGAATATTTAATTATTCCAACCAAATGTTCAGTTATTCTAACCAAAAAGTGGTCAGTTTAACCAAACACACAGATGGAGGATTCATATTTCACCAAACAGTTTGTTCATCGTCTCCAAGACTTTTGTTCAATTGACCTAATTTCTTTTCTCAATGCGCAGACCTATATCTACCGATTACCGTGCAACTTGAGAATTAGTTTTAGTTTAAAAATACTCTCGGCGTCGCAGATTCTGTCGCTGATGACTTTTTAAAATGTCATTTTTAAACATACTAGCCAATGAATAATTAATTCTCATGCTCTCATTAGCTACAGCGGCGTTTGCCTTGATTAACGAAAGCATGAGAATGAACTGATCATTGGTTACACTTAAAAATAACATTTTAAAAAATCACCAGCGACAAAATCCGTGTCTCCGGGAATACACCTCATTTAATATTATAATAACGTATATCGATTCGTCATTAAGTTTAGAATTTTCAACGAATCCTTCCTTCAGTCGCGTACCGGTCTCTCGCTTGACGTTGTCGCATATCAGACAACATACATTTATGTATGTATGTCGTTCGGACGTGTAATCGTTGCGGAGCCGAACGACGGGGACGACGGCCGAGAGCGAAGGAGCTATCGACGCGTCGAGCGAGACCAAATCGAGGAGAAAGAGCAATTTAATTTTCTACTTTTGGCAACTTCCAAGTCGGCTCGCTATTAATCGGACACTCGCGCGCGAGATAGCGCTTATATATATTCCTTAGATAGGTCTTTCGCTTCGGGATGCCGTATTTAGACGCCCTCTCCCGCTGCCCCTCCGAGGACCATGCATCTCTAGCTTCCCTTAAATGGAGATCGCTCGGTATTCAACGCGCAAGCGTGTCTACAGCGCGCGCGAATGCCCGAGATTCAGGCACCGGAGGGATTTTGAATAAAATTAGCGTCGTTCGCTCTCGGATCGCTCCGCGGAATTCCACGCGTCACTTCCTCCTACGAGAGCGATAAATAAATCTGGCGCGAGGAACGGTGCAATTGACTGATTGGAAAGTGTGTGCATGCAGACAGCGAGAACGACCTGGGGCCATGAATTGTTCGATATGGTACGTAACAGCTGTAGAATCAATAGGGAAGAACGGAGTAAATTGAATTTTACGAATTATTTGTCCAAAAATTATTATTTTAACAAGTAGTTAGTACAAATGATCCATAATGTCATCAGAACGATAATTATATGATCGTATGTAACAATAATTTCGTATTAATAAAAAATCATTCTGACAATATTTTTGAGTATTCCGTATGATACACTTACGTATGATATAGGTAAATATACGTAAAATTAGTGTAAAAATAGAGCTAACGTATATTTTTCGTAAACATATACGTAATATAGCTGTATCTATGTAAAATTCACGTATATTATACGTAGTGTGTCGTGTAGGATCCCCTCCTAATGGTAATTTCTTTGTTTTAAATATTTTAATTCTGCGACTTTCCGATATTTTATATGAATGAAAGCAATTTACCTGACTTTGGAGTGTATTTATTGAATTGTGAATAATGTATTTGTAATGAAAGTATAATATTATTAATTACTTAAATGTTAATTTATTTCTAAGAACTGGCCTTGTGTAAAGTATTCTCTTGGGTTAAAGTGACTGACTACGCGATAAGATTGAGCATTAGTGAGTACTAGTCACAGGCAGTCGTTGTTTGCTTTACTAGAAACAATTGTACTTCGTCTATGAAGATAATATGTTTACGAATGATGACATGATTAAGATGATAAATACTTTAATTCTATATTCCATTTATTCGAAACAATAAAAATAAAATAATTGACAGCGTCTATGTCAACGACTAATATTATTTTATCATTTAATCAATGAACCAGCTACATCTTTACACACTTTTCTCCATAGATTCGCTTTACCCCATACCTGGGATAAAGTCCACCTTTGGTACTATGTCATTTTGAGAAGTAATTGAAACAATTGGTAATTAAATACATTAAGCAATAATGGTTAATTATATTTATAATTACTAATAGTATATTATAAAATATGTTATTATGTAAAAATGTATTATAATTCTTTTTTTCTGGTGACTTTTCAGATATCACTTTACTGTCGCAATGTTACAACACACAGCGACTGCAAAGTGCAATCGTCCAATAGAGGCCCTACACGTGACACAATATTCGCAAAACGACTTATTGTTAACAGTCACACGTAATGCTTCTTTTAACGTGCAACACTTATCAACGGCGGCGTGCAGCACGTGTGATTCTTTGAATACCAAAATACGTAAATGGTTAAAAGTGCAAAATTCCCGGATTGCACGAGTTGTTCACAAATTACGTAAGGTAATTTCAAGAGAAGTGACGCGCTTGAGTTGGAATTATGGAGTATTTAAAAGACTCAAGCGCACGTGTCGATAATCTTTATGGAAAATGAAGTGACGAAAGTACCGGTAACGGCTTGAATTACTTGTTTCTTGAACCGATTCGCCTATTTCGAATCGCTCCAAGTACATCGCCGCGTTGCATTTGCTGCGAAGACGATTAAAATTGAATTAAATAAAAATATATTTTATTTTTGTCAAAGTAAAATCAATATCGGGCATTCTATTCAATATTTTTATCATCCGCGTACGTTTTTAATGTTCTATAGTAGATTCAAAAAATCAAGTATTTATTTGCGGGAGAAATGACCACAGGTACGACTTTTCCATAGACAAGATTTTCTAGAATCATCCAACCGACAAACACAGTTCCCTCTTTCGACAGGTGCACTGAGGAAATTACTTCAAAGTTTAATCCTTCCGATTCGCTGCGACGGTATAAAGTTCTATCAATGAAGCAACTTCGAGGGAGAAACTCCGGGACAATCTCCCTTCTATAGGTACCTGTGTACTTTCATTAATTCCCTCTCGACGAGGAACATCGTGGCTTGCTTCCTTCGCGCTAGTTACACAGCGGCAAGGAGGAAAAACTTTCTTGGTTTTTCACCGAAGTCGCGGCAAGCAACGACCCGCTTCGAGAATTAATGAAAAACAATGAGAGAATAAAAGGAGGAAAGACAATTTGTCCATTGTATATATATAGGTCCGAAATTAATTCTCATATGTGGGAAATTTCACGCGGAAATCTTTTAGTACAGTCAGTCTGTCATAAAAAACAGGGGGGATAAAAAAAATGGGTTAGGGCTAAATTTTTAATATGTTGTTCCTAGTGGTCAAAAAGGTAAGATCAAAACAAAATTTTGGAATCAACTTATCTCATTTTCTGTTCATCGGAGGAGAAAAAGGGTAAGGACAAAAATGATAGAACTCGAAATGTCAACATTTTTTTCCGTCTGAGGCCGAACTCTATATTTAGTTCCTAAAAAATAAGAGGGCGCCAAAGTTTCCAAAAGTTATAAACAATATGTACATTTATAATAGATTTTCACGAGATCTACAAGTTTTTCCAAAAAAAATTTCGGTTTAAATCAATTTTTGAAGGTAATAAGGAGAAATACAGAGAAACTGATTTTTGGACATTTTAGCGCCCTCCATCATCTTGGGAACTAATTACAGAGAGTTCGGCCTCGGACAAAAATGTTGCAACTTTCGAGCACTACAATTTTCGTCCTTACACTTTTTTTCCTTCGATGAACAGGAAACGAGATAAATCGATACCAAATTCTTGTTCAAAATAGCGGTGAAGGAATACAGGTAGGGATACGGGAATTTGGGATTTTACTTTTTTAAATCATCAGAAAAAAAAAACATTAAAAATTCAGCCCTACCACAATTTTTTCGATCTCAAATAATTTAGTGACTACTATTTTGGAAATAAAAATTGTACGAGCGCCAACAATCGCAGAAAGAGACAAAGATGTTTAGAAACTTCTGGCAAATTCGAGATAGGCAATCGCGACTATTCGTCAGAGACTCGATATAATTATAGCGCGATCGTTAGGAAGCTCGCGTAATATACGTATACATCTACAGTGTTTGTGAGATAATGAATCGAATGGAAAAGAAATGGACAATCTGAATTAAGCGATAACTAATCGGGTATCGTTATCGGCTTATCGACGAATCTACATATAGCGAGGGATATTATCATTCCTTGGGAAGTTCCCGGACGCTTTCACGTGCACTTTATTCACCGCACTCAAAAGATTGCTCCGATGATTGCGACGAAAAGACGTTAGATACACGGTTATTTCTGTCGCAATACAGACTCGTCAGAGTATCACGTACGACGCTATTTTCCCGCATTAAAGGCGAGCAACCACGAGTATCGCGATAGATAAAAGTGTAATTATAGCGCGTCCTATCGCAGCGTCTAAAAAACGTTTAATTTACACACTTCCCCGGCACCCGTCACATTCGACGCTTAAATTCGAGAGTTCTCTGGATTACCCTACATGTGCGTCAAAAATAATCAGAGGAAGTAACGTGGCATTTTTTTTACAAAGGCAAACCGGAGACCGGATACTATTAGCATCACTATTGTTATTATTAGTACGTCTGATTGTATAAGAACATCCGTAAAACGTACGAATCGTATTGTCTGCATAGTCAAATAAATTTCAGATATTATTCGCGCAACCGAACGCGCGATGCAGCATCCGTGGAATGAGTGAAGCGACGTGGAACGCTTTACTGTATAGAAATCCGGACTCCCCGCACTTAAGGGAGAAACGCCATAACGCGTCACAATAACGATTTAAATTGAGAGTCACTCAAGGGGGGATACATCCATTCAGAACCTTATTTGAGACGCTCTTAAAACGCGGGCAACGCTCCGAGTACCTCCAGTTCTTTTGATACTTGACGTGGACCACTAGTGGGACGAAGAGTCACGCGATTCGAGCCGACGAATCATGTTGGACCAGTCACGGATGCAACGTATCATTTTCCAATGGATAAACGATTGATACGTCCCTAGAGCTCCCATTATCTAGTCCCGAAAATCCCCCTCGATATTAGAACGTTCGAGAAAAAAAATAAAAACCGTGAAACTCGTTTGAGATATGCCCGCTTAAGATACGAATTTTCATCGGTCCCTTGAAAAATGCCTATTAAACTTGTGTAAAAGTACCCGTTTAAGATACGTGCGGATGATACGATCCCACTTAATATACGAAGACAATTGAAGTCCTCGGCTGGAAAATCTGTTAACTAGCATGGAACTTCATATCAGTTAACAGGTTTTACAGCCGAGGTCTTCAATTGGTCTCTTGATGTCGAAAAACCCGCTCTCTAATATACGAAACAGTGTCTGTGCAGTCCGTTTAAAACGTGTCTTTAAGAAAGACAGGAAGGAGAGAGACAGAATTAATGTCAGCAATCATTTTTTGTTATTATCTTTTTCAGCTTATCAAATGATAATCGGTATAAAGGCATTTTTATTTTACTACAAACAGTAATTCAATGCAATTTTGTAACAAAAATAACAAAATTACTCTTTACTCTAAAATTTTAAACTAAAATTTTCTAGAATAGTTAAAAACTATTACAAATATCTAAAAAAAAAGAGTTAAAAATATAGAGCACGTAATATACAATGTGCGCTGGCTTCTTATGCATTATTAAACGAGAATCTATGAAATCCGAACAAGATACAATTCCGCTTAAATACGAAATTCCCTCGGTCCCTCGATTCGTATCTTAAAAGAGTTTCACTGTAAAACACGAACGAACAGAAGAACGAGTCCTAAGAGAAGAAGAATAACGAGATACGCGTTCAATGGGCCATGTGATTTCATTCAATGGTACATCTCTGCATCAATTAGCCTACAGGAAAAACCCATGACCGTCCCGCAGCTGCGGTCGAGTCGCGAGGTTCGCCTTGGAACCTTCTCGAGCGCGATTAGAGCTTCGTCGGATGAGCGCTCAACCGTCGTGATACTCATCGGACGATCGGCCCCTGGCTGGTCGATTCTGATCGACAAGGAGGGGTGACCTTGACGTAATTCGGTACACTAAATATCGTATATACCGCGGAATCATCATTCGTGGAAAGATATACGCGCGAGTAAACCGCGCGTTATAACATTTCCGAGAATCGCTACTTTAATAACAACACACCGGGCGACCCACACTACACGGCAGAGGTATTCGCGCGTGTATAAATATGCGTACGCGAGCGTCACGCTCGTTTTGGTTCTTTTTTTCTCGGCATAGCTTTTCCTGATTGCGAAATTTTACCGTGGCACTGTGGATATCGCGTGTTATAGCCACGTGCCTCGCAGTGAGACTTCTCGCGAATGTATGAAAAATCGACGTATGCTTACGTAAAAAGGAGCCAATTAAAATCTACGCCGAGAAAAATAACCCCGCTTGGGTGAATTACTGTTACCGATATCGGGGCTAAAAATTGCCGTATAGGTATATTGCAGTAATATTTGTGGCTGTGGTGACCAGAACCTGAAATATGCACAGCAGCACAGCAGGAACGCGACTGCTTAGGGGCAATACAATTCGGTTTTTTCACTAATTTTTTTTTATGGCAGATTGAAAAAATGTTGACAAAATTATTTATCCAGTATTAAGTACTTCATTTTCGGCCTTACTGAAAATGGAAAACGAAATCGCTTCGTTTCCTATTTCCGATTTAAAAATTGACTGTTTATCCAGATACTACATAAAAAGCAAACGGAAAAGAAATTGATCTTTATCGTGATTTGAAATGAAAAAACTTTATCCTGTCAATTCGATTCTCTCACTCATTCTTTTGATTGTAAATTTGAAAAGTTGACAAAATTATTTTCCCTGCATTTGATAGTTTTTCACTTTCAACCTTATTTGAGCTGGAAAAAGCGATATTTATAAATTCAGCTACGCCATCGTCTTGTAAGACTATCTCTCTCGCACTCATTGCTTGGCATAAGAGCGTCTCTCTGGCGTTTCGATGACATAGCAATCTTGTAGAGAGAAACGCATTTATCATTTTACGAATAATTATTTTTTCGAGCATCTTTTTTTGCGTGATATTGAATCTGCATAAAGATTACAAATTGGAGTTAAACATATGAATATTTTGACGCAGACTAAATTGGCTATTGCTTAATATTTTCGTCTACTATTGATATACCTTCACCCATATATAGCCACATCCCGAAATACTACTCGTATATTACAGTAACCATGCGACTGACTACAGCAATACGTTCAACTATTGCAGCAATATTTCTAGCTGCTGTATCGACATTTCTAGCTCCGACAATAATTACAGCGATGAATATCATTGAAGCTAGTAAATGTTGATTTTTTTCGCGACATTCAAAGCGAATTGTTCTCTCTCATCCGCGTCGAAAATTATTCGAGCCGATCGCCCACCGGCTTTGCCGTCTGCAGCTACGGTTAATGCAAACGACTTTTTTCTCTCCCGCGATACGAAACCGCGAGACACCACAGCGCGAATAGCGTCTCTGCAGATATGCCTTTCTTCGCGTGCGGAGACGCGGTCGCTCGCACGGGCCGCATAGAGATAAGGCGCGTTTCGAACGAAATCGCGGCGCGTCGATACGTGGCACTAAAAAAAGGAGGTCTTTAACGAACGATTTAGCATATCGCCGCTGTGCGTCGGTTTCGCAATGTATCCGAGCGGAATGCATGCGTCCCATTGGAATTGATGCCGAAGTTCGTCGCACATTCGTCAGCCGCGCTTTGCGACACTTCGAGGGAATTCGAACGCTCGTTTCCTTCGCGTACGTTTCGCGAATATGTCTAAAAATTCCAAACTTTGATCCTTCTAAAATACCGAGAAGTCTAATATATGATAGACAGATATGCGATCGATTTCAGCATCCCCTTCACCGCGGTGAATAAATTATGAAGAGCGCAGGCTTATCGGACCGAAGGAATTCTTTTCCGCTCCATAAGCCCCGGGGATTAATCGCGATTATGCGATTCGATGACGCGCCGTAAGCCGGAAAAAATGCTGAGTATTAGGTACGCGAATCCGCCGTGCGGAACAATTTCGAAGCGTGTTTTTGAAACTCAAATAGCGTTGAACACCCACGGAAAGACTGATACCAGTAAATTATACAGTATTTTTTGCAATAAAAAAAAAAGGCATATGTGAGGGTTTTCGAATGTTCCTACTGTACTGAAGAACAATTTTTTCTTAGGAACTAGTACATTGTAATGTAAACTATTACGATTTAATATTTTCAAAAGAATAATTACTGTACTGCACTGTAAAAACACCCGAAAATCGTGACGTGTACTTTCCTTTTTGATTGTAAGGCTTCACAGCCCCCATTTAATTGATTTTAGAGGAAGTAGGGGAAATTTGAGCAAAAACAGGGGGCACTTTTGATGAAAAAGGGAGATGTACCAGAAATTAGAAACGTGCAGTGGTTAAAGAAAAAGATTTTTAAGATATACAATGAAACAGCAATATTTATTAAGTGAATGAAGGATGTTTTTGTAACTTAAGAATTTATATCACACGTCAGGTCATTTAAATCTGAGTATCGCGATCTGATTTAAAGTAATGGGAGTCTAGTTTCCGGTAAGAAATATTAATTCAACTAGGCTTTTATATTTTAAATGAAATATTGATGAAGATAGATAAAGTGAGGATTATATTATAGTACCATTTTATAAAAAAAAAGAAACAAGAAAGAAAAGATATTGATCATTTAAACCCTTTCTACGTCATCCGAAATGATGTAAAGATAAACTCAACTGAGAAGGTGAATAACAGGTGGTTTTAGAGGAAAAATATTGAATTATAGAGGAAAAAGGGGGAAATCGCGAGTTTTAGGTGAACAATAGCAAACTTGAAAAAAATAGGGAAATAAAGGAAAATAGACACACGTGGAGCCTGTAAATACAATCAAATGTATGTACCTGAAGTTCGAACATTCTTTTAAACGAGAAATTTCGACTTTAAGAGATTATGGCCAATTGTGATGTTATTGATCATTATAGACCTATAGGGAAATATTTGCGAAGTGGGCGACTATCGGAAATAAAGTAGGTAATCAATAAACTCCGCAGTGACCGTGGTCTTTTAAAATCGAAACTTTTCGTCGAAAGGAACTTCAGGCACATAAAAATTTACTGATATCAGTCTTTCCGTGGCGAACGATATAATAGCTAGAGCCAAAAAATTATTTTTTTGAACCGAGAACGTTGTGATCTTAGAAATTAATGAGAATACAGATTCTTCAATGAATAAAATATATTGTTGATTCAACAATACCTTTGCCGAGAAATTCTCCCCGCGCGAAAAAAGAAACAATTACTCGAGCCTGTCAAATATTTTCTCATAAAAAAAGAACCATGACTTGATCCTGTAATTACATCACGTTCTCGATCGAAAAAAAAAACATTTCTTCGTCACCAGCTATTATTTCTCTCAGTGAACGGACGGCGAATTTGTCAACTTTTCGCGCGTTTTATCTCCGAAAAGGAACGACCCCTCAAATCGTTAACGCCGTAATTCGCGCGGAGTCGTTCCGGAATCGTTGTGACTTCCCACCCTCTTCTTCTTCCCGACGAAATTGCGACACGAAACGCCGCAGCGGACGATCAACGATTACTCGGCGGGGAAAATGAATTTTCATTTCCCCTTCCGGTCGCCGACGTTAACGCGTATCCCCCTCCCTCCGCCCTTCTGACGAAACCACTTCCATCTCTTCCCGCCGCCCGCACCGCGCATCGATCTACACTCACGCAGCGGCGTACATACATAATTCGTGCGCGAACAAAACTGACGAAATATCGCAGCGCGTGAAAATGCGTCGTTCCTGGCGCGAAGCTCTGTCCTAACGGATCGGTGACCGTCACCTGACTGCGCCGCGTAGGTACACACACTAGCGCGCGGGAGGCGTTACGGCATCGAGAGCGTGAGTGCTCGCGTGCGCGCGGGCATGACTGGAGAATCGGCGATAGGAACGTCGCAGGAGCGCGAGCGTGAGACGTTAGATTCGCTTTCGTTTACGCGCTAGGCCGGCGTACGTCGCGCGATTTCGTTTGATTTCGAGGCACGGCGGCTCCTCCGAGACACGTATGCTTGGGTCCATGTATTTTCCCATGCGCAAGGACGAGCCGCGTACGAGTCGAGGACGTGGAAATGGAAGTCTCGCTACGTAACGCTGTGCGGTGGTGTGGCGTGAAATGAGAAAACGTTCGACCCCCCCGAACGTACCGCGCGCCGCGGTGATCGTGGGGCGTACCTATTGGTACGGCGGAGAGGAAAAAAGATTTTGCGGGTGCAGCGATATTTACGGCTGCCGTAATGACAGCCGTAAACGTTGCCGCAGCGGTAGGAACGACGCGGATTGGGTAACGGCGACGAAACTAACGAGCGTTGTTATTTAATTACTCGTAACTCCTGTTAGGATGTTCGAACGTTGAAACTCTGTATATAATTTTGCGGTACATTCCTAAAGGCGACCGCGGGAGTGCTTCGTCCTTTGAGTGGCGCTTCAACGAAGTATCTAGTAAATTGTTTTATTAGTAAATGTAATTTCAAGTACGGCGAAATAAAAATGTCGTTAAGACAAGAAAATATACGTTAATTGTTGAAATGTTTATTTCATTCAAATAATTGGCTCAAAGGATTTAAATGTGTTAAATAAATATTTGAGTAGTTAACGAATATTTATTCGGTCCAATAAAATGTTTATTTCGCCATATTCAAAAAACATTTATTGACTACAAATAAACTGTTTTCTCGGTGTAGATTTTAGATATAGAATGCTATTTCTAAATAAAAAATGCTTCGCTGACGAACCACAGTTTTTCCGGCAAAGGAGACTTTCAAATTGTTAAACCAGATTTTAGTTTTGTTGATAGATGTTTCTTAAATTGAAACATAACTTTATGAAAAATCTCTAGCACTCCTCAGAATGAACATGTCATTAAACCTTCTGAGGTCGCGCCTTTTCACCCAACGTTTCTGGTCGCGTGATGAGGGCCGCCCCCGCCCGTGTATTGCGGAGCGCGATGTTGCCACGTCATACGGCGATCAGTGACGAGACACGACTTGCATTGCGTTGTCGCTGGCAACGTCACAGACCAATCTTCTACTGCGAATCTGGTAGCACAGTGAGGACGGCCCCGCATTTTCCGCGTCACGCTTCATTAATATATTTTCTCCATTTTTCTAATGAATGCAGAGCTATCATACTATAATTATCATATTCACGACACTTCAATGAAGGAATACGTAGCCGGTGATCATTCAAATCGAGGTAGTTAAGCAATTGTGACGATTTAAAAGGAAAAGTGCGGGGCCGTCCTTATCACGCGACCTCAGAAGGGTTAATTACTGGACTACAGTAATTTATCGTGAAAAACGGAGCCAACGTGTAATAATTTGAAGAAACACCATATTTTGTCAGTGAAATCATTAATAATTAGAAATGAGAATGGATCTAAATTCTCACCAACACCACCTGATGTTCATTATACAGATAGACTCTCCATGTAAGAGTACCGTATGTCCGTCTCTGTACTGGCCAGTTAGAAAGTAACCTTCGGATAGGCTTGGTCGGTACTCGAGTCATTTAATACGGTAGAAGTCGAGTTGGCAGTTAGAGTTGATGTCAATTCGGGAGATCGAAGCGTCTAACCTCGAAATTGTGAATTTGTGAATAATGGAAATTACGAAAATAATTATAATTACGGTATAAATGTCTCGATTACCGACCAAGCCTATCCGAAGGTAACTTTCAAACTGGCCAGTACAGAGACGGACATACGGTATATGGTGAATGCTTCACCTACTAGAATAGAATCCCTAACTGTTTAATTTCACCCACGAGAAGCGTACATGAAGTTACGGTAAATGTCATGCGATGATATTTAGGAAATTTCACTAGCGAAACGCGGTCATGTGCATAAAAGAGAATAATTATCGAGCACACACACACACAAGAAGGAGATATCTTTTCTCGCATGTTGCTCATGGGCAGCATGATTACAGTGTTCACGCTGCGGTGTGATAAGTTCTAAAGAAACAAACTGGAGAAAAGTAGCCCCACGCATAACCGTACGACGAACCATCATCATATCACGCCATTGACACTAGTCGAACCGAATAACAATTCACTAAGTCGATGCTCAAACGCTTGATTAACGGGGCAGTGGTGTGTGACAGTTCGCGTTACCTTGAGTAAACAGATGTAAAAATAGAAGAGGGGGATACAGATTAGAAGAAGCAAAGTACGAGAAAAATAGGAAGGCGATAAGCTAATAATTTTAATTCCGTTTTTTCATTCATTTTTTTATAGCAGATTCGGAAGAAGCTGGACAAAATTATTTACTCTGTATTTTTTCATTTTTCACTTTCGGCCTTTTGAACTCTTTTAGAAGCATACGTGAAAAATGTCACTTCAGCGCATAAGTCGGGTCTCCCAGACTCGTATATAAATTATAATATAAATTTTAAAATGTGCTTTTAGCGAAAAAAATAATGCTAGGTATTATACGTGCTTTTCCTTATTGCACTAAACATATTTATCATCGGAAGATTAAAATGAACATAAATGAATCGACCATCAAAATTACAAGTTACAATATTTCTCTTTTACTGCTGGCTTCCGCAGACCCGACCATTACATCTAAAGCCGACCATACACGCAACGGTATACCTAACAGGTAGACCTGTTCAGGTTACCTGTACAGGCAAACTGGAGCGTGTATGTAGCAAAGCTTGCAAATATCCCTCCCTATACAAACGACCAGAAAGAAATCGAATTTATATTTTTTACCTGTACAAGTACACCTGTCAGGTATACCGTTGCGTGTATGGCCAGCTTTAGGGTTAAGCTGGAAAACGATATTTAAAAATGCAGCTACGCTATAGTCTGGGGCGAGGCTATCTTTCTCGCACTTGTTGCTCGGCATAAGTGTGTCTCTCTGACTTTTCGATGACGTCACAATCTTGTAGAAAAACGCGCTTATAACTTTGCCACTGATTATTTTTTCGCACACTTTCTTTTTCGTGCAACATTGAATATGTATACGGATTACAAATCGAATCAAAATATATGAATATTTTTTTATAAAACGACCAAATTAAAGAAGGCTGTAAAAACGTGTTTGCACAATCGTCGTCAATAAATTACACCCTCGCCGAAAAGTATTTATAAATAAGTAATAAAATTGAATCTTTTTTTATAATAATCATATCGATCGTCCAAACAACAATGTACGAGATACGTTCGACTCCGATCGAAATCGAGCCACCTCGGTATAACGGATCGTTATCTCACACACCGCGCGTATTATCGCACACGCCTCGCCGCGACAACCTCTCACCGTGTCAATCGCCGTTGAATCGTTCGCAAGGCCAAGTAAACACTTTCACGCCGCGGCCGAGCCGGATCGAGAGCGCGCGCGCGCGCGCGCTCGCCGTTTCTTTGCGCGAGATTCCTAACGAGAGCGACAAAAAGTCGCGCTATCGAGCGCGGGGAGAAAAAAATTGAAGCCGGCGGAGGAGGTTTAGCAACGAGCGAGGAATTTGGCCGATGGGTGGAAAAAGCGGTAATGCTCGAGTAGACCGACGTCGCAAAATCGCACGTCTAGCGAGCGCGCGGTGGAAATTGCTCGGGCGCCTTCGAAAAACTGTATTCCGCGGAGAAATAACTCGACGCGTAATATAACGTATATAATATAGCTTGCAATATAGCAGCGGCTGCATTTCGAGAAAAAGTCGGGTCGAGAGGAATTTCATCAATTTGTGCCTCTTATCGAACGAGAAATTATAAATGCGCGGAGCCGATCGATTGCCGTTACGTGCTGCCTCGACAATTTTTGACATTTTGTAACACTACTGTGAAAGCACTTTTACCCGGAGATATCTGTTCATCTTCAACCCTCGGTGGCCATACGTCCGTACAATTCCGCGATGGTCACACATGCGTCAAATGGACCTAACTGTAATTTGTAAATAATATCCACATGAGCAACATCCGTCCAATTTAAACCGAAGAATTAGGTATGGAATATTCTTTGAACATTTTAGAATATCAAATTATCGTATTTACATAAGAAAAAAAAACAACGATATATTCAAAAACGATAGTGAATATGTAGATGCATGAAAAATGAGCTGCTTCACCAAAAGTGTTATATATCGTAACTTCTTCATTTTCTTAATAAAGTCAACGGATTATTCTGATGAGATATGATACTTTGAAGCAATAAATAGTTGTGCAGTGCACATTTCAAAAACGATTCTCTTCCAGAAGTCCAAGGAAGGTTCGTAGTACGAGTTTTGAGAAGAAGCTATTTATTCCGAGATCTGACGTGAGTCTAATTATGACTGTAAAAAGAAGTATAGTCAGCTTTAAAATTTGAGCCTGGGTCAAGTATACCCTTGGTGACCACAGAGAGTTAAACACTGCTGTCAAAGCACTTTTACTCGGAGATATTTGTTCATTTTTAAAACAATTTATGAGTAAGTACCTGTATATAAAGAATAATGATAAATTTGCAAAAGAATTTTTTTAAACAATGAAGTTAATAATAGTTAACCTCTTGAATTCTTGTTAAAGACCAATTCACGGATTTAGGTAACTTTCCTTTCGACAAAAATTCCCAACTTCGTCTATATATATCATGAGAAAATATATTTAACTCTGACTACCTTTACCATATAACGAAAAGTGCGAAGAACTTCCTGCCAATCAGCCGGATAATACGAGTAATCCACATTCGTCAACAACGAGCCTAAATATACAAACGCGCAACGTGCGAAAGATAGCTGTACATTCGAACTTAGTACAACACCTGTCCTTGCGGGCAAAAGATTGTTCCTTTTTCCACGAATAGGTGCCCCGGGAGAAAAAAAAATCGCGCGAGGCGTCGAAAGAAAGAGTTGGAAAGGAGACAAACAAGGTTACGAGCGCGCTCTTCGTGGAAGTTCTACAAGGAAGACGAAGATAGAGAAGCCGCACAACGGAATCGCGCGAGAGCGACAGGCAAAAAAGAGATTCCCAGTCTGGCATACGATGATAGATCGGAGTTATTGTGTTTTCGTGTCAGCTACGCCGTCGTCCCAGAGACTAAGCGAATACCCTGAGGTTCTCCACCCATATCGACACTGATTAATTAACGATCGGTTAAGTATTTTTCACGTAAAGCGGACAGGAATCGATAATAATTAATCAAATCAACGATTATTTAATAACATAAAAGGTTTACTTAATGAAACCAATGATTATTTATTGAAACCAATGATTATTTATTGAAATTAATGATTATTTAATGAAATCAATGATTATTTAAAGAAATCAATAATTATTTACTAGATTGGACCCGTCTCCCAAGTGTCAATCGCGACAATCATAGGTAAAGATGCAACTGCACTGAGAAAAATAACCTGGTTAACTTTACCAAAATCCTGAAGAACATAACCAAACCGTATGGCGAAATACGGATCCTCTCTCCATTTGTTTGGTTAAACTAATCATTTTCTAAAATGTCTGAAGTTCCGAACGTTCATTTGAATGAAAAAATTCGACTTTAAGAAATCATGGCCAATATTGAGTTTACTGGTTAGGTACTAGATCTATAGAGACATTTTTACGAATTGGGTGACTATATAAAATAAAGTAATCAATAAACTCAACTGTAATCATGGTTTTTTAAAGTCGACATTTTTCGCTCAAATGGACGTTCGATAATTCAGGCACATTTTCTGGTTAGAATAACTAGACATGTAGTTCACTTCATGAAGAAAAGGGAGCTGCACGTATTACAATTTGATTATAGCATAAACTATGATTCCGCCCGGGAAACTTTATAGAATTACACAGTAATTAGGTGCTTTTCGTGGGGAACCGATAGAAATTCCTGTGAAAAGATATTTTTTCTGGTTAAAATAGTATTTATTCAGTTATAAACTTATAAATAGAAATGTGTCCTCTGTACAAATTCTTGAAAATCGGCTCTACAGGATAAACTGTAAAAATTGCTTGTTTTTTTGCGTGTACAGTAACTAAAAATGTAGGTAGTTAGAATGACTAAATATTTAGTTCAACTTACTAGTATATTAGTTAGAATAACTGAGCTTGTTTGAACAAATGTATTTTGTTATTCTAACAAAGTTATTTTTCTTAATATGGGGTTGCAAGTATTTTAAAACAATCGCGCTACAGACGTATTTCATTCGTTGAATTTTTCCCTCCCGAATTTCCCCGCGTGTGGTATCCGCTGTCCCGGCAGAGAAACGCGGACATTCGACCCTTCTAGAAACCTCGAGAGCGGGAGCGACGCTGTCGCCGTCGAAGCGCTCCGGCGCCCCGTGCCCGGGTTGACGCCGACAGTGCCGCGAATTGATCGAAAATGGTGGTAAACGCAGCGGGGCTCCTCGTCGGGTCACGCCAAGTGAAATCGAGAATAAGATCGCTCGCGTACCTTCCCCCCCTTTTGACCGGCTGCCAAAATAATCCCCGCCGCTAACATATGGTCACCGTTGGGCGCGAACGCGGAGATGGCACTCGCGATTTGAAATATGAAAATAGCAGTACTTACATCTTGCACGAGCCACAATACCGAGTCTTCGCGGTCGGGTCAGCTGAGAGTAGAGGGGAACTTCGGTGTCGAGAACCGCAGTCTCTTCCGCGACTTTTGCTATCGCTTCGGACGTCAAGAGAGAGAGATAATCACCGACGAGCGCGTTAGCCTCTCGAGATGCTCCGTATATGTACGTGCAATAGGTATCGCTCGAGCGTGCTCGGCTCCTACACGACCGCGGTACGCAGAAACCAAGGGCGCATGCGCGCTCGCGCGCTCTCCCGAACGAATGTACTGTGCGCTGGATTTTAATCGGAGTACGAATTCGCGTGGACGCGACTTCGACGAATTTCACTATGTGGACGCGTGCCGAGTCTCTCTACCGTTCGATATCTTCACTCCGCGCTTTCTTATTACGCGGAACGTTCGGCGTGCCCGGCGTACGAGACGTCTAGTCGTCAGCGCGCCTCGGCGGTACCGGCGAATGGATCAATCTGCGCAGCGATCACTCTCGACCGTTACGTATAACGCAAATACTCTCGCGATGCGCTTTTCGTCGTGTCGCACGGAAATGACGGTATAACTTACAGCGAAGTTAGTTGCACATCGACGGCGCGCAATGTCGCCGCGGCGAACCAACTGACCCTGACAAGCCCGCTCCGCAAAAGCGCGCACGCACCACCGGCTTCGCGGCCCTCCCCCCACCGCCGCGCGGCTTCCCCTCCCACCGCATACGACTATGGCCCCCCTCAGCCGAGATTTCCCCCACGCGACGATCTGCGTAGCTTCGCTCCTCCGTCTCCCGTGCTTCCCTCGCCCGAGAAGATCGTTCCTCCTCTTTGTTTCTTTCTCTTTCTCGTACACGCGCGCACGCGCGCGCGCGCGGACGGGTATCGTTCCACGAAAGCTCTACTTCGAAGCCGGCCGGCGAGCGACAACTCCGCGCCCGTCCCTCCTCCGCCTCCGGTTAGAGCCGTGTCATAACCAGCTGTAACGCCGCGCGTTCCGCGGATTGCCAGTTGCTGTCAGTGGCTCTCCGTTATGTGGTATATACTCGCGAGCGGAGTGAATTCGTCAAAAAAAAGGACGTATTTATAATGGTACTCGGAGGGAAGGTGGATTTGGAATTGCGCCGGCGAATGCGCTTTGTCTGTTTTCGGGCTTGCGATATTTTTGTAATATTTAAAATTATTGTTTCACTGGGACTATTATGATCTTTTGGTTGGAGTGACTTGGTTATTTTCGTTAAGGAGCGACTCACGTCGGTCGCTCTTGCCTTTTGCAATATTGCGCGAATATGTGTCATTATTGCGCAATGGGGAAGGTGCATCTTTCACAGACGCGAATGACAATGAAGTATTTATTGCGTCACGTAAGGAAGAAAGAACGAAAGAAATGCTTTCTTATAACTAAACGTTGAAAAAAAGAAATCGTATACGAATCAAACAGCTTATCAGATGAATAAAATACGAAGCCCATATCTTACAGTCGATATCGACATCGAAATTCGTAGCCAATAAGGCAATTGTAGGATTCGTACGCCACAAGAAAGATAAAAAATCTCGCCACTTCATCCATCTCAATTTGTACATGTCACGCTGACTCGCATTCGCTGGCAGCAGCGAGCTCAGCATCCCCCGGTAACGCGTCGCCCGCCAAAAAGCCTCTATACGCACGTCGCAGCGTTACGCAGGGATCTCATCAAATCAGATATTTAAAAAATAGTGAATCTTTCTAATAACGCCTTATATGAAAAAAATGACCAAAAAATGATCAATCTTTCCTAATTTGGGCGTTATGAAGGGACAACAAGCGGTCTAATGGTGTTTGTAATAAATTCGAAAAAGTTTTGAGAAATTAATATTGACAGAAAGTGATTGAGATTTATAATCGAAATAATTTATTTTCATAAGAACACATCGAAATTGTGAGGCACAGAAGTTAACATATCACTTCTTGTGACGGACTTTTTCTCATACCACATGAAACGCGAGAAATGATACCGACTAGCTATTACGCGCCATCTTAACGATTTATGGAATCTGGGCACTAATAGCATGACCACCTCAACACTGACAATTCATACGAATTGTTGCGTCGTTTTAGCGGCGAAAAGATACCGTGAAATTATTTGACGAATCAAGGGACGAAATCTAAAAAATAATGACTTTTTTTTTAACGACTTTTAAAAATAAAAATGACTGTTTGGCTTCGTGCAAGCTTTCGATGAAAACTCTACAAGATGGGATATTCCATACGCACTGTTCGTTGTGTCGCGTACCGAAGATTCACAGTTTTTTACCAAACCACGTAAATTCATACAGCAGGGCCTCATACACCGGAATCCGACCCGTCTCGAGGTAAACCCAGAGAAAGTTTTACAATCATTTATTCCTTGTTCTCTGCTTTCCTCGGGACACAGTTGGTTGCCAGATGCCTTGCCTGCACAGTTTCTTTTTCGAGTCTCTCCGGTTTTTTCCTATCGTAAACTATAGACAATTGTACATGCCCTCTCCTCCTCTTTCGACCTCACCACTAACACAATTTGCTAGTAATAATCAGAAAAAGAGAAAGTTTAGCTAGCTGGAAGAGCCCTTGCCCCTTTACGACTGGTTAAAAAAAGGCTGCGTGTGTCCACATCTAGCGTGGTGGAGTTTTCGAAGATTCTTCTGGGCTCGTAAAGCATGCCGCAAGTAAGAAATTTCCGTCCCTTTCGACAATTACCTTAACCCTTACTTGCCACACTTCTATAGAATCACGTACTTGCCACACTGGTGTTGATTTACACCCCAGCGAAAAAAATTGTTATAACAAACAAGTTATTGCATATTTGTACTTGAAAATTTTATCAGCTCTTCTTAAGAGCGTATTTTAAAAGACCGTGTAACTTTTATAGCCAGAATTTAAAATTAAGTATGCGAAAAAAATAAAATATAAAAGTTACACGGTCTTTTGAAGTACGCTCTTAAGAAGAGCTGATACAATTTTCAAGCACAAATATGCAATAATTTATTTGTTATAACAATTCTTCTCGCTGGGGTGTAAATCAACCCCAGTGTGGCACACACAAGTACAAATTTTACCATGGGGTTGTTTCGAACCCCACTGTGGCAAGAGAGTAAGAGTTAATAATAATCGATACCTATAATAAATCTAAATCAATCCAAATAAATGTAAGTAAATCTAAGACCCGGACACTCCATCCCTAGTTCCCATCAGGGAAAGAACTCGAGTCTGAAGAATGACTTTCTACACGGAGAGAATTTTAAAGAAAAAATTACCTATCATGTGCAGGCTAATCCTGCATCATAGTGACGTTTCACTGAGAATTTACCCTGCAATACAGTAAAGATATAATGACGCGTATTCTATAAAATATCATTACGCGCAGAGGATCATTTTCCTATCACCGCGGTAAATGCTCAGTGAAACATCACTATGATGCAAGGTTAGCCTGCATTGATGGGTAATTTTTCCTTTAAAATTCTCTCCGTGTACTGACTTGATTGAAAAAAATAGCCAAGTGGGAGCCCGGCGTTACGACGAGACGTAGAAATGTACACCGATTAATCGTCGCGTGTGTAATCGGCATTGTAACGACTAAACTGCACGCGTGCACCTAGTTACCCTCGCCCGACCCACGCACTAATCGCTCGCCGCCATAAACCCGGAGTTTATCCGCGGCGCGCGAACGTTAACGCTACGCCGCGCGGGGATATATTATAATTATTATCGAAAGCCCGCGCGAGTAAACAGCTCGGCTTTTAATTGTGCCGTCACCAAGGCGGAAATGTCGACTCGCGCGCGGAGATTAACGCGCAGCGATGTTGCCCCGCATGCTCGCGTAACCCGCGCGCTGCACCGCGCCGGCACCACTTGTCGGAGTTTCGGCGTAACGCAATATTTGGCGCGCGCGAGGCGGACGGCATTCGACCGTGCGAAGGCCAAGAACCGTCGGTTTTACTTATATCAATTTTCTCCGGCGCCGTGTCGATGTGCCGCACCGGCCGCGGCCGTGCGGCGCGCGCACGTTTCTCCGGGCGGTGGTTGGTACCGCGAGGATCTGGAGGGACGCGAGTAGTTACAGTAACGGGCTGACGAAATTCGCGTGCCTTGCCGCCGGAGATCACCGTCGCGAAACGGCGGTTAATTCGTAATCGCTGCAGCGGGAAAAACGCTCTTCCGCGCGAGCGAACGCCGCCGGTCGAATCGAAACGTTCGTTTGTTTGGCATTTCCGCAAGTGTTTTCTTCGCGGAGGGTTGAAAGGTATTAATTGCTGAAACGCCAGTAGCACTCGCGTTTGCGAGGAAAATAAATGCGAAATTGATCTCGATTGTTTAGCGAGACGAGACGACTCTCGTATCGCGGACTATTTATGGACAAAAATTAATAGCATCTCAACAAAATGTTTGGCTTATCCTGTACGGAGAGAAGAAAATGTACCCGAGTCAATTAAACGCTTTTTTTTAATAGTCCCAAGAGAACGTTTATTCGATATTATTGATTTAATTGAATATTATTTGGATGAAATCAGTATTCGTTTGAATCGAATAAGTGTGCTTTTAGAATTATCCAAAGGCAGATTTATTTTGATCAAACAAATTTTTTCCTTACTCATGCCCATTTCGAGACCTTTTCCAGCCTATTTTTAGACCGTAAGATGGCGTTTTTCCCGCGTGACACCGACCGAGAGTCCGCAGGCTGTCAAAAGATTGTTTAGTCCGAAGTGGGTCCTTTTTCCAAACTGATAAACGCAACGTGAAATGAGCCGTGTATGCTTCTGTTTGTTTTGTTTTGAGAAATGGGCATTCGTGAGGAAAAATAGTATATATCATTCGGCTGAAATCCTCGGATTTTTAAGACTGTATTTATAACTACACCTAATTAAGCACAGGCTGAAAAAACCTCGGATTTCCGCCTTATGACATAAGATACTATTTTCTCAATGTAGTCAAGATCCCAGTTAATCTCTTGCACTATTTTCACGAGTTTGACTCCTGATGAAAATTATAGGCCAAACTTGCATATCACGAGTCATACTTGTTTAATTTCATGCCAAACGTGAATATCACGGGTCAGACTCATTATTGAAATTTCAGGACAAATATGAATATCTCGAATCTTGATATTTAATTGTTTATTTATATTTGGCACGGCTTTGGCACGGGTTTGGCACAGCTTTTTCCGAGTTTCAGCGTAATGCAAGGGGTTAATACAGTTTTCCGACTAATTTCTTCTCATTGTAAATTCGAAAAATTTGCTCAAAATTATTTACTCCGTAATTATCGGCCTTATTTAAGCTGCAAAACGACATTTTTAATGCAGCTACGTCTCCGTCCAGTAAGACTATCTCTCTTGCACTTATTGGTTCGCATAAGTGCGTCTCTCTGGCGTTTCAATGACGTCACAATCTTATAGAGTGATGCACTTATGACATTGCACGAATCATTTTTTTGGGCGTGATATTGAATATATACGATATAAAGACTACGAATTGAATTTAAAAATATGAGTACTTTTTTTTATACAAAAACCGAATTACTCGGTCGAATACTCCGCTTTCTAATTTAGATAATTTGGCCGCATGAAAAAGTAAATAAGATATGCAGTAGAAACTATTCAACCGCGTGTGCATTCGATGGGTGGTCGATACGAACAAAGCGTCGCATTCACGTGCAGCTGATCCCTCAATTTTATCCTCAAGAGAAACGCGCGTACACTATCGCCAAACTCAATCGCACCATTCACGACGCTTTATACATACACCCAGCACGCGGAGAGGAGCGTATTTAACGAGTCTCGAGTTATTACCTCTTTCTTCCCTTCCCATTAAAAGCAGTAAAATCGACTCTTCGAAATATACCGTCGCCTCCACGCTTCGCAGTCGATGCTGTATATTCGATAAAACGAGACGACATTCCACGACGTTGCACGTACTACACTTTACAACCCCATATAACCTCACGGTACCGCGCCCAAGGGACTCGCGCTGGCCGCGTGCGACAATTTCATTTCGATTTTTCATTGACCGCTCTGCGTGACGCGGGCATCGCACTCTCCATCGCCGTACGCGTCTGGGAAGAAAGTCGCGCGCAGCGCCTTTAAAACCCCAATGCAACCCGCGTGCTGCGCGCGGCCTGGTCTTCGCGCGCGCGTAATTGGGAAATATTTGAGACGAGAGCGGACAGCCAATTAAAAGTACCGTGCCGAGATCGCGAGCAACAAGATTCGCATACAAAGCGCGAGCAGAGATATCGGCGTTCGACGAGGAGTAGAGAGACCCGCAAGAGCGAAGTGAAGTGAAGGTGGCGATGACGTAACGCGCAGCGCCGCGCGCATAGCCAGCAGTGGGGCAACGGAGGGATCGAGAGAGAGAGAGAGAGAGAGGGAGAGAGAGAGATTGATGACGGTCGTGATCGTGCTGTGCTGAGAGGGGGAAGGATCGTGGAGAAGTGTTCGAGGGAGGGGGGAGAGCCGCGGCGCAACGCGCGCGCTGCGCTACTTGCCCACGTTGCACGGTAACGCGCGCGCTGGTGGCGACCGTCAAGGCCGTTTGCGCTCGGCCTGGCGTGTCGTTTGGCGCGTGTCGATCGGGTTTATACGCGAAGCGACGAAATTCAACGCTCTCCGCCGCGGCCTCGATCGACCCTGGGATCCGTCGTCGGTCGCCCCGGCACGGGAACCCTGTATTAGAGGGAGCGTTGCGAGTTCACCATTCGTGTAATTATCGCGTCGACGCTGCGGCTCTCCGACCTCGGATAGCAACGGCGCTGCGCGTCCGCGACGTTTCTTTTGCGAGTGACTTTTTCTCTTCGGGGAGAGGGATTCACGTGTGAAGCGAGACGAAACAGTTTTGGGGGTCCTTACACTGAGATAAATAATTGCTGGTGTGGAAAAAATGTTTTCTCCAATCAAAAGCATGATATAATTCGGTCTGCTCGCTAATTTTTTGAAGTGAAACTTCTTTGCTGTGAGGGTACTAAAATCGCGCGCGATGAGACGAAATACCGTAACGAAACCCACACACTCCAGCGCTCTCATCTGTGCCTCACTCAACAGCGTTCTCGACCCTGTCCCAATACACCGCACTCGACTCTGCCCTATTCCACCGCTCTCGACCGTGCGTACGTTAGCCCGGTCTATCCACGGTTTTGCCTGTGCAGCCTTTTGCGTGCAGCCTTTTGCGTCTGGACAGGAAAACTGAAGACGGAAGACGGGGAGCAAAAAGTTTAATTCTCGCAAGTGCGACAAGGATAGTCTTGCGCTCCGTCTTGCCTGCAGGCAAAACGGACGACAAGACGGTGCCTCTAGACCGGGCTTTAAAGCCATGTGTCGACTTTGCGATGCTGGCTCGCGAGGCCGCCGCGCGAGGCGCGCCTCGTGTTGGATCGTAAACGTCAATGAACACTGAACATTCTTTCGCGTGTGTGTTATATTAAAATTATTATGGCAAAAACAGGAAAACAACGGACAAAAGAGTTTCGTGATAGGCAACGTCTAAAGAAAGCGATGACGAAGGTACTAGCTAAAACTAGTACAGAACGAAATCGAGAATGGAGAGAGAGAATTAAATTAACACAATCGAATATTGATGGATCTGCTTATGTAGATCAACACCAGTCCACAACATTAAATAATGCACAAGATTTTCAGGTTCCTGGAGGATCCAATGGCGTTGAAAATACATCCCGTGACCGTGATATTCCTTATACTGCATTTAATGCCCATAAAAAAATTTATATTGAATTTAATAAGAAAAAAACAAAACGTGTGGCGGCCACACGTTTTGTTTTTTATGGCAGTTTCGACAAATTTAGACAAAATTATTAACCCCGTATTTTTAATTTTTGGTTTTATTTAAAATGGAAAACGACATTTAGAAATGCAGCTCTACGTCAATGTCTTGTAAAGCTGGGTCTTCACTGCGCGAAACTCTTTCGCGAAACTGTTTCGCGAAAATGTTTCGCGAAAATGTTCGGCGAGTGTCGGGACGAAACGTTTCGGGTTCCAGGCGAAAATAAGGTGAGCCGCCAGTTTGCGCGAGACACTGGTGCCGGCGAAACACACGGTGCACGTTCACACTGGCGGCACTCGGAAGGCGAAGCTCTTTGATGCGCGATCGAAAACCAACTGACGTTTGGCTCACTTCGAAACATACTCGCGAAGCAAGTTTCGGGGTGAGTACAAAGTATACACGAGGCGAGACTAGTTTCGCGAAACAGTTTCGCGCAGTGAAGACCCAGCTTAAGACTATCCCTCTCGCACTCGTTGCTCGGTATAAATGCGTATTTCTCTCAGGTGTTTCGATGAAGTCGCGATCTTGTAGAGAAAAACGCGTTTATAACTCGGTGAATAATTATTTTTTCGGACATTTTCTTTCTCGTGTGATATTGAATGTGTGTGCAGATTATAAACTGAATGTAAAGATATGAATATTTTTTTTATACAAATACCGAATTTCAGAATCAAGCTATGGTTTTCTTCGTGCAAGAAAATATTTGATAGGCTCGAGTAATTGTTCTTTTTTTCTTACAGAAAGAATTTCTTATTCCCACGACGGTATTCTTGAATCAAGAATATATATTCTTCGATCAAGAATCTGTATTATTAAAAATTTCTAAGATCATTATGTTCTTGATTCAAGAAACATTTTTTTGACACAAGCAATTATTTTTCTGAGTGCAGGAATCGCTGCGTGGTGTAAGGATGGAGGACTAACCGAGGATCTCATTCCACCCCATTTTTCCCTACACTAAGAAAAAAATGGATGGATCGAAATAAATAGTCTTTTTTGAATAGCGTTTTTGGAATAGTCTTAAGAGCACATTTATTAACATTATTGAATTGGGATGAATATCGATTGGACGTACATAAATATCATTGATTATATTGAATTTGATTTGCATTAAATCGTTATTTATTCAAATCGAATAAATGTGCTATTAGGACTATCCAGAAACAAGTTTATTTCGACGAAACGAATTTTGTTCCCAGTGTACTAACGATAGTATTGCGGTGGTATTTATTTTCCAGTTTACCCGCTTACATATTTATCACATACACACACACACACACACACACTGTACTGCCGCTCGAATTAACCCCGTCGGAGAATTTCGGAGTCTACGTGTTGCAAATGCGTATACATAGGTATCATACATAGCCATACGACATACGCCTCGCGCGTACGTCTTGAAGTACCTCCAGTAAAGAAGAAGTCCCTGACCTCGTAACCCAAAACACACTCCGAATACTCTTACTCTCACATCGCACTATGATCGTTCTAGTCAGGTTAGTTAGTTCCCCCGTGAATCGAAGTCGATCACCTCGGCTACGAGCGACGCCGGACGTACACACACCGTAGGTGTATTCGGACTGACCACGCATTCGCACGGTGTTCCAACGGTCGAAAGTCGTTTCACTGAACTCGCATTCCTCTCGATAAATTACGTTCGCCTTCTTCCACTCCGCCTCCTTTTAGCTGTCATTTATCAATTACAAAGCCGGCATCATATATAAGTGAATGATAGTCTCTTGAATAATTAAACCATAATTCGTCGTCGAGCGTTCCTTGATTCACATGTATGCATTAGGTGTCTTATATTAGAAAGGACGAAAAAGAATTCGTTGATTCCTTAACGCAGCTGTAGTAGCAATAATTATGAACGATAATATCCGAGGAGGAGGAGAAGCGGAGAGAACAAATCTGTCTCATGAGTATTCGGCTGTCCCGTGGTCCATTAGGCTCGCGAAAAGAATTTCAAGATTTCGTAACAGTTCAACTGAATGAACACGTGTGTTCGATGGCATGTGTACTCAATATAAATGCTCTTTCCTTCTCTCTCTCTCTCTCTCTCTCTCTCTTCCTCTTACCAAAGAAACAGTCACTGAACGTCGTACTCGTCACACACTCGCCCACTTTCTATCTTTTTTTTTTATATTTTCCCCCTCTTCTTACATCTTTCTCATTCTGCTATTCACTTCTCTTTCAACGTGCCTACCCATACTAACTTCCTGTTCACTAAACTCCGCTTAGCCCTCGCGTAACTCCCGCGGGCACATTCGTAAAACGATCGACCTACACCCGTCGTTACGCTCGATCCTTGACTGACATATCGGCGTACGTACACGCGTAACCTTCTTATCGCGCGCGCGTGTGCAGATCGAATTGAAAGATGGTTTTCAGCTAGAGTACGCGGGGATTGGTAAGCAATCGGGAGGTCGCGGATCACGCGACTTTACGAAGCCGAAGCGTGGAATCGGCTGCTTCCGATGCTCTCCGATTTACCCGTGTATCGCGACGTCCGCTTCCGGGCCGATTAAAAAGTGACTTATCCACGCATACAGAGATAACCTCGGATCTTGACTGTAGTATGTGAAAATGGAAAGTGCGAATGTCGCGTAACTCGTTTTCATTCTGATATTTTCTTTTTTACTCATTTATCGCGAGTGATCGATTCTAAAAATCTCGATTTCTCGGAAATTGGAAAAATTGATACGATTTAGTAGAACCGTAATATTTATTTCAATACTTATTTTCAGGGCGCTACCGTGCAGTTTTTTAAATCTAATTGTCGAAAATGGTATTATAAATTAAAGAAAGTCGCAGGTAATGCCGATAATTTCAATCAGATTTGATATGCGACGATATTTCGAGCGATATTAAACTTCTTGTGATGAATTTACAATAAATTCGGGCACGCGGTAGCGGCCTGAAAATTATTCCGTTGAACCCAATACGCTAAGAATAAAAATGCAGTAGATTTTACTAAATTAGCGGTCAAGGGCGGGGTACGCAGATTTGGTTACTTGAACTAATAATTTGCTAGAATTGAATACATCTTGTTTTCGTCAAACAGTTGTTAATCATTATAACCGAATTATTTAATTCAAGTAACTTGATCGGCGTTCCCCCGCCCATAATCTCCAGTTTAGTGAAATCTACTAATTTTTTTCTCTGTGTAGCGTCAATGATTCTGACCGACTCGCTTTGGTGACGGCACTTGATTAAGTTCGCTGCAGTTGAATGATACGAGCGGATCTTCTTGCTTTGCCATGAAACACCAACCAAGCCTTCATGGCGTTCCCCCTTCCGTGATTGTCAATTTAGTCAAATCTACTAATTTTATTCTCAGTGTACAATTTCTTCTAGTATCGTAGTTATCAGTGTGAAGTTATTACAGTTCACGTGTGACACGTATGGCATGTTTTCCGTTTTTTAACGTTTGGGAAATATTCCTTTTTATGGAAGGTACATTACTTCAATAGATGTTTCTGTTCAGTGAGAATTCGATGTTTAGTGGATTATATTCAATATTAACCAATGAGAATTGAATACTAATAATTGCACAATTCTCATCTTATGAATCAATGTACTCTGACTAATTACCCATTAAACACCCAGCTGAACAGTAATATAACAGAGAAGTAACAAATAATATAACATTAGTGACTCCGTAGTTATATTACAGTAATATAACTCGTGACTCTCTCTGATACATGTTATTGCATTGGTGATCGTACTGTTACATTGCAGCAACATAAATTATGACCAATAAATAATATTACATCGGTAACTTCACAGTCACATTATAGCAATATAATTTTTTAACTGATATAATATTAAATTGGCGATGTGTTAATTGTACACTGAGACAAAAATGTACTTGATCGAAATAAACGTGCCTTTGGATAGTCCCAAGAGCGTATTTATTCGACTTAAAATATCGATTTAATTCAAATAACATCTAATTAATTCAATAATCTAATATTTGCGTCCAACCAATATTCATTTAAATCGAATAAATATGCTTTTGGGACTATCCAAAGGCACGTTTATTTCGATCAAGTAAATTTTTTTCTCAGTGTATAGTAAGAGTCGTATCGTGTTACTAATAGGATAAGTGTACCAAACTATCCTAAATTTTATTTTTGTAATTATTGAATTCTGTCGCTAACGACTTCTTAGAATGCCATTTTTAAACGTACTAGCCAATCTTAGTTGCAGCAGTGCTTACAGTATTTTACACAATTTAGGGCTTTCATAATTCGAGTTTAGCTCTTGAATGGGATTCAAACCATCCGTTCAACCAATGAACGTTCGGGAACGACGATTTAAAATCCGTTCAAGAATTAAACTGAAACTGTGGAACTATTCGATGATCGAATCAAGATCCACGTAATTTTTCTCGTAGTATCGACATTGAATCAACGTACTTGTTTTAGGAGGAATTAGTAACAGAAAACTGCATCGGTTAAATCATTTGTATATAACCTGTTACATAACTGAGTGGGAAAAATAAATGATCTGTAATTTACATGTAATATCTGTCCAATGTTACCTGTTACTTCTGGTCACATTACTATAATGTAATGGCAATATAACAGTGTGTAATATGTAATTCTTGAAAAATTTCTATTAGTTATTTTTAAAATCTCTGTAATTGAAGCAATCCCTTAATCTTCAATTTTTCGAAGAAGCCGAAATCATCAGCCCGAAATAATAATTTTTTCCTCACTCATGCCCATTTCGAGGCCTTTTCCAGCCTATTTTTAGACCGTAAGATGGCGTTTTTCCCGCATGACACCGAGCGGGAGTCCGTAAGCTGTCAAATAGTACTTTACTCAGACTGGCGCGATTGCTTAGTTCGAAGTGGGTCCTTTTTTCAAACTGATGAACGCAACGTGAACTGAGTCGTGTATATGTTTTGTTTTGAGAAATGGGCATTCGTGAGAAAAAATAATATGTCATTTTTTCGGCTGAAATCCTCGGATTTTTAGGACTATGTTTAGATCGTAGCACGAGGCATGGTGGAGAGACAAGGCTCGCCTTCGGCGAGCCTCGCCACCTGACCATGCCTCGTGCTACGACCTAATTAAACACAGTCTGAGAAAACCTCGGATTTTCGCCTAATGATATAAGATACTATTTCTAGCACCAACAAATATCTAAATTGAAATAAAAAAAATAATTGAAATAATAAAGCAATTTTAGAAGTTTTTTGTAGTTGTAATTCTTCCCTGACTTTTCCACGCGCGTATTGCATAAAATTCCTTAACAACTCCAGGTTCTCCAGAAACCTCACGACCGCTAGACGCAAATACGTTACGATTTTTAGGTCGATCCGTCTCGTCAATGCTTCCTACGATGCGATAAATACAGACAAATACGAGGTCGTGAATATTGGACGCTGTTACACGCGTGACGAGCTTATGGAAATTCTGACAATTCCATCGCACGTCACCGATGGTAGCGCGCATTGACGTTCGATGCATACGTAATGCAAGACACTCTACGTGGACACTCGCAAGATTTACGAGATTTGCAATTCTTATGTCACGTTCGTCGCTTGATTCTTTCGAATTCTGTTTCACTAAAATTTCCAGGATACACTTGGAGGGTATGTAGAGAAAATTGAACCAATTTCTCTCTTCCTTTAAGATAAACATGAACCTTCGAAGAGTTAACTGCGTCGCACTAACTGTAAGTACAGAATTTATATTCGTCGAGGGCGTCTAAGATCTGTAGGAGTACATAACTAAATAAATACACAAACAAGCCTACAAAGTTTCATATTGACTATGTATTGTATATTATAATAGGTGTATAATTTTGCTTCCGCCGTTTTCTGCTATCTATTACGTTAGGAAAACGGTGGAAGCAAAGTTGTACAACTAATATAAATCTTTAAGGGGAGAGATACATAATCATTCTATTTTACGAAGTTATGTTCTATCTTGTCAATGAAAAATTTTAAAGGTATATCAAGTTATTTAAATAAAACGAATTCGCCGGAAATTAAACATTACTTCTCAACTATCAATCATTATTTCTTATTTAAATAATAATCTTGATGTCGTTAGGATTGCCATTTGAATCGTGCAATTGTCGAATACGAGATTTATGTAACGACATGTTACAGGGGAATGTGTGTCCACCATTAATAGGTAAAGATGTCTTACAAATCCGGTTACGATAGGTTTAGCTGTATATTTAGATCGATTGTGATTTTATCAATCGTCGGGATATTATCATCTCATATTTTATGCAGCCGTAATGTCGCATAATAAAAAGCCGGTTATCGAGTTACCAAATTTAGAAGTCACCGGGCAGCTCTTGCAGTGGAAGGAAAAAAAGTCGATTTGCATGCGAAAAAACTGTTGTTACGTAGGTGAAATCTTAAACTGTACTTAATTAACCTTTAACAAGTTTATAATTCGACCGGTGGAATGCCAAGGGCTTTATAACATTTGCTTTTATTTTTTATTGGCGCTTCATTCTTACTTCCCGGACAAATTTTACTCTAAGTTGACTCTGCATAAAAAAAAAATAAACCATGATATTTTTCTCCAAACTATTTTGCTTCACGAAATCTTACTTTAATTATATTCGTTCATACGAGAAGATGACTTTTTAAAATATTTCACCGATTTTATATTATAAATTATAAAATTTCTGAAAAAATTACTTTACCCGATATTTACTTTACCAAAAAAAAGTACGAACTTTATCGAGAATTTATAAGAGCATCACTATTTTTATGAAGCCGTAAATCGAAGAACAATCGAATCAACCGATTTACTCGTATTTTTAATTAACGATTCCAACTTATATAATATAGTCGCTTTAGAGCAGAACTATACCAAGTCACATTTGTAAATATTTGACTTAGTATACTTCTGCTCTATAAGACGACGATATGTATCGATCGCGTTTATTTATTCACGGGCGCTTACCCGTATTGCGCATTCATGATGCAGTTAATTAAGTGCGTCGTAACCTGGCTATTCAACGCTGGCGTTCCTCGGAATGGAAAAACGATCAGTAAAGTTTTTACCGCACACATCATCATTACGGGGTGCATAGATAGTACAGACGTATCTTATCGTCCTCTCGTCTTCCCCTCTTATCTACGTCACGCCTCGATCTCTCTTTTACTCCCCGCAATGCCGCTATAACGTTCTGGGAAATTCCATCAATTTATCGTCGGATTAGCTTTGTTAACTATTAAGTACACATATGTAGTGATGATCCACGATGAGACGTGTTCACCACACGTCACATTCTTTGATATAACGCCTTGTCTAATTATGTGATTTAAAATTTGCATTCAGGCGAACGAAATTTTGGAATTTAATTATCCTGTATTCTACAAATATACATTTTTTGTTTTTATTTTTATTCGGAATAATTGGATTATATTAATTAATTTTCTAATTATGGAGAAAATGTAAGAAAAATATATTTAGCATATGATTTTTTGTTTCAAAAAGATAAAATGTGAACATAGAATTCTGGATTACAATTGCCTCAAACCCATGGCATACGTCCGACTCTAAACTGTTGTCTTCCATTGATAGTGAAAGCGAAAGAACACGTATTACTTAACATTTCTACGAAGGAATCATTATTTAGGAATTTCTATTGGTTTACTTTACTTTACGGATTTAGCACGGCGGTGGAGACATAGCCTATCCTTTATCCGAAAGTCTCGAAATCAAAATTTGTCTAATTTTATCTCATGCTTCGAAAATAATTTCAAGCAATTAATTACGAAAGATTTTCGACGTTTCAATTTTGTTGAAATATAATTTCTGTACTGTAAGGTCACATAATTCCTTTTCGATCGAGCCTTCCCTTTCAAAATAAAGTATTTAATTTGTCGCAACAATAAGGCACGTTGTATTATTGACAAATCAACAGAATGAACACAACATACGACAGTTTGGCAAGAAGTATAGACAATTAAGGGGCGTCTTTTAACATCATTCTATGTTAGCAAAAGTGGCACAAATCAGTAGTCCCGAAATACCTCTTTCCCTGCTTACTTCAGTGCGCCGAAATCAATGTTAAAATTTATCGTATCAAACTATTACCAGGCCGCTAACGCACAGTTTTTTTTATTTCAAATCGTTTAAAAATCTATTATTAGATTAAGAAAATCGATAGTGATGCCTATCTATGATGGCTAACAAAGTTTGAAAGGTGACAATATTCCGAATGGTATTAGAATTGTTTGTCTACTTATAAAGTAAATCGATACCTTACTTTGAAAACCTCGTAAAAGTACAATTTTTGACAAAAATGCCATTTATAGCTTACTGTGTTTAGGTTTTAAACATTAACGCAGTAAGCTATTATATAAATGGCATTTTTGTCAAAAATTGTACTTACGAGGTTTTCAAAGTAAGGTATCGAAATTCGGTCGTGCTAGCGGCCTTTAGATTATTTCGTTGAATCCAAGAAAATGTTTTCCAGCGTCGTAGTTGTCATCCACGTAGGGTTACTTCGGGACGCGTGAGAGATATGGCGTATTTTCGATTTTTTGACTTTCAGAAAATAATAAATTTTATTCAAAGCACACTAGCCCAGCAGATGTGATTGCTCAGTGAGAATTCGATTTTTATTGGATGACATTAAATATTAACCAATGAGAATCGAATACTGATTGAGCGATTCTAATCTGTTGAATCCTAAGTATTATATGAAAAATTCCTATGAGTTATTTTCAAAGTCCCAAGAATGTAAAGAGGCCCTTTAATTAAGCTCGGAAAGCTCGCCCAACGCGTTCATTTGACGTTAAATGGTGATATATAAACAAAAATACAAGTCCAACGATGCAAATATCTGCCACGTTTAGCATTAATTCTTCGTTTCATCGAGTCTCGTCGTTTCTCTCTCTCTCTCTCTCTCTGCTCTTTTTCTACATCAGAGTTCTCCGAACTAACTCTCCTTCCGAGACTGCCGACCTTCCCAAGGAGAACTTTTCACGGCACGCCCGTCATCCAAGCCTTTTCGCGAAACCACGATCCTGGTATTTATTTCCGCGACTTGACAAAAACACGATTTTGTTACGCCACGCTTACGGGGAAATTATTCTCGCTTCGTTCATTCTTACACAAGCGCGGCGAGAGCACGAACTCTCGAGTTCACCGGCCACGGTTTAGTTGTTAACGTTTAAAGTCTCTCGAGCTCTGAACCTACATTATTTATTTACCTACTCGTTATTATATATGTACTTAACTGGACATTTTTGAGGACTTTTTTGCGAGTAAATGAAACTGTGATGGAAAAATACAAAACTCTGACATTCTCACGTGGATATTTAACGTTAAACCTTAACTTCCATGAAAAATGAACCATCACTACTCCAATTCCTCAATTAATTCTTTCGCATCCCTAAAATAAAGAGGAACTATTATTACGAATATCACGCGAGTAAAAAAATAGGGGAAAAAGATGAGCATTCATTCGGATAAACCCTCTGTAGTTACCTAGCGTCCACTTGACTCTGGCTTCAATTTGGAAACTGGCTGTACTTCTTTTTTTTACAATCATAACTTGACCCTCGTCAGAACTCGGAATAAGTAGACTTCTTCTTAAAACGCGTACTGCGAACCTTCTTCAGACTTCGGAAAAAATCGTTTTTGAAAGGTGCACTATAGAACTATTTATTTCTTCAAAGTACCATATCTTATGAGAATCATCCGTAGACTTTATTAAGAAAACTCTAGAAGTAAAGAAGTTATGATCCTTTTAGTGAAGCGGTTCATTTTTCCCACATTGACATATTCACAATCGTTTTTGAACGTGTCATCATTTTATTTCTTACGTTGACACTGTTGTTAAATATTCTATTATACAATATTCCAAGAATATTCCATGATTTGTCGGTCTAAATTAGACGGATGTTGTCCATATGGCTATTATTTCTTAAGTAATTACGATAATTTGATATTTTACAATGTTCAAAGAGTATTCCATAATTCTTCGGTTTAAATTGGACGGATGATGTTCATGTGGATATTATTTAAAAATCAGTTTGGTCTATTTGACTGATGTGTGACCATTGCGGAACTATCAGGACGTATGATCATGCCGGAGGGTTAAAAAGATACAAGTCACATTTGCAAGAAGGATAAATTAAAAAATAGCGACGAAGGGCACGAGAGGCGATAATACCCAAGTCCGTCTAATCTATCGGTGCATCGAAGTGAAGCGGCGAGGGAAACACACACTCTCTACTCCCACACCTATCCCTATTTGTTTCGAAAGTAAACGCGCGATCGTGCCGCGTGGCACGACTAGGGCAGAGTTAGTGTCGTGCCGTCGGACTCGATCGCGTTGGTGCGTCGTGTTGTTCTGTGAATTGAAAAATAAGAGCATTTTGTATGTCGCGGTCGCTGTGAGCGACCTTCACAGCCGGATAACTAGGCTCGATTGGCCGGCGTAGGATATGCCATTTATGCACACATATAGCGCTTTACCGTGTAGAGTCAGCCGTAAAAAAAAAGTATGGACTTCTCTCTTCATCTCTTTCTCTGTCTCTACTCCCTCCTCGATCCGAAGCTGGTCATTGTCAACCGCGGCCAGTTATTTGTCCTTATCTGTACTGAAATACAGAGGCTAGAGTAATACTGTTCCGATTAACTTCGACTGCGATTATCGCGGTACTTGTGAACTTTTGGCTTATGTTGGTATATACTTTTTTGTAGAGCAAAGGATGATTTTCAAAAAAGTATTACATCAGTATAGAGTCAAAAATGAATAAATAACGAGATAACAGTGGATAATGAAAAAAATGACTTTTCTTCTACAAAAAAGACGCAGATCTCAATAACAATTTATCTACAAAATAAGTACCTTTTTTCCCTGGGAATCGAAAATAAAATTATCTTTAAGACAGTTAATCTCCACTTGCCTTTTTTTCATTTATTCATTCATCTGACATAAGCAAGTGAAACATCTGTTAAGGAAGCCGTTAAATGTTTGCTTCTCTATATTAGGTACTGTTTGACACCATGGTTATTCGTAAAATTAAAATTGTCAATAACAATACATTTCTATGATCAAATCGAGAATATTACACGTTTGCGAATGCACGTAAGAAGTAGTCGTTAATCTTTGAGTTTGACGTCACAAATGAAATACTAACGCCATGATGCTTCGTCGCTCATTGTCAGTTAATCTCAAGAACCTACCTAAAGATCTTTCGCAGAACTTCAAATACTACGAGGCAAACGTCTGTCGATCGTCGGAAAGCAAACTCTACAATTTGTCGCGAGGAGAAAAAAAAAGTGACATATCGTTACCCTCGCCTTCGCCTTCGTTCGCACAATGGGAGACGTAAGTGTGTTTTGCGCGTGGCGAGTCAACAGAGCTACTATCCATACCACACGTTACCCAGGAATACTTATCGTAGTTCGCCTTGCAAGTCTTTGGCCGGTATTCATAGTCGATACTGATATCCTTACTTGAGTCTGACTTGACAAAGCACGACTTATTTATTTAAGTCTGACTTATTGTGCCATGTATTCATAGTCGCCAAATAAGTCGAACTTCATGAAGTAATTGCTCCTTGAGTCTTGCTTATTCGCTTCAAGTTCGACTTCGTCAAGACCGTGCTCAAGTCCATGCTTATTCAGTGATCGGGTATATTCGGAAAATTTCCGATAGATCGACCAATCAGTGCGCTGGATTTCTAGTTACTCTATTCTCGTTATGTTTAGCGATGTAACTATTGCGGGTAGTTCGTGACTCGAGCAGACCGAGTGACAGCGGTCAATTCGAGCAGTTGAAATGTCGTAGGCAAATGATCATTTCAGGCAAATAACTTGTGTGGTTCCGCTCGCTTCGTTCGCTCCGCCGAATCTAGCCTAACCTAACCTAATCTAACTTTACCGAATCTAATTTATTTATATTTCAATGTCAAGAAAAACATTGGTCATTTCATTTCACCACTATCGAGATGAATCTTGGCTGTCGATCTAAATCATTAATCCATAACCTCAATTTCTTCCAAATGATTATTCAAGTATTCAAGTCACCTCGGATCCTGACTTGACAAAGTCGTACTTATTCGCTTACTTATTCACAAATAAATACGCCTTAAATGACTACGAATACATGAATACTGGTGCATACTTAAAACTTTGCTTTTTACAAATAAGTCCTGCCTATGAATAAGCAAAACTGCAATTAAAACGCGTCCAAATAAGTCAGACTTCGTGAAGTCGAACTTATTCGCGTCGTCTCAAGCAAGAGCCAAGTTTCGATTATGAAACGAGAGGTAAACTTAAGCATTTACTTGAGTCTTGCTTATATAAGTAGCGACTATGAATACAGGCCATAAAGCAGTTTGCAACAAGCGGCAATCGGAAGTCATACGTGTAAAGTTTCCTGACCTTTTTCATGATACTTTTTCGAGCACCGGGAGTTTCATATAGATATTTCTTACATCTATAGCGCAGTCCTCCGCCTGCGACACCTGTTGCCAATGCGGTCGTTGCTTGGTCCTCTCGTTTGCTCTCGAATTTGCGAATGTACAATGATAAGTTTAAACTTACGTTAAATTCGTACACTCTGAGAAAAAAATTTGCTTTATAAAACAAACATAATCATTTTTTCAGATAGTCCTAAGAGCACATTCATTCGATTCAAATGAATACCGATTCGATCCCAATACTACTCAATTAAGGAAGTTATATCGATAATATAGAATTAACAGAACGATTTTAATTAAATTCGGTAAATTGTCAAATGTAAGTATTAGGACCTTTCAGTTCAATTTTTATAATGATTCCTCATTTACATATTTGTTTTATATTTTTTTACACAAGGTGATGAATCGTCAGAAAAGTTTAATTGAAGAGTATTAACACTTACATCTATCGATTTAGCAAATTTGAGTAAAATCACTCTGTTAATTATATTATCAATAGAACCTCCTTAAATCAATAATAATTATTAATTACATATGTCCAATTAATATTCGTTCTAATCAAATAAATGTATTCTCAGGCTTATTCAAAAGTACGTTTAATTGGCTCGAATAAACTGTTTTCTCAGAATAGCAACGAATTTCGTCCCATTTTCGGATCGAATATTCGAACGCTCTGTATAGTTTGTGAAGAGAATTAAGCAAATATTTGTCAAAATGCTCGTTACTCGAAAACTGGGTCGCGTTTACTTGACGTATTTATGCCCACTACTTCATTTCCTCTGGTCCTAACCGCTCGTGCTTCTTCATTCCAAGGAGCAACTGCTGACAAGTTCTCGAGGTGTGCGTCTCATTCTTCTAAGATTTATTTCATTTTCTGGCAGTGAGCCGGATGTCAACATGTAGCGCGCTAATCTATCTGTTTTTAGATTAAATGATTGGTGGTCGTTACACTTAGAGTTCAATGGAATGCTTACGTGATTCCTTAGAGCCTCTTAATATTCAGCGCATCGCCTTTTATATTAAATATTATATAATAATTTGAACTGGACTTTTATAAACGCTAATTTCTCTAAATAATAAACGCTATTTTGAAACGTATCTCTCTCACTGTTAGGTACTCAAAAATGTCCTCCCTATCCTTCACTGAAAGAATATGATACGTAAATATTATATGTACTCATTCGACAAAATATATTCAATAATATATAATATATACCCTGAGAAAAATGATTGATTTAACTAAATTTTGTAAACCACAAATTCTCGGGCGGCTAACTAAATATACAGATATCTCAACAAATATATATTTAAAGCAAATAAAAATTAGTTGAAGTAACTAAATTCTTAGCTGCTTCAACTAAATACTTGTTCAAATAACTATATATTTAGTTGCCCCGCCCCCCGTAACCTCAAAATTTAATTGAATTAATCGATTTTTGTTCTCAGCGTAGTTAACAGTATTCTTCACCCGTTCGTCTGATAAAAACTCTTGCTGAAACAAATCAACTCGGATTAATTTAACAAAACAGTGAAATTCAATTAACCAACATCTAACCAACGAAACAAATTTTATCGAATAAAACGAAAAAGTTTGGTTATTCCAACTACATGTAGTCCAACCAAACACACAATGATTAGTTTGACAAAATTTAACGTTCAACCAAACAATTTGCTTGGAACAACTAAATCTTTTTTTCAGCGTATGTACAGGGCTCCAATCAAGTCAGATATTTAAAAATAGTGAGTTTTAATGACTTCCTATTCGAAAAAAATGGCTAACCTTTCCTCATTTGAGCATTACGAAGGGAGAATAAAAAGCGGTCTAATGGTGTTTGTAATAAATCCGAAAAAGTTTTGAGAAAATAATATTGAAATAAAGTAATTGAGAGATTTATAACAGAAATGATTTACTTTAATAAGAACACATCGAAATTGTGAGGTACGAAAGATAACAAACTAATCACTTTTTAACGAACAAATACTTTAACGAACCTACCACAAGAAACACACGCAACGATACCGACTACTTGTGTTACGCGCCATCATAACGATTTACAGAATCTGGGTACTGATACCATAACCACTTTAACACTGACAATTCATACGAATTGTGGCAGCGTTTTAGCGGCGGGAAAAGGTATCGTAAAATTATTTGATGAATCAGGAAACAAAATCTCCAAAATAATGACTATTAATGACTTAAAAATAAAAATGACTTTCTATTAACTTATATTAATTGAAAAAAATTGACCAATCATTAAAAAAATTACCAAGTGTGAGCCATGTATGTACATATATCGTTCCGTCTATCGCTAGGGAGGAAGAACCACGATATCCAAAAAGTGACATGCAAAAGCGATTCTATTTCCATCGCGAAATGAGGAACTTCTCTGTACCCGTGCCAAGAGCGGTGAGTCGTCGGCCGAGTGCATTCGGTATAGGTAGGCTACCACTCTCGCGTCTACGAGTTCGCGAGAAGCGCTTGCGCGTCGGAATCGCTACGCCGCTGCCCGCGAATTCTTCGATCTCAAAACAACGTAGAACGGAGTCTACGCGGTACCTATAATAGAAATTCGGAACGGAGCAATCTCGATTGCGCGGCTGCCGGGGTCAAATTCTCTGACCGTGAAATAAATTGGTCGCGTGTGAAATAGCTTCGGCCTCCCAAAGAAAAGACGTTACTCAAGGCGATTCGCCGGGTCTTCGTACGAACTATTCTTCGGTGCGATCGGCATACGCAGTGGAGGTTTTGTAATTTGTCTAACTGGCGTGACGTCACATTTGACGTATTTATCACTATTACGATCTTGCTTGTCTTTCTCCCGTGCCCTTCATAACTCTGTGCCGTTCCTATATATAGGTCCTTATTTCCCAGGCACATGTAAAATGGTTGAATATCGTTTTTTTCCGCTCCAACGGCCATGAAATGGACTCTTGGCGTTACATTGAAAACCCTTTCACTCTTTCACTGTTTCTCTCCCTCTCCTCTTTTCTCTCTTTCTCTATCTCGCGCGCACATATATACACATATCATTCACTGAATTATTTATAGTCAGTTATCGGGTCTACGCTACACGTTTATCCACTTGACCCGCGTTTGCTGTGATTTGTATATCACTATCGCGCAGCTCGCTATCTTATTTTCGGTTATTGGTATAATCTTGTGCGATTTATTTCAGTGTGTAAAAAGTCGAGAATCGGACGAAGAAAGGGAACTTCTCTTGGTAATACAAGTCCAGGCGAGATGATAATTTATTAACATCGTAAATAGTGTTGTTTCGCATTGCAACTTAGATGTATTGCTAATAGTCATTTATTATGTGTCAATATATCTTTATTTTGAATGCAAAGTGGCTTACTGAGCGATTCAAATAAAAAAAATATATTTAATTACATATTCTCAACACAGATGCATTCCACAGATCTTGATCCCTGCACGGAGAAAAAGGATTAGTAATTTTAACAGTGAATCCCAGTAACAGGGCTCCTCGAGGTGAAACATTGATTGTTTTAATAGACACGGCGTACTTTTTACAATTCGCAACAGTGTAAACTTGTAAATACCCAATACATGTTAATAGGAGATTGGTAAGCTTTACCGTATAAATTGATGTTTATACTATTACGAACTGTAAAAAGTACGCTGTCGTCTATTAACCCTGTATTGGTCCGGGCAAAGTTTAGCAATACCAGAGAAAAAATATTTTTTGGACAATTGTAAGCTATGCATTAACCCTCCGTTAGTCGCTATGGGTCTGACAGACCCATAGCGTTTTTATTTGCTAATAGTTGGAAAACTATTAGAGCCACACCATTGTCGCTTTGTGACATCTCAGAGAGGGATGTTCTAAGAATAATTTACTTGAATCTCTTATATCCCGGTTTTTTATTTTTTAAATTTGTTTAAATAAATTTGTAAATTATTTATTTTAAATCACTGTGTATATCGCAGAAAGAGAAGTTATTGTTGACCATTTAATTTAATTTTAAACGCGTTACGATTATAAAAAATAAGATATTTACTGATATGGGTCTGACAGACCCATAGCGACTAAGGGCGTCTCATCAGCTGACGCGCCTAACGGAAGGTTAAAGAAAACTACAATTATGCGTGTCGTGATGGCCAAATTCCATTGGTTTAGCGAATTTTATGAATATTTCTTTCTAAAGAACGATGTAGCCATATGGCTACAGAAACCGCGATACAGGGTTAAAAACTTTAACGTTTCACCTTGAGGAGCCCTGCTGCTGGGATAACTGTATCCCCGCAGCTCCTTTTTCCTCCTTTGAGGAGAATCCTTTTTATCCGTGAACGAACCAAAAGAGCCATCCTCTATGTTTCACGGCACGTATATGCCGTTTGCTCTGACGTAGCGATGATTCACGATAAATTCGCGGGTCTAAATATAATGTTCTTAAATTCCGTGGACGTTAGCGCGTCGATCGGTCGTCTCGCGAGACCTCGAGATCGAGTGTCGGGTTCCACGTCAGCGAAGAAAGTGTCGGAGGATCTTCTTGCGATCCTTCTTTCGTGAATCAAATAGTTCCCTTTTGTTTTAGCGAGAGAAACGTCATACGAGTTTGCCGTTGCTTGCGTAATTCGATTATACAGGATGATATTTTGAAAACTTGCCACCCCAATATCTCAGAAAGTTACAGAGATTTTCTAAAAAAAAAATACGGTTTCAGCAGTGGAGAGGGGGAACCAAAATGACATAATCGGAGACGCACCCACTCCAACCCCCTTAGGGGTAGCCCCCCCAACTTTGTAATCTTAAATAGCAACCCCCCATGTATGATACAGCGTTGGAAAGCTCTTTAAAAATGCTTTACAACAATACCAAATTTTGGTACCTTTCGATGAGTAGTTTTCGCGCAAATCGAGAAAGAAACTGCTAGCAGTAAGTTTTGTCATTTTATTTATTAAAGGTCAATTAAAAATTATGTTACAATAATTTTTCGAAGTGATTTCCATCACCTGATCTTACTCCCTGCGATTTCCTCTTATGGAGACATCTGAAATCTGTTGTTTTTCAAACTCAACCAGCAAGCATTAACCAACTGAAACAGGGAATTACGCAAGAATATCGCAACATTTTAAGAACATTTGAAAAAATTCGAAAAATCAATGGAAATCATTTCGAAAATGTATTGTAACGTAATTGACCTTTAATAAATAAATTGACAACTTACTTCTGGCAGTTTCTTTCTCGATTTGCGCAAAAATTACTCATCGAAAGGTATCAAAATTTGGTGTTGTTGTAAAGCATTTTTAAAGAGCTTTCCAACGCTGTATCACACATGGGGGGTTGCTATTTAAGATTACAAAGTTGGGGGGGCTACCCCTAAGGGGGTTGGAGGGGGTGCGTCTCCGATTATGTCATTTTGGTTCCCCCTCTCCACTGCCGAAACCGTATTTTTTTTAAGAAAATCTCTGTAACTTTCTGAGATATTGGGGTGGCAAGTTTTCAAACTGTCACCCTGTATATAAATGCAGCATGTAGCTGCAACGATGAATGAAAATTATCGCCGGCACATTCCTATTAAAAATACGAGCGAAAGAATGCACCGGATAGCAAGATCAGCAAGCAGCGTAAATTGCAGATTTCAAAGCCATTGATGATAATACGCCGGATATTCCCCTGGACCTCGCACTCTCGACTCGGACTCGCGTAGGATTTTATCGCGTGCGGAGGAGAACGAGAAGAGCATAGTGTGGTGAAAGCGAAAAGAGAAAAAAATATAGAGCAAACACACTTGGATTATTTATCTTATCATAATTTCACAGAGAGAGAGAGAGAGAGAGTCTAGATTAATTCATTCTTAACCCTCTGGAGGCTACTCTGGGTGCCTGAGCACTCATAAGTAGACCCCTGTCTTTACGGACTTTCCATAAATTTAAGGGGACTATTACATAAAGAGTAATCCTTCACCGAGCTAATCCTTCTAAATAGAATTTTAATAACTCTCACAAATCGACAGAAGGAAAAATCGATTTGCCTCGTGAACGATGTTATAACATCTGACTGATTTCTGACTCGCCGGTAAGTATAATTAAATGTACAGAGAAAAAGAACTGGTAACTTTTACAGTGAATCCCAGTAACAGGCCTCTTTGAAATGAAACTTTGAACTTTTTAACACTAGATTTACGGAACCCCGTTAATTTGACGGGTGACTTATTCAGAGTGTCATTCAATTTCGATTATCTAGTAACCTATGAGGTTTTAGACTCTAAATTGGTGAAATACTTTTTTTGTAGATTAGATTTCGTTGTACAAGATAGGTATAGTAGCATAGACTAAAATGTCGTAGTTATCGAGATAATTATCCGCCAAAATGACCATTTTAAAACGTCGAAACCGTCCGTAAATCTAGTGTTAATACACACAGCATACTTTTTACAGTTCGTAACAGTATAAACTTGTAAAAAGACACGCCACATATTAGCGGGAGATTGGTAAACTTTACCGTATAAACAGACGTTTATACCGTTACGAACCGTTAAAAGTATGCTGTAGTCGACTAAGAAATTCAATTTTTCATCTCGAGGAGCCCTGTTACTGGGATGACTGTAAAAATTCATGGGTTTTCCCATGATTTTTTTACTAATCCTTTTTCTCCGTGTATGGATTTCTAGTATTTAAGGGGACTATAAGGATATGGCTCTAATCGAGGTAATCCTTCTAAATAGAATTTTAATAACTCAAAAATCGACAAGAAATGAAGTCAGTTTGCCTCTTGAACGATGTTATAATATCTGACTGATTTCTGGCTCGCCGATAAATATAATTAAATTAAATAGATACACTCTCTCTCTCTTGTACGTATAACCGTATTCAGAGCACATCCGCGTCATTTACCACGTCGATTCGATCGATTAACTTATATCGGCATACTTTCGGTATGAAAAATCGGCTTAACGACGTGACCTTTGCCATCGTGTAAATATGGCACATACGCGTAAGGGCGCGTAAGTACGTTCGATCGACTAACGAGTGAGTGAAGACGAATAGAAACGAGACGCGGCACAGCGGAGGCCCTACTGTAGAAACGCATTCGTAGCCCGTCGCCGAAGAAGATCACGAGGAACGCGCGCGCCACGTGCGAATTCTTAATGATGCCGGCGAGCCATTAACGGGCAGGCTGGCGCAGATGCGCGTACACGCAACCGTACGTGCGAACGTATTCATGCCGGCGCGTGTGGACGCGCGTAGCGAGCTGTGAGCGTGTACGCGCGCGAGGTCCTATTTTTGCGTGGAACACGTCACGTGACAAGGATTTTGAGACACGTCCAAATTTTTCCCGGCGAGACACCAACAATTCTCGGCACGGAATGCCGCGATATACGCTCGCGGTCTCGCGGCGGGTTGCTCTTCCTCCTGCGGAAGGCAGAGGCAGCTTATCGCTTCGACCGCTGTTATCTCGTTACCTATGCACTTTTCGGGGAATTTGGTATAATGACTTTTTGAAGACCACATTTCGATCTACAAAAATATATAATATCAATATAGATAAAAAGTTTACAGTTACTGAGATAATCGTAATGAAAGTTGATTGAAATAGTACCACTACTCTAAATTTAGTTATCGACGTTTATCGGCCAATGCCTCTGCGATTATTATAATATAAATACTTGTTTAATTACATTAGAGCCTTTTAAAATTTTTAGACTATTGAATAATCCTAATTTAATTTAGGTATCATTTGAATAAGAAATATAATATTATATTTTAGGACGATTTTGAAAGTTGTTACAATTGAATGAGAAACAAGAATGAGCTGCGCAAGAAAACGATGCTGAGCTTAATATTACTCCTAATCGAAAATTCATATCAATATGACGCTCTCGCGCGATGGAGCACATGGCGCGTGGGTGAAGGCAGCATCCGGGATGAACGGTAGACGAATGATGAGATAAATGAATCGTGTCGTGGCAAAAGGGATTCGACTTCGTATGAAAAATTTGTTTCGAGAGCGAGAAAAATTAATGTTTCTATTATTTTTTTAAATGTTTAACCCTCCGTGGTTACACGTTCGTACAGTTCCGCGATGGTGACGTATGGGTCAAATGGACTCAACTTCTTTTTAAATAATAACCACAGAACATCCGTCCAATTTAGGCCGACAAATTATGGAATATTCTTCAAGCATTGTAGAACATCATATCACTGTGTTAGCATAAGAAATAAAATAATGACATATTCAAAAACGATCGTGAATATGGAGATGCGTGAAAAATGAGCTGCTTCATTAAAAGAGTCATAACTTCTTCATTTTTAGAGTTTTCTTAATAAATTCTACGAATGATTCTCACAAGATATGGTACTTTGGAAATTCTGGAAACCAAGGGTAGAGAAAACACGAAGAAGATAAAGTCCGGTCAGAGATAGCTGATAATAAATTGATTTTCGTGAAGGCGTAAGGATAGAGATGGATTCCCGGTCGTACCGTAATAAAAGTACCGTAACGTAACACACAATTTCACACATTTAGGTTTCATTTTTGAGCACAAAGCTTATATAAAACCGACGACATATGTATAAACAGCGCGGTTTCTTTTTAATCTACAACGTACTTCCTTATCGCGATGCCGAAATAAACGATGTGCCGCTCCAAACAAAGAAAAATATTTTCGTCCCGCAAAACCGCCCCCCCCCCCCCCTACCCTGCGTCATTCTATTTTCGGCGTCGAAAAGCCGTTGAAACCACACACAAACCGGCTATAATTAACTGCACCACCACTCGTTTCTCCCTTATCGCGACCGCGAGCAAACAGTAATCAAGGTGTAGGCGCGCGCGGTCATCGCAAACCGGACGAACCCCGGGACGCGGATAAGAAAACCGGGTAAACGCGACTCCCCGATAACCCACTAACGTAACGCGCCTGATATTCCGTGAATGGACGTCGCGGAGAGAGTATATCACGATACAGAGGCGAAGGCGTGCGCGCGCGACCCTCTGGTGCATATGGAACGCTATAAAAACGGCGCAACGATTAAATCGATGTAACACATAACCTAGCCGCGAGTCCACGGAGCACGACTTGATGGACATTCCTTTCGAGTCGCGTTGCGTTTGTGGGTGGAGCGAAATAGCCACCTCTGTTCGCGTCTCGGACGAAGGGAACCAACGCGAATAGGTCGTTACACTTTACCATTTCACGGTGGATCGATGCGATCGTGTAACGTTGCAATCCGCGCGCGAGATATGCGAGAAAGGAGAAATTTCTCCTCGGTATATAGAGGAGGAGGAGGAGGAGGAGGAAGAGGAGGAGGTCGATGGTCGATCGTGTCGAGATCCTCGTCGACGATTGGATCAGGTAATTTAATAAGAAAAAGTCATCCGCGACTGTGTATTTCTTTGTTCCTGGTCAGATCGATATTGGAATATCTTATTTGGAAGATAAAATCGCCGGGAGATCGACGCGCCACTTGGCCCCTTCGAATGTGAGCGTGTATGATATTGCGCGCGTATTTGGATGGCTTATTACGAAATTAGGAGTGGCTGCGATAAAAATCGCTTTGTGTTTCCGGTGGTATGTATGGGGTGTCCTAGAACAGAAGGTTGTTACTCCCGGAGAAGATGGCAGAGGTCATTCTGAGCAAAAACTTTATGCGAGTAAATGTCAGCCCGATTTCGCTGGGGTCATTTAGCATTGCAGCGAAGTGGTGCAACGTTAAATGATCTCAACTCGGCGATCATAGTGAGCTTGCTTGCTTATACGTACATACGTGTAACGTGAGCTGTGCTAAATTAAAACTGTACCACTTTCGACGACTTTTAATACGGTGAAAGTCGAGCGACCATTATAGCGATCCGTAATTCAGCTGTAGTTTGGAAAGGTGTAGAGAAGTTTATCTTAAAATGGTGCGTTCCGAAGAAAAAGGATACTTGCTTATCAAGTAAACATGAATGACAATTTTAAGATGAGTATAAATGTAGTTGACAATTTTTGCTATAGCCTGGAATCTTAATATCGTTATAAATAGACGTATTATTTTGAAGGAAAATAAAACATTTTTCATCTTTAAGGGGAGATCGGGGTTAGTAGATACAGGAAGTTGTCCCCTAGTTACCATGTAAAGTAATGAAAATGAAGGATCAACTCCCTGTGCCAACTCGGTCCGTTCTCTCCTATTTTATTAAATTTGTTAAGATATCAAATGGTGTGCACATCATTTCGCCAATACGATCAATGTGATTTTTTGAGTACATTGAGAGAAATAATTGCTGGTGCCAAAGAAATGTTTTCTTCAATCTAAAACATGATATAATTTCAAGATCAAACCATGATTTTCTTCGCGCAAGAAAATGTTTTATAGGATCGAGTAATTGTTTTTTGCACAGAAAGAATTTCTTGATCCTGCGACGGTATTCCTGAAATAAGAGTATATTATATACTTCGATAAAGAATCTGTATTCTTAAAAATTTGTAAGATCATATGTTGTTCATTCAAAAAACACTTTTTTGATACTAGCAATTATTTCTCTCGGTGTAATCTGTTGACATAGTTATACGTATATGTGTATACATTATGGTTATGGAGTAAATAAGAGAGGTACAAATTCCCCATGTAGTAACAACATATCAAAATAGCCAAGTTAAACTTCTATAATGATGAAAATTATCATAATTGACAGTAATCAATCAATTCACAGCGGGTAGTCAATGTGTAACGGACCCCTCGGACTTGCAATCAATCACTATTGCTAAGCTGAATAAGGCATTTCTACTGCATTCAAATTTGTATGTTAATTAAATGCGATGAATCATTCAACGTATCGTATTATCACTGTATAACGTATATGATTTTAAGAAAGGCTACATATAGGAGTATTTCACGCCACTTCAGCCATTAAAAAAATGAATATATCCCGAAAGAGATGTCTAAAAATTAAATTGTACGAGTATAACAATTCTGCCAAATTACAGACCAATCCACCCATAAATCGCGAAATAATGATATCTCTTGATCTTTATTTTCGAAATTGAGAGCTAAGCCTATCGGCCGTACCCTTTTTTCTTCACATTTGACTGGTAAGAAAAAAGTGTGGTGCAAAGTTACATCATGAAATTCCCAGTCGTTCGAGAGATACAGCGTTTTTATAAAAGTGCAAATCGAAGAATCGCTGTATCTGTCAAACGACTGAGAGTTTCGTGATGTAACTTTACTCAAATCTTCTTTTTACTAGTCGAATTTGAAGAAAAAATAGGTACAAGCAACAGGGCTTGGCCCTCAATTTCGAAAATATTGGAAGGATTAGTCTGTAATTTGGCAAACTTGTTGTACTCGTATAACTTAATTTTTAAAGTGACTGAAGTAATGTGGAATGCCTCATATGTATTTCAGTTACAGTCTTTGATTTAGTATGATAATGACATAATAGTTTGTGTTATTTCCACTATAGACATCCAACAAGAATTGCAAGTTGTATGCTCGTTAAACCATGCAATAATAAGGAAAATTTTATATATTCAAATGTATTGCTGTATTGTAAACATTGGAATTATCTTTGGGTTGAACTAGCATTACAATCGTTAAAAAACGAATCTACTCCTAAAAGATCTTTTTTCCGAGGACACCATGTATAATGATAAAGAATCTATTCACATTTTCGACCAATATTTATGCAAGGAATATGTCAATATATTTTGTTTAATTATTTGTCAGAAAGGTCGATGAATCTTTTATCAATATCCTCTCCTTTCCTCTCTCTTTCGCTCTCTCTCTCTCTTTCTTTTCCTTTCTCCCATTTATTCGTTCTTGCGCATGCATATATACGATGCCGAAAAGCGAAAGTCGCAAGGAGTGAACGAGGGCCGTATGTAAAATTGCCAGCGATCGAGAGCGATCTCATTATCTAATCTAATCACCCGATACGAATCGCCACGACCGGTATGTAGTGACGGCGTTATCGGATCGTTGTGCCATTTCGTTGCAAAGAAAGCCAACGTGACGATATTATGAAGGATTAAAACGTGTAGTGCATAAAATCATTAATATCATAGGCATATTCTTTTTTATAATAGATAGCGACCTTATGACTGTAGATTTAATGTAAAAAGAAAAGTAAACCACGATAATCGAGTAATCGATTCTTGAAATTTTGATTTTTGGCAAAATCTTAAGGAAATTGTCTTAATATTATATGAGAAATTGTCAAGCAAATAGTAAATCAATTAAATTATAATATACCGTATTCTTAAAAAGACATTACAATTCTATCGCGCCATAATACTGCTATACACATGAAGCATATGACATATAATAATATGCGTAAGAGCTCGATAGAAATGGAAAATTTAATTAAATAAGCCCTCGAGTCTTTTCCTCATAAAAACAGAGGAGCTTTAGAGTTCATTTAAAGAATCCGCTTCGATTCGAGAAACGGCCCATCATGATAGGTATGGCTTCTTTCTCCATGCTAATAAAAGTAACGCCACTCTCGTGAAATATCTCGTTCGCTATTATAAATTAATTCGGATTACGTGTTATCGCGAGGAATAAAGGTACGAAATCGCGAAAATACAAGAAGAGTCCCCTAATATAGATGATACTGACATAGAGAAATGAAATATGACATACTAAAAATCTATGATAGAACCACAACTGCAATAATTAGATCGTAAAAATAAACGATAGCAGGAATGAAATTAAGTACCCATATTGAATTTAAATTATAGGGCTATACGAATAAGTGGTTGCTACGATTCATTAGGTTTGTTCTGGTTATCTAGACTTTTTGGACTCATTTTTCCCCGCCGTGGAATATCTATAGTTAGCACAAATTGGCCGAAGGTGTAGAATTCCTCACTAATTCCCCACCAATTCTTACTCTTCCTCGAGCGGAGGTATATGTAAGAATTGGTAGCGAACTCTACACTTTCTTATACTTTTTGATAGCTACAGATATACTATATCGTGGGATACCGAGTGTACTTGGTGTAGATAATGAGGACAAACCTATTACCAAATAAAATGAGATTCTCCATTAAATTTTATCGAATACGACTCGAAGAAATTTAGTAAATAAGAAAGGGTGTATAATATACGAGTACATGTATGGAAATTTGAGGTTAGAAAAAGGGAGAGCAATTCACCCTATTCCCCCATTGAATGACGAGTATTATCATCGAGAGTTACGTTCAATATATTCGCTATCGAGTAGATTTTATGAAACAAATAGTCTTCTATATAAAGAAAGTATGGAACGAACACACACCAATACCTGCTCGATAGTGTAAGAATCGTGCGAGTATATGCTTTTACATATATTTTACTATTTCATTACAATATATCAAAACTTCTCAAAGCAGAAATTAACGCGTAAACTAACACTTTATTGTGTAAAATTTTCTGGAGTCGCGTTGCCGATTTAATATTGTGCTAGTATTCAGTCTGATCCGCTAACCTACACGAATATTCGACATTTATGCAGCAAACAAGGAAGTATATGTATATACATACTGAATCTCCTGCACGAATAATGAGAACAGAACGCAAGAATGCACTTACAGTTCACTGTATCTGAATAGTAGCTATCCGTTCCATCGTTTTGTCTGTCACGTATCGTCCTTTAACTAATAATGTCTCAAAATAGTTATTTTCGTTATTAGGGCGTGAAGCGCTGTGTCTAACGCGAGTGTGAAGTTTGCCGCACGAGCGAAGCGAGTACGGCAATCACACTTGTTAGAACGGCGCGAAACAACCGAATAACGAATTCTATTTTTTGTCACTAAGGGCCGGTTTTACCAACAGGTATAAACGCCGTATAGCGCTATACTGAGAATAACCATAAGGCTTATTGCTGGTTATTCTCAGTGTGTATAGCGCTATACCGCATTTATACCGTGTTGGTAAAACCGGCCCTAAGTGTCAAATACGAGGTTGACGATTTCACGCACTGCGCAACTTTTCACGAATTGGTGTGTGAAAGATGATTTCATGAAACCGAGTATTTGACACTCTGAGTGGTAAAAACTATTATTATCCGTACTGGCCCGATTGTCACGTACCTCATTTGCCAATCTTTACCGTACGGAATAGCGCTTCGAATCAGTAGCAATATGCGTTATAATAGGGAAAGAAAACCCACTCTCAGATGCTCACGGTGGGCGGTCAAAGTTGGATTGTAGTAGACACGTAGTGTAGGAGAATGAATAACGTAAACGTGTGAGAGTCGAATACATTAGGATCGGCAAGGTATAAGCACGCGTGGCTACGATCGTCTTTACGTTCTGGGGCACATCGCGTAGACATCGGATTTATTTCGTATTACAATTCGCGTAATGAATAAACCTGTACCTGTGTCATATAAAACTTACGTATGATATACATAATTATACGTAAAATTAATGTAGAAAATAGAACTAAATAACTAGATAATATAAGTATACTATACGTTTATTATCTGCATACGTGAAATTACATGTACATTGTATGTACATTGCATGTATAATATAATTATTGAATTTTCTGTATGTATTGAAACGAAAAATATATGTCAGTAATATTGCATAATTAGGTATAATTAAGTTCATCTTTTACAAGTAAATATATATTTTTCATAACCATATACGTATACGTAATATAGCTGTATTTACATAAAATTCACGTATATCATGCGTAGTGTGTCGTGTGGATATGTACATGGAAAATGAAAATTTACTTACGCTTCAATGTTTCGGGATGATAGGGCCCCGACAAATTGTTTCCTCCCCTCTTTATCGCCTTCCCACGCTTAATTCTCGGCAGCTGATGGCGAAAAAAGTCATGCCGAAGTCGTTCGTATTTCCTTACATTATCCGACGAGAAAACTACGTCGAAACGACACTGTCGACCCTGCCGAGCGAAAATACACTTTCGCAAAACTCATACACTGCTACGTAATTGGATATTTATTAATTAACAACTACACGAGCACACACACTGGCGACCTGCCTCTGAAATTTTACGACGTGTTTTGATGTTTGAGGGGTGGAGGGGGACAAGATGGGGGATAGGCAGGAGCGCCTCAAGTGGAGGAACGATCGACAAAAAAATCAGTTTTGCATAGATCGAGCGCGACATCGATTACGCGGGCTTCGCTACACCGACTCTTCGACATAAACAGGATTTACTCGCGATTTGTTTAAATACGATAAATCTAACGAGGCAACTGCGATTTCTAATAATGGGGCGGAGGGGGAAGGGGGACTCGGAATCTCATCGCGATGCGCGAAGGCTCTGCGCAGGATGCATGCGACGCGGGAATACGAAAACGTACTCGACTCTTGAATCAGGTAATATTTTTATTTGTATTGTTAAAGAGTGGGCCATTGTCATATCTAGTGATCGAAAAACACACTATGATCCTACATATATAATAAAGCATGGACGCCCGGAAATGCAATACACACGCACCCAGAGAAATGTATGGTTCAAAATAACAAAAATGTGCAATTGCACATTTATCACGGTACACTCAATTAATCCTATGGCGTCACTAATACCAAAAGGTCGTATGTACCAAAAAGTGCCTTCATAAATCCAAAAATGCGTATAAAATTTGTTTTTATTCACTCAATTTTGCCTAAATACGAATAAATAAAATGGAAAAAAAATAATTGGAAACTTACAAGCAAAAGGGCGTATGGGATATGATCGATACGCTCTTTTGGCATTAAGTTTCTTAAAAATCACGGAAACTAATGCGATAAGGTCGTATCGACCATATTCTATACGCCCTTTTGCCTTAGATTTTCAAATTCTTATTTTACCTTCTTACGATCTTTCTTAAGTATTTCTATCAGTTGCTAGAACAAATTTTTTATAAACCCTGTTGGCTTTTACAATACCAAAAGGGCATAAAGTGGCGTATACGACCTTTTGCCATTAGTGACGCAATATAGAAATATTCCAGGAAGAATCCTGGAAAAGTAATTGTAAATTCGAGATAACTCCGAAAAGTTCTATGCATGAAAGCCAATATGTGTAATCAATTCATTGTCAGTTGTTCAGGAATTATGAATTATTGCAGATATTATTACGATACAGAAATAAAAAATTTAAATAGTGTGAACTTTTGACACCCGAAACGTTGCGAATATGCACGGCACTGCAAGATCAGCTGTTTCTCACCCGCGTGCGGATAAAGCCAGGGACACACTATTGTTACGTCACGTGAGCTCACGTGTCGCTCGAAAAATGTAATTTAATATTTTATTACTTATTCAAATCCATCAGAGACATACTGCTGTCACGTCACGTGAAACAAATGGGTTAAGATATCGGTGATTTTATTGTCCCGTGCTACGTGCTATCATGTGAGTTTACGTGACGTGACAATAGTGTGTCCCCGGCTTAAACGACGCGTGAGCGTACAGTCTACTTCGAATCGAAAGTACGTTGGCGACCGTTGTGTCATTTCAATCGCTTCGTGTATCATTTGAAAGAAACGGATGTGGTACGGTACGGCATGTACTATTTTAATGGAGATTCATTAACACGCGGGAAGGAAGTAAGAATCGTGTCGAGATTCGAGCCTCCCGTTAGATATTAGGTGTACAACTTTGCTTCCGTCGTTTTTTCTATCTATCATCATTAGATCATTAGGAAAACGTACACCTATTAGATCGCGTTTGCTTCGCCGCGTTTTTTACATTTAGACAAATGTACAGTGTTTTCTCCTACCTGTAGATAACTGACGCGTCCGTGTGTGATTCCTACTTCGAATCGAAGGTAAGAAACCTTCATGGCAATACAATCGCTTCGATAATCGTGACTAATGCTATCCTATTTAGAGGAAAGTAACTAGATTCCCACTATTAGAAACCGCGGCCATTTTGTTATATTTATCGCAATTAGATGAATCATGAGTAAATCCTATACATATTTGTCGAAGCGTCGGTGTTCGTGAAATCCGCGTTATCGACATCGCGGTCGATCTATGCAAAATTGATCTTTTTATCGATCGAGTGCACATAGTCTCCACCTGAGGCGCCCCACCTATCAGCCATCTTGCCTCCCCTTCCCCTCTCCCCGAAATACACATAATGCGTCGTGAAAATATGGAGGCAGGTCCTTAGTGTGCATGCTCGTGTCAATATTACATGAGATATCAAATTACGTAATAGCGCGTATACCTATTATGTTCTCCGGAAGTGAATTCTTGATCGGCAAGTTCGACGGTGTTGTTTTGACGTAGAATAGGAATAGTTTTTTTGGTAGGACAATGTAAGAAAATACGAACGACCTGGGCAAGGTTTCTTTCGTCATCAGCTGACGAGAATTCGAGCGTGGGAAGGCGATAAAGATGAGACGAGGCAATTTGCCGGGGTATTATCATCCAGAAACATCGAAACGTAAGTATATCTTTAGTTTCCATGTATATACATTGTATGCGCGATATTCGTCGATCGCAGAAATGCTCATAGGTATACGTTGTCGAACAAACTTATACATTCTTTCTACTCGCGATGTTACGTGACACAGGTACCTTTATTCATTACGCGAATTGTAATACGAAATAAATTCGGTGTCCACGAGATGTGAGTCAGCTAAGAGATTTTCAATTTTGTAGTGTATCTGCATCGCGAAGCCGGTGTACCTACTGATTCTCGTGTTGTCAAAGTTTTGGTGTGCCAGAACGTAAACACGACCGTGTAGCCACGTGCTTTACCTTGCCGCACCTAATGTGTTCGACTTGTATACTTTAACGGTCAACCATCTAGGAATAAGTTTTCTTTTTCTAATTGATCATTCCATGCCAAATCTGTGTATCACTTTTTGAAGCAAAGTTTTAATTTTCTTCAAATTCGGATATCTTGTTTTCAACTGCATTGCAATACGTATGCCAAACGGTTTTTGAAAATCTTGAAAAATGTAAAGATTATAACACTAAAGTTTTCGAGTCGATTGGATTCAATAAATTATAAGTTAGCGTTAAAAGGAAAAATCGCAGCTTAATGACATTTGGCACACTCACGCGGAAAGGCTTGAACTTTATGAGAAAAATAAGAAACGTTAACAAGATGAATAATTAAGGCTTTCTCTTAAACAAATAAACTTCAAAAGCCGTCCATTGATAGCAATCTTACTCTATACATTTCTTTGTCTGGTGCATACATTTTGAACACATATACCGGGTTATACTTTAATATTGCGACAAAATTGAAGGGCGGGTTCCTTGGATGAAAATAAGAAAAAAAGTTCCGATAAGCGTGAGGCCGGAAACGCTGAGTTTCGGATAAACAGGGTGTTCATTTTTAAACAAATTTTCTATAGTAGTAATAGGAAGTATATTTTTGCAGAGCTTCCATTTTATTTATTTTTTGTAATAGGGTCTTCTTAGGAGTATTACATATCATTTCAGAAGAAGGGATGCGTCATTGCGTTTGTACTGTTTGTTGATGGAAGAGAATTTGTATAAAAATCCAAGACCCTGTTTCTCTCCGAAACTCAGCGTTTCCGGACCCATGTTCATAGGAACGTTTTTTCTTATTTTCATCCAAGGAACCCATCCTTGAAGTTTGTCGCAATATTAAAGAATCACCCGGTATACGTATGGTAGCGGAGCAGACTCGACGGTTGTACTATATTAAATTCACAATGTGGCTCAAAAGAGTTCTACGTAATAAAGTTACTCCACACGGCAATTTCTATTTTGAGGAGTTTTGATGCATCGTAATGAAATAGTAAAATATTAGAAGCATTCACGCGTTTATTAAACTTTCGTGCAGGTATTGAAGCTCGATTCACACTCGCTTTATAGGATAATTTGCTTCATAGAATATACTCGATTGCAAATTTATTGAATGTAACTCTCGATGATAATACATACTCGTTATTCAGTGGAGGACATATGATAAATTGCCCTCTCTTCTTCTAACCTCCTTTTTAAGTACACGTGTATGTGTATTAAAGACCTTTTCTTATTTTTGAGTTTCTCGGGTCGTATTTCATAAAATTTAATGATATCTCATTTTGGCTGTCTGATAATGAGTTGCGCAAATGCTTTTTATTTACATAGCCCTATGATGTACCTAAACGTAATGTGGGTACTTACTTTTATTCGTGCTATCATTTATTTTTACGATCTAGTTATTATAATACATTTGTGTTTCTCTGTCACTTATAGATTTTAAAGACGACCCGAAAATTACAGGGATTACCCTAAGTAGCTCCGTCTAGTGAAAATACGATCGAAAATCTTGTAAGTCCATTCGAATTAGAGCTTGGATCACTATATAAAATTTGCCAGAGATAAGTTTAAGGAAAAAATTACGAAAATGCACCTGAGAAATTCAGAAGTCATTATTCGAGATTCTATGTTAAATGGCATTTATTTAGTCCTGTTCTCTCCTACGTGACAAAAGTGCACGATGGGATCACCAGCATTAGCCGTAATAAGCACGCCTTGTATTTCTTGGAACATTCCTCGATCGGTCATCGTCGTAAGATATACTATTTACAGTTAAGCATGCGTATTCGATTGTGAATATACAAATATATATGTAGTTCAGAGGTCAATCACTGATCATGAGTCAACCCAATGCCGGCTCCTGTCTTTAATGATTTATCTCTTCTAAAGGGTGCAATTAATTTACGGAATTTACTTAATCTAATTATCACCGACCTCTGAAATCATTTTTGGTTACTCTCAAATTGCACGATGAGTGCTTTCCTTATATTTCTAACAATAATGGTATTGAGAATCTAGAAAAAATGCTTTGAAAACATTTTTCCTACATTTTAATGAACAATATTCTTGAAAATATAAGAAAACTGCTTTTAATGTACCTTTAAAGTACTCTCTTTAAGTTTTGATTAAATAATTGCTGAGAATCAAAGGAAACTACTTATTCGTAAAGTGTTCTGAGAGTAACGAGTCGAGAATTTAATGAGTCGTTAATATATATTATAACTTTATGCGAGTGAAAATGGATTTTTTAAGTATCCAACAGAGAGAAAAGGATTGACGAAATTTTGTCGAGACCGGAAACGAACGACGTCTCCCACGCTTGAACCGAGGGAAGCCCCGTGCACTCTCGTTCGTTACCGCACGACCGTTTCGCAAGCCCGATGGAGCTTCGGTCGAGCTGTAAACGGAATCCCGTCATGTCGATGTTGTCCAATTAGACAGATCTTTATTTGGCATGTTGTAGATCGCTCCTCCTTTTCGCAAGCGACTTCGACGAAGTACGAACATTTTCAGTCAGAGTATAATAATAGAAATTCGTACACACACACACACACACACAGTGGACTCCAGAATATCTGTTCCAATGGAAAACGTGGTGAATGTCTTGTCACAAATTAACCGCATGAAATATTTGATAAATGGGGAAAAGGAAAAACAGTGTAGGGAATGTTTTTATTTTTACTTGGATACCAACTTGTTTGTTTCAATATGATTGGATAATAGAATTTATGATAACAACCAAAGAATTTTAAGGATATAATCACAATTAAATGTAGTTAATTCCATCACGTAATATCTCTATCGTCAAATTTGTATTAGAAATAACATTTAGTATTGTACATGCGGAAGTATTTCTGGTTGTCGTCCTTACAACAGAATGACTCTATTTCTTTCCATTGGATAGAATGAGTACCGTTACGATTAGCTTGAACAATTATTATCTACTTACCTATGAACTCTTGGGCCCCTAGTTGGTATAACACTTTTTCAAGATCATGCTTCGATCTATAAGATAGGATGAACCAACATAGGTTACAAGTTCACTAGTACCGAGATAATCGTAGTCGAAGCTGATCGGAATGATACTACTCTATCCCTGAATGAATTCTCACTCGGTCATTCTCATTTAATTAATCGCTTTTACGGGATACATCATATCTACTGGACGACGTCATGATTATATAGAACAGTAAGGCCGCGCGTCGTATTTTTTCTTTCTCTCGTTCGGCGTACAGCGCGTAACCGCTGAAATATGCATAACATTTCGCAACATCGCGAATCTCCGAGAAGCGGCAGTAGCCGCCGCTTCGTCGGCCTTGCCATGCTGGCCATGGGATCGATAATGCCCTTTAAATATTCGAATGTAACATCTCGTGGGATATTACGTCGACCACCGCCACATGTTGCGGCGAAGTTCCCCGCGTGCACTTTGCTGCGACCCGTATGCATCGACAGAAGCTAGAATCGCACGGCAATCGTTATAGTGACCTCTCCCAAGGGTAGCAGCTTCGCAAGTAGCGAGAGTTTACATGGCACATCTATCTACGCGAAAAGTACAGTGACTCTCGGAAAATGGAGTCGTATTATAAACATTTTGTATATTTTGTAGAATTTATAAATTGATTTTTTTCGTCGCGTTAATGCATTTTCAATAATCGAATATAATTCTTGTCGTAAGTCAACGTTTAACCCTCTATGGTTACCACTTGACCTATAGGCTTCAATTTTGAAGCTGATTGTATTTTTCTTCTTTACAATCTTAACTAGACCATCACCAGATCTCAGAAGAAATAACTTCTTCTTTTGCAAATTTATAATTATTTGTTATATACAAGTACTTATCGATTTTTTAAAAACTGAACGAATACCTCCGAGTGTGCTTTGACAGCAGTGTTTAACTCTCTGTGGTCAACAAGAGTTCATTTGACCGAGACTTCAATTTTGAGACTGACTGTACTTCTTTTCTTTAAAATCTTAACTAGAACCTCGTCAGATCTCAGAATAAATAACTTCTTTTTCAAATTCATCATTATTTGTATATACAGTTACTTATAGATTTTTAAAAAAATGAACAGATATCTCCGAGAGGTAATCGCAGATCCACTTGACCCAGGCTTCAATTATTTTGAAGCTGACTGTACTTTTTAAAAAAATCATAACTAGACCCTCGTCAGATCCCGGAATAAATAGTTTATTCTTAAAACTCGTACTACGAACCTTTCTCGGACCTCTGAAAGAATCGTTTTTGAAATGTACATTGCAGAACTATTTATTGCTTCAAAGTATCATATCTAATCAGAATCATCCGTTGACTTTGTTGAGAAAATGAAGAAGTTATAACACTTTTAGTGAAGCAGCTCATTTTTCACGTATCTACATGTTCACGATTGTTTACGAATATGTCATCATTTCATTTCTTACGCTTACACGGTGATCAGATATTCTACAATGCTCGAAAAATATTCCATAATTTGTCGGTCTAAATTGGATGGATTTTCACGTAGCTATTACTTAAAAATCTGTTATGTCCATTTGACCCATGTGTGATCATCGCGGAATTATGCGGACATGTGACCACGAAAGGTTAAACGTTCCTTTACCGCATTCGAAATTGCGATCGGTTACTATCATGGATGTCGTGGTGGTTAAACGTTAATTTGAAGAGGGTTCGTTGCTATGGTAGCTCCCCCTGGGGATTCCGGTTGATCGCTTCGCTCTTGGCGTCAACTGGAAAGTGTTAAATCATATTTATGCTGGCATAACTGTCCTGGATCAATGCTAGGTCAGTACTGGTCTAGTGTGATTTCTCAAATATAGTCATTACTCTACCATATTAATCAACCGATTCAAAAAGCTGGTGCATTTCGTTATTAATGAAGAAATCTCGATCTGCTATAAAACCTCAATTTTGGTTCTCTACCGATACGGGTCGAAAGTTCATAAGTGTGATGTCATTTACCGATATATTATATTATTAAAGTACATATCTCACCAATGAACTGTTGACCCGAGTGATATCATTTATGACCTTCTGACTAGTATAGAATTAAAATTGAGATTCTCTCTCTGATGTAAATCGAGATATCTCAATGAATAATGAAATTAAAAAGTTTTTATGATTAATTAATTTGTTATAATTTGAAGAAATCACTACGATACCAGTATTCAATAATATAACAGAGTTAGCATTAATTCGTTATTGGAGACGTTATACTTAGTTTAATGGTAAACACTTTAGTTCAATATATGTGATCTTCTAGAAATTACATGTTTACTTTATGTATGTATAATTTACATATATATAGCAATGGACCGAAGCTATAATTACATGGGAATCCTTAATAATCTTTTCCAAGCCAGTGACTCCGCGAGTTCCCTCTGGGACCATGAGTATTTTATACGTGTACATCGATGGCCTCTCGCTATCGTCCTCTGGGATAGGAGAAGTTATACGGTCCATTGATAGCTGAAGCTACTACACCGCGATATATCGTTGCTTCTCTTCACGCGAGATGTACCTACCATGGCAAGAGAGGTATCATTCAGAAGTCGTTCTATTATATTTACTCGAGCATCCTACCTAATAAATATAGGTAGTATAGAACACTTAAATTATTTCACTTTATTAAGTGATGCTCGTAAATTCAAAAAATTGTCCCAATCCTGCAATTACTTTGAATAATGATATAATATATCTCATTTAAAAGCCATTTTAATATCTCTCACTCTTTTCACCTTACTAAATGAATCAAATAAAATAAAAAATGTCCTAATCCAACGATTACTTTGGATAATAATGTAATTATTATTTTTCCCTTACAAAGTAACACAACATTCGCTGCTCTTGGGATTCTTAATTCCACGATATAATTAAGCTCTTCTCGTTCTTCCCTTTACTTTGACTCCGAATCCTAATAAGTTAACGAACCAGGATATCCTATATTCGTTTCATCTCTCCAATTTTCGGGAATACTGCGGAAACGAGGCGAATCGCCCGTCGACGATGCGTTTTAGGTCGACTTCAACCGGCTTCCGTTTTAGTTTCCGCGGTACTTTTAACCTTTGGAAGATCCGGCGACCCTGAATCGTGCTAATCGAAGATGCGTGGGATTCCTCGCATCGTTTCCCCGCGATTGCCTCCTTCAAAGGGCGTCCGCGAGGATTCTGTCGGCGCTCCGCTGTTTGTTTCCATTCGACCTTGAATTCACCAGGAACGATGAATTGCGCGCGCTCGTTACAGTTAATTAAAGAGAAACTCAACTGCGAGTTTTCAAGGGAAAACCTTCTTCTTTCTCGAGGTCTAATATGAAACATACGATTTAATTACCTTTCCAAAAAAAAAAGTCAACATCCACGCATCGGGTCGAGATATATCGTTTTCTTTTCATTATAATAAAATCTCGCAACGAGAGATTCGTATTTAAATGATATCGAGATAAAAAACAAGTCCCTACGATACTGTATTTATTTTTTTTACTCGCCATATTTTTATATTCGCACCTAAACATGAAAAGGCCTCGGGCAAAAAGAGATGATTGAAAAGATCGTACAGCGATTACGCGTAGGTTTCCTGATTCGGTTTGCATCGACCCTCCATCGAGGCCCACTGCTTTTTTTATTCCAATATTCAGGACTTACATTCGAGTGATGTCGAGGATATGCGCTCTCGCCTTCTCGACGGTGAGAGTTATATCAGCGATTAGCAACACCCGGAGTCCGTTCAACAGGATACGAAAAGATCCTGGAGTAGAGAGGTAGCTGTCTATAACCGATACGAAAGAGCGAGCAATGGGTATCGCAAGTGGCTAATTGCCCGGTACAGTTAGTATTGCCGTAATGTCAAGAGCAACCGGTGTGCGATAACTTATACATATACTTATAAGTAAATACAGTGACAGCCCACGCTCCGCGTTCCCCTTCTATCGCAGCAGTTGAGGAACCTGACAGTAACAAAGACGTTCTTGGATCTCGCGTAATAACAATTACTTCTACAAATAGGGAAAATGTTCGAACCGTGTCTCGAAACGTGTACCTCTGAAGGGCAGAATAATTACGGGGTCGGAGGTAGGAGGAAAATAAGGGAGATAAAATCCTCCCTCTCTCTCTCTTCCCGTCCACCTGCAAAGTTCGTTACAAAATAGGGGCGATCGCCGCACGTAACAATAAACCAGGCAATCATCGATCGTCACTCATCGGGAGTTAATCTGGAAAGGGCGTTCATAAAAGGGGTTGAAAAAAAGCGGCGGAGAGGGAGAGTATACTTCCTTTTTCTTTCGCTTTTTCCTACCCTCCAACCCCTTTCCTCCCTTACTCTCACTTCCCCTCTTTCTCTCTCTCTCTCTCTTTCTCTTTCCTTCCTCCCCCTTTTCATCGCCCAGCCAAGCCCCGCGGCATCGTGACGCCGAGCACGATTTTGCTCACGCCGTATAGAGAGGAACCGAAGGAGCGAGAAAGAGAGATATCTAGGTCACTACGTTGCTTGGTAACGGGCGCTAACCTCTTCCCACGCGTCATCTCCCACCGACTATGTATTATATATACGTTACACGTTGCATTATGTACTCGTACCTATGTGCCGGTCTGTCTACCGGTATGATACATGGTCCTGAACACCTATAGGTACGTTGGTACCGGCTAATGCATTACACGTAAGTTCGTATACACTTCCTGCACGAGTGCCGGTGGCGACTACCGGGTCCGCGATGGTGGTAAATGTGTGCGTACGGTGTGATATTTGTGTATGTATTACCCATTTATATGGTCACTGTGTTTAGTGGAGCGGATATGCCGTCACGGAAGAAAATGGAGCTCAAATTATAAGAAATTGAACTTGAATGTTTGAGTTAAAAATGTTAGTATATAGTACAGCTGAAACAGATTGATAATTTACCTTTTTTAAGTGGTCAGTTTATAAAGCATTTAGTAAAACTCATTACATTAGTAGTGAGAAATGTCGATTTCAATGTTCTTATCTTAAACACTGTAGTAAATTTTTAACTATTTACACAGCGAAATTTACTTCGTTCGACTTTTCCTATTTTTATAGTGCAATCTGATGCGCAATGAGTATTTGTTAAGTAACACTTTGAATTTTTAATTATAGCAATGTAATTTTTACTTAGAACTGAATCCCACTTTTCTCCATGAATTAGGTAGAGCAGTACACTGAGAGAAAAATGTAATAAATTTGACTAAATCAGCGGTTACGGGTGGGGGAACGCATATTTAGTTACTTGGACTTATAATTGACTCGAATGGTCTACAGCCTGTTTCCTTCAAATAGCCGTTAATCATTATAAATAAATGTATTAGTGGGAGCAACTAAAGTCTGCCGCATGCGAAAGGATGCATAAAGAGGTGTAAGCGACGAAGGTCGAAACTTACCAGTACCTCCTTGTGAATTTTTAAAGTACTGGGAATACAAAACAGGTACATTTCGATTCCGCATGCACCTTGAACTCGCGTTATGTATCTCGGCGAAATTTGAGTATATATTAAGTGAAGTCTTCACCGCGAAACTTATGCCGCGGTGTTACATCTTTTTCAATTTTATATACATACATCGAAGAATCAAAACTCTATCATTTTTCTGAAACTTCAGCTACCGATGCACCTAAAACCAATTCGTAGCTTTTTTTAATGAGATTTTTATTTAGGAATTAATTTCGTTTCCTGTCGGATTATGCTTCTCGGTTAATTAAAACAACGAAGAGGTTTTTTTTTTCGCAGAGAACGAAATATCAAGATCGCTTCCGGATCCGCTTCCGGTCCCCACGTTGCGAGCGACCTTGCGGAAGATTTCTCGTCTGGAATCCTCGGAGCTATTTTCACTTTTATTTTTATCATCGCTCCTGCTTTGCTCGGAATTCTTATTAGGTAGCAGATAGCCCGACGTTGACATTTGGCCGTGACTTTATAAGCGCGCAAAAAGCGGCGCACTGCATGGAATTTATTCGGAGCGTCGCGTCGTGACCGACGCTCAGATTTTTCGGCTATATCCTCGCTTGAATTATTAATGAACCGAGAATAGCTATGATTGTTAATGATTGGTTCAAATGTGTGGGAGGGGACGACGTTTCCAGCCAAAGTCCTGCATAAGGAGATGCACTCTGCAATTTTAAAATGCGTGCGTGTATACAAATATGCATATGGCTGATAACTATCTCGAACGCATACTATACATATTTATGGGTATTTGCGTCATCCATTTCTTCAAAGCGTTAACATTTTATGGCAAAATATGGCGCGGCTGCATGCACATACGTAATTCAAATTGGTTGGTCGCATTTATAGCTTTTTTATAGTACAGATATAACTGGGCATCAACTATCCTATTCATTGAAAATATGTTTTGCACGAGATAAATAGCTAAACATACGAGTACAATGTCTCTCCGGAATCATGATTAAAAATACGTGTCGCGTTATTAGTTGCATCTGAACATATAGTCGAGTCATTCCCACATGGATAGATAACATGATACGGAGAGTCGGTGAAGAGGGGATAGGTGCAGGGGTAGGGGCAGGGACAGCGCAGTTTAGCGAGAAGGGCAGTTTAGTTGCAACGCCGAGTAATTAGGTCACATTCGCCTCGAGACCGGTGAGACAGAAAAAGCAGGCGTTCGAGACAAGAGTGTAAAATAAGATCCGCGCGCCCCAGCCACGTTTACGCGTGCGGTTTAACTCGTCCGAACGCACGAGCTTGCCTGCGTATACGCAACGTGCGCGGTGAGTAATACACGGCGACGCGCGTAGCGCGGGACGGTACATAAGGATCGATTTATTCCGCAAACGACTCAATCGACTCGCGGAATTATTCGTCGGGACGAATTAAAATCCGCCGCGGAAGAATCGTATTGTGTTATCACGTGATCTCGAAATCGCTGAAGGCCTGTATCAAGACCTCGGATACTTTACGAGAGACACGGATAGGTGCTTCGTTCGATCTAATCTATCGAGGACCCGCGTCATTTGGGAATCACACGATATTATCGGCATACAAAGAGCACCATTGTCCATTCATAGATAAGAGTTTCGAAATACGTCAGACGTGATCAAAAACAGTGCCCGAGGGAGCAACGCTCTCGTAAATAGTAAATACCATTGTCAAAACGAAACTATTTTAGAATCTGAAATATTTTACTGGTACCTCGATGGAATTGCTATTAGGTGTACAACTTTGCTTCCGTCGTTTTTCCAAAATTCGAGGCTTTATTGTAAAAAACTAGTTATGCATTTATAATCCAGTGTTGTCCATCACTGGTCACTACTTTCTCCCATCTTTCGGGTAGCGTACGAATCCCGAGTTGAAAAAAGTGGTCATCTTTTGAAGCGATCCACGAATCGAAAACGGCGGAAACAAAGTTGTACACTTATTATATTGTAAACAAGAATTTGTATTAATTTTGATATAATTGTAAATATATAAAGCTTTTATTTAATACATGACTACGAAAATTAATATAGTCCATTACACAGATCCACACAAAAAATCGAAGAAATGCTTCCTCTGACCAGACCAGTATATCTTTATGTTTTTGGGGTCGCTGAATCCGAATCCGGTGTCCGTTTGTCTCCATGTCACATTTTTTTTAATCTCAAAGAACCATCAAGAGATCATGATTTTCAAAAAGTTAATGGACTTAAACCAAATTCGCTATAGGGGGTTTTTTGGGTCGCTGATCACGAATCTGGAATCGGATTTCAAAAATTCAAGATGGCGGATCCAATATGGCGGACGAGATTTTTGAAAATCGACGGATTCATGCCGAATTTGGTATAAGGGGTTTTTTGGGTCGCTGATCATGAATCTGAAGTCAGATTTAAAAAATTCAAGATGGCGGATCCAATATGGAGATTTTCGGAAATCGATGGATTCATGCCAAATTTGGTATAGGGGGGTTTTTTCGATCGCTGATGACCAATATGAAGTTATATTTACAAAAATTCAAAATTGTCGAAAATCTCGTCCTCCATATTGAATCCGCCATCTTGAATTTGTTAAATCTGACTTCAGATTCATGATCAGCGACCCAAAAAACCCCTTTATACCAAATTCGGCATGAATCCGTCGATTTTTAAAAATCTCGTCCGCCATATTGGATCCGCCATCTTGAATTTTTAAAATCCGATTTCAGATTCGTGATCAACGACCCCTACAGCGAATGTGGTTTAAGTCCATTAACTTTTTGAAAATCATGATCTATTGATGGTTTTTTGAGATAAAATAAAAATGTGACGTGATGGAGACAAACGAACACCGGATTTGGATTCAGCGACCTCAAAAATATATAGGAATAATAATTTGAATCGATTTGACTATTTTTCCAGGATTTGACCTTGAAATGACCTTGAACGTGACGTGATGGAGACAAACGGACACCGGGTTCGGATTCAGCGACCCCAAAAACATAAAGATGTACTGGTCTGGTCAGAGGAAGCATTTTTTCGATTTCTTTTGTGGAGCTGTGTTATGAAGTACTCAATTGAATATATAATTGCATATAAAATTCAACAAATATTTAATAAAAATTTCAAAAGAGAGTATATTAATTTTCATATTTACATGTATTAGATAAAGGCTTTACGTATACGATTAAATTAAAAATATAAATTTCTTACAGTAGGTATATGTTACATACGCTGTAAAAAATTTGTTTAAATATACTTTTATATAAAGCTTTTTTCCAATACACATATAATTATGAACATTAACATATTTCTTTACGAAATTATCCTTATTCATTTCATAATGGAGTATATTAATTTTCATAATCAACGTATTAGTTAAAAGCTTTATATACAATTATATTGTTTAACACAAATTTTTTACAGTGGACGTTATATTATTCCAATTTACTATTTCATATGTAATATAAATTTCATTGAACCTTAACTTTTAGTCTTTGACCTGCTTCTGCTTTTCCTCGTATGCGATGAAATACGGTTAACAGAACACGAAAGTCCATGTAGTCATTACGAAAAATATATTAAACGTGGATAAATACAATCGATCTTTTATTATACAATTTTCCTCTCTTTTTTTATCGCAGAGAGATATTTCTGGGGGGTCGGCTGCCGTATGGATATACATATGTGACAAATAAAGGAGGGTCGTTGCCTCGCTCGGTAGCAACAAGTGGCAAAGAGCAACCTGCAGCCCCTTCCAGACTCTCATGGGAGGGTGAAAGTTCGCGTACACTCGTTTATCTCGCCTCGACTGGATACCACGTGGTGGGAATCTTCGTCGCTGACAACCCTCCCTTATATATACTGACACCCTCGTGGGATTTACGCGTCGACGGGGTATCAAGCTTTACTTTTCTGAAACGGAAATTGGGAATTAGTCGCGAGTGTTCGACGCGATAACGTTGAAACGTTATTATCGATCTTCGAATATTAATTTTATTTGGAACTCGTACCTCTATCTACATATAGGTACGAGAAAAGACGATTAATAATAATCAATTGAGAATCGAGAATGAGATTAAGATATTAAAATATGTTTAACAATCCGATGAAACTTTTGATCAATTAACGGAGTAATGTCCTTATTTAATCCTAGAATATGCAGCTTCTTTTTAGCCTCTATTTAACCCATTAAGCGGTGGACTTACAAACCATAGTCGTTCTAAAAGTGATGCAGGTAGGTTGTAAAATTAAAGGATTCTTTTGTTTCCGGGGGTTTTTTGAGGTGCTGATTTTATTTCCGAGGTACACTTTCATTTCTGATATCTTTTAAGGGTTAAAAATAAGGGTTGAGGGTGACATTTTTTAATCATAAAAATCCTTGTTCTCAGGGTTAGAATGTGGGTATGAGTAACAGCTTTCAATTACTTAGTCTTATATTTAGACTTCATTTTCAATAAATAAATGACACGGCAATAGTGCATAAAACAGAGCTATATATCTGCCAATATTGGACTTTCGCTATTTTAAAATTGCATTTTGACTTCAGAATCAGATTCAGCAACCCAAAAAATATTATCGTACCAAAGTTGGTTTAATTCTGTAAACAAATAATAAAAATATTTAAAGTTTGCTAATATGCGTCATTACTACTTAACCTTTCAACGGCGGGGGTGGTCGATATATCGACTAGCCATAGGACGATTAATATTTAAGGGGTTAACGCTGTATGGGATATATGGCATCTCCAAGTATTTTCAGTGAGTTAAAACTGTATCGATTTCGAACTTTATTTTTTTAATATATACTAGACACTTTAAGGAAGAAGTCTGCAACAGTGCAAATGTGATTCGATTCGTATTTTGAAAGATAGTATTTACAAAAATGTACACATATCATCGATAAATTCGCAGAAATTAATACTGTTAGAAATGTGTTAGAAGCTTTTAACAAATACAAAACTGCGGAAAATATCGACAAATCTAATGCAAAAATACAAATTCCATGTGGGGAATGTATAGGAAAATCACATTGAATATTGTAGAACCACAATGAAATATCGTAAAGTCGCAATACGTATCATAAATTCACAACACGGTTCTAACGTTAATTTTTTTATTGCAGATTCGAAAAATATTAACCAAATTATTTATCCCGTATTTTTTCATTTTTCAAACGATATTTTGAAATGCAGCTATGTCATAGTCTAGTAAAACTATCTCCCTCGCACTCGTTACTTGGCATAAGTACGTCTCTCTGCCTTTCCGATGACGTCAAAATTTATTAGAGAGAAACACACTTACTACTTTGTGAATAATGATTTTTTGAACCGTTCCTTTTTCGTATGTTATTGAATATGTATACGGATTTTGAATTAAATTTAAAAATATGAATATCTTTTATGTGTAGACAGAATTTTTTTTGGAATTTCACTATTCTTTTTGTACATTTAATGTATTTTTATACTGCAGTCATACTGTGTATTGGCAACCTATTCTAACAGTAAATATTGCTCGGATATGACGTACCCATGGCTATGTGTATTTTATGGTTAAATAGACTGTTAATCTCCTACGAACATCCGCTTTCGCCATCCCGTCGTCACCTGGCGTCGCGACGAGGCCAACATCTCGCGATTGTGTCGCGCACCTTCTTCCGTATCGACCCGCTACTCCCGTCAGACGTTCAGTAGCCGTGGACGGTGCCAGTCTCGAAGCGGTAAACAGCGCGTCTTAGTTATTTACTCGTTTATCGTTGAACGATAAGATAGCCGGCCCCGGGGGAACGACATAACAACTAGTTAAACCCGTATGGGTCTTGCCGGCCTGCGACTATCGGTGTAGTGCACGGCGAGCGTAATCTGGCTATAAGCCTGAAAAAACAATTATAGACCGACCGGAAGACGCTGCGAGCAACTTCTGTCATCGCGCAAGATAAAACGTATCGCGCGAGGTGCAAAGCTGTCGAATGTTTTCTGATTTTTGAACGTGCTGATTTAATTTCAAGATAAGTTTTTTATCCTCGAGGTAAATCTCTTCTTTTTAGAATGGCCGATAGGAGCTTCTCCATGCTGATAAATCCAATCCTATTGCGAAGATCCAGACAACTGCCACTGAATTCGCAATCATAGTTATCTCGTTGAGCGCGCACCGAGTGTAGTCGCCAACAATATCCGTTAAGAGCCAGGAAAATTGCGGCACTCTCTCTCTCTCTCTCTCTCTCTCTCTCTCTTAGTAGGTAGGAGATGCAGTCGATCGAAAACACTATTGGATTACAAATTTATTGCTTTCGCGCCGATGTGTGGCAAATGCAATCTGCCCGTCACATACTAGGGCTGATAGCATTAAAAGTCGGCGGAAATTATCTTGTTTACTTATCGAATTTCAGACGATATATATACAACATAAACGAAGGTATTTGACGCATTTATTTGTAATTTTGTACATTTACAAATAAATGCGTAAAATACCTGAAACTTACTCATCGGGAAGGATACTTCAATCACTATATTATCTTATTATTTATGAACTTTTGGCCTACATCGACATAAGACTTTGTTGTAGATAAAAATTTAAGCTTCAAAAAAATATGGTATACAAACACGAGCCCAAAGCTCATAAGAAGGCCCAGTTGTACAATGTAAGTTCAGAGCCGGTTCAGCTTGAACCGCCGTTCTTGGTATATTTTGTGTCACACATAATATAACAAGAACGGCGGTTCAAGCTGAACCGGCTCTGAACTTACATTGTACAACTGGGCCTTAATGAGATAACAGCGATTCGATTAAGGTTCTTTCCTGGCGAGTCAGTTTAGCCTCATATGATGTATCATCTGAAATTCGATACGTAGACAAAATACGTATAATTTCCGCCTACTTTTAATTATATCAGCCCCAGTGTGAGTCGCTTAAAAAAAGCATGTTATATATACATGCACACGTAGGCAGAACATCCTGCATTGAAGATTCACGAGGCGCGATTTGCCAGCTCGTTTCAGGTTGACGCTCGACACCTCCTTGCTTACGAAGACCGCTTTCGCGAGGTGGCCCGGCGTGATTTACGCCCCCGATAAGCTACACGGGCGGCACGTGCATGCAGTGCGCTTAATTATACGAGCCACTTTACGATCGAAGTGACGCTTTCGAGGAGACCGCGTGATTTTTTTTTATCGCTCCACTTCCGGATGGATTGTGTCACGCGTAGCGCACCATAACTTCTTCCATCCCCTCTTCGCGGTAGTCGTGTAATCGCGATGTATGCTGTGCTCGTTAGGATGTATATATAACGGTTGAACCGATTATGTCCGCACATGAGGCGCGGTTATACGAAAAGTCTGATACCAGCAAATTTGACTGTATTTATAGTAAAAAGGAATATATAAGGGTTCTTGGACATTCCTACTGTGCTGAGAGAGAAGAACAGTAATTTTTCTTTACACTGGGAGAAATTATTGCTGACGTCAACAAAATATTTTCTTCAATCAAAAACATGATATAATTCCAATATTAAGAAAACAGTTTATTTATAGTTAATATATGTACGTATACCTGATTATGGCGAAATAAATATCTCTTTGGGCCAAGTAAATATTCATTAGCTGCTACTCTATTTTTGTTTGAATGAAAGAGACATTCTCATAATTATTAACCCTTTGCGAACGATGACTTTTTCAGCCGAGCGAGATAGCAACTCGAGGCAATTTTCGCAAATGTGACGAGTGTCTTACAGGTACCACAAAATGATTTTATGCCTATACACAAATTAACTTACAAGAACGTTATATTTCAATAGTTTATCTATATTTACACATTTAAGAATATAATTTTGTAAGATTAAGTTTTTTATTTTAGTATTACGAATTTTTTGTTATTACGAAATCTAGCATAAACAAAGACTGTTGCCTCTCACTCGCCATTCGAGTTACCGCACGAAACGCCGCACATGGCGATTGAGAGTCGCCTCTCGTTCGCGCGCGCGCGCGCAAAGCGTTAATATATATTTACTTAGCGGAACAAAATATTTCTTTCGTCACAATCAAGTATGTATACATTTATTAATTACAAATAAACTCTTCATTCAGTAAGGACCAAGCTACGGTTTTCTTTGTGCAAGAAAATATTTGATAGGCTTCAGTAATTGTTTTTTTTTCGCAGGAAGAATTTCTTGTGGCAAAGAAGGTATTCTTGAATCAAGAATATATATTCTTCAACCAAGAATCTGTATTCTTAACAATTTTTAAGATCATATATTCTTGGTTCAAAAATTATTTTTTTTTTATACTAGCAGCAATTTCTCTCAGTGTAGAAACTAGTAAATTGGTATGTAAACTATTACGATTTAACGCTTTCAAAGGGAAAATCACTGTACCGTACTGTAAAAATATCCGAAAAACCTCACATGTACCTTTTTTATTATGAATGCAATAAAATTTACTGGTATCAATTTTTCCGTGTAGATTTGGAAGTGCAATCGGTAGACGGATGGAATAAGAAGAACTTGTCGATATTTGCCAATATACTCATCCCACTTAATGTCGTAATTTTTCCATTTGTTGATGGAATAAATATTAACGAAATTAAGCCAGGCCCCTACGATTCTTCCGAGTGTATCACTCTATATATACTATATTAGGTCTACCGGAAAGTTCTGTCCGTTCCGGTTACAACAAGTTTCAACAAGTATGTGCATATTCATTTGACGCATATTTAAGATTCAGCTCAACAAACCATTTCGGATAAATTGGTGTGGAAATATTCGAGATGGGTGCCACGTGAGTTAAGTGAGAAGAATTTGAATGATCGAGTCATCATATGCACATCTCTGCTTGCACGGAACAAAATCGAACCCTTCTTGGACCGGATGATAAGTGGGGATGAAAAGTTCATTACCTACGAAAACATCGTAAGGAAAAGGGCATATTGTGAATCCGGAAAACCTGCCCCCTCCACCTCTAAATCGAAGTTGAGTCTGAGTAAGAGAATGTTGTGTATATTGGTGGGACATTCGAGGACCAATACATTTTGAGCAGTTGAAACCGAACGAAAAGATAAATTCGGAGAGGTACTGTCAGCAATTGGATAATTTAAAAACAGCGCACCAAGAAAAGAGGCCGGCGATGTTCAATAGGAAGGACCATCATACTGAAAACGGACAGAACTTTCCGGCAGACCTAATACATACGTAAAAATCTAATCAAGTACATATTTTTCATTATCTGGAGCAGTAGACTATTTGGACAATGGATGTCCATTTTACCGATACAAACTCGACTCGACTTTCGTCGACAAACAAATTTATCGCTCGATTGAATCTTATTTCATTCAGATTAAAATCTCGCGGTGAGAATCAATCATTTTTATTATTACGACCCCAGAACCGTTTTAAATACATTACATTATATAGCAATAACTGTGTTTCTTATCGCACATCGATAATCTCATTTCTTTCCCGTGATAATAATTAGTAAGCGCTTAATTGGCACAGCGAACGTATTTCTCTCAACACCACCTTGAGCAATATATGGTGCCTATAATAAAATTATGCAGTCTATTATCGACCACAAACTTCTCACGTATATGATACGCTTCTCGTGTTCGATTTCTCGGTGTTGGAGTTGTTATTATATAGCGGTGTCTCAACTCTTGCGAGCGCGCGCGCGACTGATATTACGCGGGCCCTCGGCGGTGCATATAAATTATTACTCCGCCCTGCTATAACGATTTATCACGTTAATCACTCGCGGAGTTAATCGCAGTTGCCCTCCCCGTGCATAGTGGAAACAGGAAAACAGAATGATTATAGTTCTTCTGGTCGGTCTTTGCGTGGAATATTACCATGGAAACTGCCAAGATATTGACAGAAGATATTAATAATAATTAAAATCGCTCGCTGGGGATAGAATGGGGCGCAAGAAAAATATTCGCTGTAATGATAGATTTTTATTTATTTTTTCTTATAAAGATAATCGTATTTTTATTTTATTTATTGTACTTCATCTCTCTTTCACCTGCTCAACAATAATGATGAGCCGTGATATCGACAAGATCGGTTATATAAAAAAAATCAAACTGAGAAACGCGATATTTATGCATGAAATAAGAAAGGAAATTAGATCGGCGAGAATTTTGTTTATTTGAAAAGTTACTCGAGACGAAGTGTATAAGAGCCGCTGTCTCCTCCTCGTCGGATATCCCATGGAAAGATTGATACCAGTAAATTTTACTGTATTTACAGCAAAAGAGACGAGTCGAAATTTTATCTGTACTTTGATGCTTTTAATACGCCATTTGGGCCTACCGTTGGTCTACTCAGCCTATAAGCTTTTATTATGAATCTAAAGTTAGTGAAATGTTCATTGACGGACCATTTTAGGCTCAGTATAGGATTTCAATACACTGAGAGAAATAATTGCTAGTGTCGAAAAAATATTTCTTGAGCAAAAAACATGATACAGATTTTTAAGAATACAGATTTTTGATCGAAGAATATATATTTTTGATTCAAAAATACCTTCGTCGGGTCAAGAAATTCTTCCTGCGCGAAAAAAAAAATAAGTACTCGCGAGCCTAACAAATATTTGTTTGTACGAAGAAAACCATGTTTTGATCCTGGAATTATATCATGTTTTTGATTGAAGAAAGCGTTTTTTTGGCACCAGCAATTATTTCTCTCAGTGTACAATCAAAAAATCGACCTACTACAAATTTAAAAGCGTAAGTCTTCAATTTCGACTCAGTTTTCAAAAGAAAAATTACTGTATCACACTGTAACAATATCCGAAAACAATTGTGTGTACCACTTTTATTGTAAATACAGTAAGATTTACTAGTCTTATTGTTAGTCTTTCCATACCGGTAAAGAGAGAGAGAGTGATGACTATAATTTCTTAATTTGCCTATAAATCAATGGTCTGCTTCTTCGGGCGGAATTTTTAAAGAGGACACTTCAGAGACACTTTCTCATTAATGCGGCTACACGTACATATGTACACGCGGAGATTAAGATTCGCCACTTGGAAAAATTAATTAAAATCGCTCGCTGCGGATAGATTAGATAAAACCGAGTGAATACCGTCGATCGCCTTTCATCCGGGCGAAACGCGCGCGGCGGCGCTTTGCTCCTCTGATTTCGCGATGCCTTACGCCGATAAAAATTGCTGCGGTGCGATTTCTACGTGTTGTAAGTTTCCGAGGAATAAGCCTGACCGATCGCACCTTATTGATTTCCTCGGTTTCTTGTTTTACTTTCAAAAAATGGTTTCCCCGATCGGACGTAACGTGATTTCGCACGCGGTTGGGCAATTGGCTGTCGATCTTATCAAGAATTTATCATTCATTTACTTGAAATAAAAATATGTAGCAATGAGATTTTTTCGGAATATTTACACTGAGAAAAAAGTGGGTGGTAAAATCAATCGTAGTCGCAAGCTTGATTTCTCCTGGTTGCTACTATCATATTTACAATTAAGCAGACAATGCAGTCGAAATAGCGTTTGTTACGTGGTTAATAGTAACAATAAGATTGTAGTTAATGATAGCCACGCACCATGGTTAAATTAATGCATGTGGTAATGTCAACTATGTAAAAAAAAGGTTTGCGACATCAATCGACCATATTGTAAGTTGATCTGGTTGCAGCAATCGTAATCTCTTGTTACTATAACTAAAATTTCACTGTTTAAAAGAATTAGGGAATCATGCTTGGCGCCAAAATCGACCATGATTTCTAGTTAAATTATGGTGCCTTTAACCAGATTTTTCTCTCAGTGTATGATGAAGATTTACAGCAAAGTGTAAGTACTTGTATTTTGACATGCAATTCTCACCGGGCGTGTCGTAATCTCGCTCAAATTGGCTTCAAAAAGGCTCCGGCAAACAATTCAACGCTTTCGTTGAATATTCTCATTGACACCTCAGTATAGGTAACCCAGTATTGCGCTAAATACATATTTATAAACACAGTCGATAAGTCGCGCTTCGACAGAGCAAACAGGATGCTACCAGTGCATGTAAACGCATTCTGCGAACTACGCATTCACGAGCCTCTTCCTTGTTTGCGGGAAGGAGTGAGCCGGAAGAAATTGTGTTCAAAGCAAGCAAACGCGAATTTTTGGATCACGTTTTGTTGAATCGCGTAATTCAGCTTTATTCGAGTTCCTCTTAATTTTAATCACGATCGTGTACAATGTTCGTCAAAAATGCAAGTATAGGGAGAGATCAGTAAAGCGAGGTAGCGAGATTTTTTTAATTTATAAATTTTTAAGTCCGAATTTATAATGAAGTCTCGAGTTATTTCGAGTATCGAGCAATGACATCATCCTGGGCGTTGTAACATTTGAATCTAGATACTTATTGGTCCATTGATCGCGTATAAATAAAGTTACGCAAGTGACTGGTGCAGAACTACCCTATCAATTTACCCTACGAGACGTATGTTAATAATATTTCTTCTGAAGCATTCGAGGCTTATAAATCAGTATCTGATTATATTCATCACGATATTAATGAGGAAGCTTACTACGAATTATAGCCTGTAGACTTGCCACCTTTGCTGGTTCATACCGCTGTTTCCACTTCGCCTGATTGGTTGAAATTTTAAAGAAATATCATGGTTGCTAGCGTCGAACCAATCAGACTAAAAATCGGGGAACCAGCGAAGCTGACGCCCTCTGGATCAACTTGATAAATAAGCTTCTCTATTTTCGAGTAATTCCCTAGAATCACTTCCCAGACAACACAAACTAAAAAGTTCTCTTTTAGTCATCCGTAGGCAGTCTAATTTTTCATTTTTTGATAATTTAAATTTCGAGCTATCCAACAGTCATCTCTTAGATAACGTGAAATTTAAAGTAACAAAAAGTGAGACGTTAGACTGTCTATGGATGAACGGAGAAAAAGCTTAAGTAAAAAATCATGGGAAAACCCATGAATTTTTACAGTTATTCCAATAACAAAGCACCTCGAGGTGAAACACTGAAGTTTTTAATAGATCACAGTGTACTTTTTATAGTTCGTAATAGTATAAACATCAATTTATACGGTAAAGCTTACCAATCTCCTATTAACATGTATTGGGTGTTTACGAGTTTACACTGTTACGAATTGTAAAAAGTACGCCGTGTCTATTAAAACAATCAATGTTTCACCTCGAGGAGCCCTGTTACTGGGATTCACTGTAAAAACTACTAATTCTTTTTCCCCGTATGACTTCAAGATGACTTCTTGGATTGTGTTGTCTGGGCTGTTTTACACATCAAAGCAGCGGCATTTAACCATCGAGCGAACGTCCAATTTCTTAACTCGAGGAAAGCAGGCGTTATCAATTTTCTAATCACACCCAACGAACGTTTCGCGATGCGAAATTATCTGTCGCCTTATTTTACTCGCTCGGCTATTTCCCACTGGTTTTTACCGAATAATCTCCCGACACGAAAGGCGACTTTCGGTTCTCGAGAAACTCCTCACGTCACCGCGCGGAAATAAGACGACGCCGAGGCGAGGATGTTCCTTAAAATAGCACCTCGCAGGACCCGGTTCCCGCGTCTTATCGAGGATTCTCCTGTTTCCTCCATCCCTTTCCCTTCGCACTTCGCCGACGCGCGCGGGGAATAACCCGCGAAAACGGGTTTGACTTCGCCCTGGTCGTTTTGCGGGACGACCTCGCCTGTGTTTTGCGCGCATGGTCATCGCTTTTGTCCGGTTCGCAGTCGCACTGTGTACCGCCGCGACCGCAGAAACCAGACCTATACCAATCGCGCGGGATACGCTCCTCGAAGCTTATTATACGAAATATCTCAAGGTCTCGCCTTTCTACGATCCTCTCCCACGTAGGTGTATCGCTGGCCGCGTGTAAAATGCGTGCCGCTGCAGTATTTGTCGCGCACTCACCGTATCGCGGACGATTTGCACGCCCACGGAAATACGACGTCCTTTTGGCACCGATTACATCGGCTCGCACCGACTGCAATAGCGGCGCGGGCCTGAAGCGACGATATTGTGTAACGATTGTAGATTTTTTTCTCCCTTGCACCGGGAATTTTTTATATCGCATCAACGACGCCCCGATAAAGTTTAAAAAAGAGAGGAACGGCGCGTCAATTGCTTCGGAGTTAAACGATCAATTCGGTCTTTTCGTGAAGCAAATATTCATATTTTTAAATTCAATTCGTTGTCCGTATACATGCCAAGTTTGCCCCCTATTTTTTGAAATATGCATTTTTTTTTCTCCACAGATCGTTTGCAAGTCGTTTTAGCAATCGTTTGCAAGTTTTGAATTTTTGTCAGCAAGTCAAGAGTTCAAAAGTTATTGTAAAAACAAATTTTTGGGGCTTACTTCACGGTAACCCCCATTTTTTAAGAATATATCAGGTGTACAACTTTGCTTCCGCCGTTTTCGATTCCTGGATCGCTTCAAAAGATGACAATTTTTTTCAACGCGGGATTCGTACGATGCCCAAAATATGGAAGAAAGTAATGGCTAGCGATGGACAATACTTTGAATCATAAATGTATAACCAGTTTTTTACAATAAAGCCTCGAATTTCGGAAAATGTTTAATAATCGTTAGTAATTCGGTCTTCTCATAAAAAATATCTATATTTTTAAATTCAATTTGTAATCTATATGCATATTTATGTACAATAATATCACACAAAAAAGGAAATATCTGAAAAAATAATTATTCGCTGAGTTATAACATTTCTCTCTACAACGTTCTAACGTCATCGAAACGCAAGAGAGATACTCTCTTAGATATGCCAAGCAACGAGAGATAGGCTTACAATACGATAACGTAGCTGCATTTCGGAATATCGTTCTTCAGCTCAAATAAGGCCAAAATGAAAAATAAAAAATACGGGGTAAATAATTTTGTTTAAATTTTTCGAATGTGCAATACAAAAATTTGTGACAAAACTGAATTTCTTTTTGTAATAGTTACCTGTAAAAAGTTCGACTTTCGAATCATGTGTGGCGCGTTGAAAGTGTTCCTTTTCAGATGAACATGCGTAAAGTAATTACCGCATGCGCTCATCAATGAATTGAGGTTGATTGATACGATCTCCAAGGCTTCTCAAGTCAAACTTTTACAGGCAGATGTTGCAAAAAATAGCGTGTAGTATCACTCGTATGGAAAGTATGCGTTCCCTGACTCTACGCGTGCGATCATTGCACGAGCTGAAGGCGCCTTAGTACGAGTAATTTTAGACGAGTCAGAAATCGCTGTCTTTCCACACTCGTAACATAATATATAAGGTATATTATTTCATTTCATTTAGCAGAAAAAGAAACAGACCTGAATTTAAAAATCGTTTATTTTTCGTAGATTAGGTATTTACCTTTATCTTTACCAAATTTTCTTTACATCTCTGTGTGTTTAGTAATAAACCAACATTTGATTCAACCAACCATCGCTGTCTTTCCACACTCGTAACATAATATATAAGGTATATTATTTCATTTCATTTAACAGAAAAAGAAACAGACCTGAATTTAAAAATCGTTTATTTTTCGTAGATTAGGTATTTACCTTTACCTTTACCAAATTTTCTTTACATCTCTGTGTGTTTAGTAATAAACCAACATTTGATTTCATAGAGCTGCATGTTCGCTACAACCTCACATTTATTTATGTATAAGTACAACATAACATCTTAGTTACGTAAATAAGCACGCATGTGAAATCGCAATTAATAAACATATTACGCCTAGTAGAGAGAGAGAGTGATGCATTTGCCGTGACAAGAACAGCGCGCAGTTACATAAATTAATGAAAAAAGTTACAACTACCTTGATACACTAGGTCGAAAAGGCGCGATGCGTTTACATTTTTCATCGATTCGTTATTCGTCTTTATCACACGTCTCGTTTTCACCTTTGGAATGCCGATGAATTTCTTCGCAATCATCAGTATTATCATTACGATACACTATGATGACTTTCTCGATCCTGAGCTTCTCGTGTCGCTATCCCTGTTAGATAGGATTTCTAGCGGGAGGGGGAAGCACTTATACATGCCTACACGAATAAAAGCACGTGCAGCCTTATAAATCGTAGATGAGAATTGGAGCAGGGGATTTAAATTCTTGATAAGAGGGGGAAGTGGGTCGTAATTTAGCCGAAAATTAAAACGTCTAACTTTCACAACTACATGAATACTTCAACGGATCGATTCGTCATTGTTTATACATGTATAGAGGAAATGTATAAAAGCTAATGAAAAACTAATTATGAATTTTAATATTTCGTAAACTGCTGAAAAAGGAAGCGCAAATATTTGAGAACATACACAGATTTGTATTTACGTACAAATTGACTTAATAAATTATCGATTTATCATAGTATGCAAAAAGTACATACAAACTGTTTGATTGATCTCATATACGAGGTTTAACGGCTCTTGGTGTGGAGTATAATATACACTGAGAGAAGAAAACTTTAACAGTTAAGAATATTTCTTAATTGTCAATGTATCAGATTTTAAAAATCATGTTGTTTGAAATCGACAAAACGGTTAATATATAATATATTATCGAGTTTCAGCTGTGTACCATATTACAAATTAGCGAATTCACCGTAGGTTTCATTACCTACATCTGTGCTAATGGATTTATCTTAACTATTACTCGAATACATTAATTACTAATGCATGAGTAGGTATAGATCTTATACTATTAAAGTATATATCCATTAATCTGTCGTGATATTTTTTCCTGAGTGTAATTTTTTTTCTAAAAATATTTTTTCGAAAGTATAGGAGCTAATAACGAGAATTTGCCGATTTTGCCATATATGATCGATATCGTTCGTAATAGTAAATAGCGATTTTCTAGACATCTTTAATTTATTAAGGAAAACCATTTTACCCCAATTTTCCCCACAGGTACGTTTCAAAAGCACGCCCAACAAAATATCGCACTCTCGCGATGTTGCCCAATACGGCCCGGGCAACCTTTCGTCGAGCACCAAGCACCGTCGGAATGATGAATCTCGCGGATTAGAAATTCACCGGTTGGTAAATCGCGAGTGACGCGAATTCAGCTCCGAGCGAACTCTTATTTGCAAATGGCATGTCGACGAGTCGCGTTAAGTAATGCCAATCGACGCGTGCGCCGATGTCGTTTGGCCAGAGTGATAATGTAAACGAGAAAGAAGTGGCATTTCAAATTTTGGGGAATGAGGCATTGAAATTTTAAAATATATATGTGCCGATATAACGTTAAGAAGAAAAAAGGCTACAAATTCTTTTCCCGCGCGATAAGAATAAATAAACGGAATAATTTGATTAAAAAATTCCGTTTGTTTAAATGGTTTAGTTACGTAGTATTATATTAAGATGGGCAAATTACTAAGTTGGACATTTTATGTTGGAATCGGTCCAACTATTTTTATATGTTTAATTTAACTAATTTTTTGTATTAATTTAAAATTGTTTATGTTCATTTTAACACAAAATTGTTAGATTAACACGAAAAATTGGTAGATCTTAACATACAAAAATGAACAGATCGATTTGGAAGAAAAAATTTTAACCTATGTGTGTTTTCATGCACATACAGGTACATCTGCTTTGCTTTTGGTATAGATTTAATTTTAGCATCGATAAAAGGGCGTCGACTCTGTTCACCGCGCGATGAGGAATGAGTTGACATATTTTTATGTTTAAACAATCGAGTCTACCTGTTGCAAGCGTGAGCTCTTACGGAGGTTTAACTAGGCCGTAAGAATCATGCTGCAGGGCGGTGCGCGCGCGCGATCGCGCGATACTAACGATTACCAACAACGAAATCAGAGGATCGACATTTGCCGATCTCAAGTTACGCGAATCACCTTCGATGTCGCGTGAGTTTTTAGGGCGTCTCTCACAGTTCGGCGATTCCGATCGAATTTCGTTCGGCCTCTTTCGACTTGCTCGAAATGTCGTGAAATCGCATTTCCATTTCGTTCGTTCCGGTTGGGTGATTGCAAATTCGGGATGCGAAGGTTAAACTTGTTCGTTCTGATGATTTCGTTCGGCACTAAATGGCCATTATTTAATTAATCATGATTAGTTCTTCATCCATTCACTTTTTATCTGTGTGTGTCCGGGTAAAATTTATTATCAAATAGATTTTTATATTTATTTTGTATCGTATATTTAGGCGATAGGAGAAATATACGGGATACAAATGATGCAGTGGTCAGGAAAAGTCTGGAAAATCAATAATAATCAGGGAATTGTACTTTCAAATTTCATTAAATATCGTTAATATCTTAACCGTAGTTATTTGAATACTATGCGAATTTTACTACATTCGCAGTTGTTATTCGTAGATAAATAAGGCGATAAAGTTGCTCTTTTCTTTCAATTTAAAATAAAAAAAGTATCTTTAATCGTGATTCAATAATACACATTAAGTGCGATCGCTACGTATACCCCTCTGTAATAACACGAATCTCGTTAGAATCATTTCACCTGTCAGACAAGTCGATTGGATCGATGACAAAGTCCCATAAGACACTAAAATAGATACATCAAATATTAATGTTCTAGTCGCGAACTAATATATTTTCGGAGTTGGTAATGGTAGGTACACGAGATTGCCGAGAAATTCGAAATGAATTTTACGATACCCTGGGGCTACACAGATTGACAGTAGATTCTCGTAGAATTTATTACAGTGTATATAGAGGCGATTAAAAAATTTAGAGTACGCGGAAAAAAATTATGTGTAACTACATAAAACCTATTTATTATCTAGTATGGAATGTCACGTTTTTTTTTTCATTGCCTAGATAAAAATCTCCTTGTTAAGAAATTGTTACACTAATGGCCGGCATACTTTTGCATCTGTTCTGGCTGTCATTCATTTCATTTCTTTTTTTTATTAAGTAATCAGCTATTGCCTTGAAATTACTTTCGCTCGTAATAACGCGGAGCTTCCTCTCGCTCGGACTCTTCGAACGGATAATTATACTGCAGCCTCGAATCTCTTTTGCTTAATTGGACCTTTATGTATGTATATAATCAATCTTTCGTGTGTAAGGAGATATGAGAGCATTCCTAATATGCGAAGGCCGATCTTAATATCTCGCCCTGAATCCAACTGAAACGTCATCCCGCTATCGCAATCTCACCGTAACGAAAGTAAATGTTGATTACAGCATACGTAAGGCGCAAGTTTTTTTCCCGGTCCTGGAGACGGCGTCGTTTTTGAAAACTCTTCGTTGAAAGATATCGAATATGAGTAAAGAACATTGCGAATAATTGCATCGAATCAGAATAGGTAAAGATTTCAGTCGAACCGCAAAATACCCCATTCTCGTTGAAATATTTCTTACTGAAAGTCGGATTCACACAGATTTGGATTCAATGACCCTAAAAATCTTTAAGTACCAATCTTGGTGAATATCGGGCCATCGTAAAGGTAGAAAAGCACTCCTGAAAGCAAGTGTTGAGTACTCGAAGGATTATAAGCAAATTTCGTAAGCCGTTGTATTCTGTATACCTACAATAAAATGCTCAGTCTCTTCGACTCTCGGGGATAAAGAGGTTTCTAAGTTTGAAGATAAGAACGCTACAACAACTGACAAAACAGTAGAAGAAGCGTAAACACAACCAATACAAGGAGTTCACAGTGGAACGTCAGCAGGTAGTCCACTTATCTCACTCTTTCTCCTTCTCGCATATTTGATCGTCACTCTCTCTCCTACTCATAGCGCTCGCTATACTTCCGATTAGATCTCAATACAAGGTAGAGTGGTCTATTCTGATTAGCTTCAACCACGATTATCTCGCTAGCTATGGACTTTTGACTTATATTGGTCTAATCCTTTTTTGCAGATCATAGTATGGTCTTCAAAAAAGTGTTAATCAACTTTGCCGAAAAACGCATAGGTAATGAGATAATACTGATTGAAGCTGATCGGAATAGTATCAGTCTAGAGGAGACTGATCTCGATTGTCACAAGAAGTGAGACCCTCTTTACGATAATGAGAAGGGTGGGCTAACGTTCTCTTATAAATCCTGACCTAAAGTCTTTCTTACTCTATACAAGAATAATAACTTTTCAAGTTTTTCTTATTCTATATAAGAATATTAACTTTTGGAAAGATAGTTTAGTCGAGTAAGCCTCTAATTTCCAGAGCCATTTATAGTCAAGACGTCTAGCGGTCAAAGAATTCTGGAAAACTTAAAATAATCAGGGAATTCCGCTTTAAAATTTCACTGGACACCGCGTTTATTGGCCGTTTAATGAGGATAAAATTGTTCAGTTGAATTCGTGCGCGATTTATAGTGAATTTTATTTTTGAAACGGTGTTCGGGTAGAATCTTTCACAAAACGTTAAACAGCAAGCTTCTGCCAATAAAATATTTTTGTGACACCTTACACAATTATATCGACTATATTTTTTTTCTTCTTCATAAGGGACGGCGTAAAATTAGTGATAACTTTTTCTGCTGGCCTTGACGGACCCGGTCGTCACGCAGCGAAATAATGCAGCATTAGTATCGATTTCCTAGAGTAGGACCCCGAGAGCGCAATTTCCTCGAGGCGATTCCTGTCTGTAATCGAGAGGCCCGGTTCTTTAATAAGGTTCGAAAAAAAATCACGTCGGGTCACCGTGGCTTTTTGTATCGGTCGAGGCCGCGCGTCGTTTATCGCGATCGCTTTTGAAATTTCGTCACGGATGGAAAGACTGTCAGCGAAAAGTTTGTTCGTTCTTGAAGCGTAAAAAAACGTGGGAGGGTCCACGAGAAATTCGAGGAATTTATGGATACATATATGTACGAGTATACCTATATATACTCGTATTATATATTTACTCACGTCACATGCCACGAGTCAGCCGCATTTTTTTATATCTCGTCATATCTACTTTTTTATCCTATAATAGATGCATTCGAGAGAAATTCTTTTATGTCTACTACATACTCTGTACCGAGGATACCGTTAATTAATAGTTAATAAATATAGTTTCAAACACGGTAAAATAAATATTTCGTTAGGGCAAACAAAGATGTTAATTATTAAAACATTTATTTAATTCAAACGATTACCTCGAAGGATCTAATTGTGCCAAATAGATAATTTGTAATGGTTAACAAATAGTTATTTGATCCAATAAAATATTTATTTCGCCATATTCAAACAAACATTTATTAACTACAAATAAACCATTTTCTCGGTGTACAATACAGACCATAAGATACTGAGACATTCGCCCTTCACTGGTTCCGATAGGAAGTACTTCAATTCAAAGAGATAGGACTATAATCGCCTTGCTTTCGTTTAAGTAGAAAGTAATTCAATTTAAAGAGACAGGAATATATAATTATTGAACGGTATCGCGGCTGCTTAACATTCTTATTTTACCGGCTCAGAGGGAAAGGACGTATTATTATCAGAAAATTCGACTTGCTGTTACGTAAACGTCAACAGAAAAATAGACTGTAGAAATGTTCCTGCGTACTTTTACAAGTGAATATTCACACTCGGAAGGTGCGCACTAGTTATGTAATCGGAGAAATGAGGAGCGTATACCTTTTACGGGCAAGCTTCGCGCGTGCCACACTCGATGACTACCCAGTGACCTGCTCTCAACCGTTAACAACCTATATTCTACAAAAAAACTCGGTTACTTTCGACTTCGCCGCGGCATTCCAAGGCGTTCGCTTCGTGTAAAGGTCCGCGTGCCACATGACGACCGCTCTTCTTCCTATTACGTGCACAGCGTCCGTGGTAATTATTTTTCAATCACTCGAAATGAAAAGTATAACTCGCGTGCCTCTAAATGGGTTCAACAGTTGGTTGAGAATCTCTTTTGACAATCAATGAAGATGCTAATTTTCGACTTTTATTCAACTATCAAAAAGTAATTAATTACTTTAGTCAAAACAATGTCACTCACTAAATCACGTCATTTTTTTGTCAAAATGACATGAAACGTCTTTCAGAAATGACAAAATAATGGTAAAACCTCAAACGTTTCATGTCATTTTGACAAAAACCAGTAACGTCATTTAGTGAGTGATATTATTTTAACTAAAGTGTGTCCTTGGGTGCTAGGAAAGTCGCAAACATTTTATGACATTATCGATGAATCGATAACAAGGCACTGTTCTTCATGCAATACTGTCATTGTTCGTCTAAGTCATTATATGGACGCTTGTGCCATTTGGTGAGATTTCTCAATGTTCTGAATTGCAATGTGCATCGTATAGGGCTAACGGCATAAATATTCAAATTACAGCAGTTTCTGCGTTGTGCATAGTTGCGTTCTTTTTATTTTGAAGACGACATTTTCCAACATAGCAAAGTGTTACTTGATATTGACGAACATATTGTGACCAGAGACGATCACAAAATTCTTGGTACATTTGTGGTGCTATTGTGTACCAAACACTATAAGCTCTATAAAATACTACATTTTCTATAAAGTTACAGTTATCTTATGTGACTTTATAGAATGTAGTCCTTATGTATGTTTTCTTATGTACTTCATAAAGCTTGCAATTTTGTACATAATAACGCCATTGATCTTATATCAAAGACGATGCCCCCAAAAGCAATTACACGTGTAGGTAGTTCCCTTCGAGCTACAGATGACTGATCGATTTTAATGACAGGATGAGCCAATGGAACGAACAGATCACGCGTGACCATCGTAACGTCTGACATTAACGCAAGACGTATTAATGTCTTATTCTTATCTACGCGTTAAAGGGCGAAAGACATGTCAAATAACTTCATATCATGTCGTTTTTGTCAGAATTTTCAGTCAATTAAAAATACCTGCATGTCCAATTTTCGATTACCGCGACGCGTTATTTCGTCGAAATGACGTAAACCAAATTGAAAGAAAAAACATATCACGTCAATCCGGCAACGTCATTCGTCTTCCTGTATAGGTGTCATATTTATAAAACGTTCATACCGCTATTTAACGTCAATGGTATGCGGAACGCGCGTTTCAACTCGGATCCAGGAAGTAGCCGGACTCGAATTATATTAAAACGTGGGCTGGTGTGCCCCCTGGCTAAACGATGTTAGGTTCGCGGAGTAAAGGCCTCCCTGTAAAACTCTTAACGTACCTGACGCGCGTCGGCGATTTCTCGAAATTGAATTTCCAAATTCCGGGCACCCTTTCGGCGTTAATTACACGCTGTTATTGGATGTTTTAAATATGTTTTTACGCAGCGAACATTGGTTCCTTACCGATTGTGTCAACGGTTTGATTTTTTTACGCATACATTTCGAGATCTTAAGTGGCAAAAAAGAGCTTAAATTTTCCGCATCGGTTGATCGTAAACAATACGGAAGACGCGGTATAATCCGGGTCATGGTTCTGTAGCTATCACGATTCTTAGCGAAAACTACGCATACCACACATGAGGCTAAACTTACTTTCCGGGAAAGAAACTTCAAACACTCTGTTATTTCACTATTTATGAACTTTTGGCCCACATCGATGTAGATATTTGTTGTAAATAGAAATGTAATTTTCAAAAAAGTACTATACAAACATGAGCCAAAAGTTTATGGATAATGAAATAATAGTGATTCAAGTTTCTTTCTTGGCGAGTAAGTTTAATGATACCATATGAGGCTGAACTTACTTCAACTTTTGGCTCATTTTTGTATAATACTTTTTGAAAATTATATTTGTATCTACAACAGTTTATATCGATTGAACCAAGAGTCCATCATAAAAGTTCAATAATGAGATAATGGAGATACGGTATCACATAGTATCATATGAGGCTAAACTTACTCGCTAGGAAAGAAACTTCAATCACCATTATTACATTATTTATGAACTTTTGGCCTACATCGATATAAGACTTTGTTATAAACAAAAATATAATCTTCAAAAAAGTATTGCACAAAAATAAGCCAAAAGCTCGTAGGTAATGAGATAATACTGTTTGAAGTTTCTTTCCTTGCGAGTAAGTTCAGCCTAGATGATATATCTAATACACGTCGAATATCCGTAGCCGTAAAGAAAATCCTATTCCTCGCGGTGAGACTTTCTAAAAAACAGGAGCTCCCGCTCATTGGAGATACTTGGGATTCGTGCCGTGTTAGAGCAACTATGTAACGCTATCCCGATGCAGTGGCGTAGCACCGTCCGTACCAATGATTGCCGCGCGGTTCGTAATTGGATTTTAACTGACATTTCCTACGTTCTCATTAGCGCGACTAAACTACTCGTCGAACCTATGATGGCAAGCCTCTCTCCCAGTGCGGCGGAACTATCCGGCGGCGGAGAGTTCGTACATTCGCGTCATCGATTCGGCTCGGAGTCGAGACGTCGACGTCGATCGGACGAGGAAATGCCTTTTCCGCTTCGAAGTCGATTAAGATATTACCTAGTCGACTTCGAAGTTTGATCGGAGGGTCATAACTCTCCTTCCTGCTTCGGCTTCGATTGAGTAGTTGGCCGTGGTTCTGCGTTGCGGATACGAATGCACTCTGCAGTTTAATTACGCGCTTTCGGTCGCCAGAGAACGGCGCGGAGATCGCCTGCAGCGCGCGTCTCGCGACGTCCGTGCAACTTTTGTTGCAAGTTTTTTGCGAAGTACCTCTAGGGCGATTCCCGCGTAAAAAAATATTGCTAGAGTATGGCGGGAGTCTGGGAAAAGTTGAACCAAAAAAGTATGGCTACGAATCGTATCCCAGATTTGTAGCCAATAAACGACGCGCTCTTCAATTAGAATTCAGTTGTTTGTACGAGGTTATGTTGTAATCGATGTCTGTTCTCTTGTCAGTTGGTATTATATCAATCGATTACTTTATTAAACTCTCAAATTATTATTAACGAAATATGTATATTTTCTTGTACCGAACAAGCCATTATAGTTTTATAATGAAAACCCCAAACAAAAAAATTGAATAAAAAAGATACACGTAAGTCGAATAAGGTTTATTTTTCAGCCAATACGGGAGAATTATCTGGCTGACAATTTAGGATACGATGCGCAGCCATACTTTTTTGGTTCAACTTTTCTAAGACTTCCGCCATACTTTAGCCATACTTTTACGCGCGCTGATTGTTTGAATTATACGATTATTTCTATGTGAAATTTAATGCGTGGTAATGTAATGAACGTTTAAGAAGTTAACTAGCTTTTTTTTTTAAATTGGAAAGTATTTATTAATTTTACGATGCAAATACACGCGATTAAGTGTACATAAATAGATAGTAAAGCGAAGCGAATTAAAATGTTTTCTATTGCCGCAGGGAATATGATCTCCGAGTGCAATAAAAGTGACGGGTACGCATCGAAGCATTAATGGAGAATCACATATATTCGCGTCAATGCTAAGTATCGGATGAATGCCGGAACAACTGTCCGTTGCATTATGGCAGTTATATACGAGTATATAGGTATATACAGGGTGAGGCATTTAAACTGAGATACATGAATATCTGTAAAATAATGCATTTTAGAAAAAAATGTTTCTTATAAAAGTTATTTGCTTTAGAGGGGGAAAGAAAACTGTAAAACTGTGTTTTATTTATCATTTAGTAGACGTTTTCAAGGCCATTTTGAGGTCTATTTTTTCTTTAAATGAAAGTCTCAATTTTTTTTCCAAAAGAATTCTTAATCTACATGTAAAAACAGACTATCTTTATCTCTCAAAGGTTTCTTTATTTTATTTTTTTCCCGTTTAAAGTAGAAAACGTTAATTTTAAAATGGCCTTGAAAACGTCTACTAAATGAAAAGTAAAACATACGGTTTTCTTTTCGCCTCTAAAGCAAATGACTTTTATAAGAATCATTTTTCTCTAAAATGCATTAATTGCTTTACAGATATGTATTCATTCTCTCAATTTTAATCATGAATTCCTTGGTGTATTAGGAAAATATTGAGCCTGAAGCGAAGTTGGGATTAGCATTGGTTCATTTTATATTAACACGTTGACTGTCCCATGAGTCACATATGATTCATATAGAAACGTCGCTGTACGTCCATGAGACATATCGCACACCTAGATCAAAACAGTATCAACTCAAAAAAATTGTTTTTCAGTAAAGTAAAGTAATTGTTTTTCAGTTTCAGTAATTGGTTTTCAGTAAGTAGTAATATTTTCCTAATACACCAAGGAATTCATGGTTAAAATTTCGTTAAAAACAAAAATGGCGTATTTCAGATAATTAAATATTTGTAAAATAAACTATTTTTTCTCATATTATTCGCTTGTTTAGAAATGATATCAATTTTTTTCTACTAAGTTCAGGTTATAAAGAGCGTTTTTTGTATAAGGAATTTTTTTCTTAGAGTTCATTTAGTAGGAGAAAATTGGGAATAAATTTCACAAGATTATGAAATATGGGAAATTTCAATAAATTTCAATAAGTACTACATAAAAAAAAATTACAACAAAATCTGTGACTCAAAGGTCGGCGGCATTTAAAGTTGACGCGGAATCCCCCATATATACGCATCGCATTGTTTTCCTCCTGTATTTCCGCCAAGATTCATAGTTAAGAGGATACGGTGCGCATACACTTATGTATAACGTTACATGTCGTAATACGTTTGATGTTTACATACGAGCAAGAGGCTACAACTTGCGAGCTGAACACCAGGCGAAGGATGCAGGATTTAAATAAAAACTGCGCAGCTAGAGCGCGGATCCGTGAGAGCCTGGCTTCGTCATTTTTATCCGAGAAAATACTGGGAAATTTTTCGATACTTAAATACGGAAAAGAGAACGCGCGTAAGGGGAAAATACTACTTTCTCTCTCTAAATCTCCTCATGGAGTAGTGAAAATCACTGCAAATTACCGTATATACATACTCAATACGAGTTAAATAATCATTCAATTTTTGGAGTTTTACTTCATTAGTATACAATCGCCGAATTTTCGCCTCATAAATGCGCTACTCTCAGCGCATCAATCTCGAACCTATACAATGCATGCGTTTCTAAAATATTGCAAGTACCAATATCAAAATTTTTCTGGAAGAGGGAGAAATTCTTTTTCTTAAAATATATTTGTCTTCCTCTTGGAAAAAATATGTATTTTTGCACTTATAACATGATTTGAAAACGCATGCTTCATATTTCCATCTTTTTAAAAACCTATTTTTCTTCCTCTTGATCAATCTTAATTTTGGTACTTATCACGTTTCACGGAAACGCACACTTCATATATCCACATAGTTAAATTTTTGATTGGAAACGACCCATCTATTTTTGTAATGTCAAGATCAATCGATTCTTCGTGCTAATCTAATATTTTTGTACTAAAATTAACACGAGGAATGTTAAATTAACACAAAGTATTAGTTGATTTTAATGTATGTACAAAAAGATTGGTGGACCGTTTCCAACACAAAATTTCAATTGTGCGTCTTTTTAAAAACATTATTTTTTCCTTTTGAAAAATTTTAATTTTGGCACTTACAACGTACTTGGAAAACACACGCTTGATATGTCCATCTTCATGTCATTCTCGTCCCATTATCTCACGTATAAAATGATCTCGATACGAAAGTCGATTCGATCGACTTATTCTGACATGGATGACATAACCGGCGGGTCATTTCTTCGCGCATCGTCGACGCGGCGAATCGCTTCGCTTCCGTCTGACAGAATGACCGCTGCGACGCGACATTACTCGACTCTTTTGATAGGGAATTAATGCTTCCGGATTCCAGCGATAAGTGGGCGCCCTTTCCCGATCGATTACGTACGATGGCTACGCCGATGAACTCTGGCGTCGATCGACCAGTTTACACGGTCGATCGATCCGCCGTTACGAGATCGTAGTCGCGCGACTCCCGCACGTGTTGTGCTACGCGATTCTCGGGTTTGCTAACTAAAATCGCTCAACGATATAGACAAGAGAGCTACGCGAGTGGGAGCAACAAATTGTGAAAAAAGTGGTATTAATAAATCAGGATAACGGTGTCCAGTGAAATCTGAAAGTAAAGTTCTCTGACTTTTTCCTATAGCTTTTCCATTGTGAAATAACTAGTTTTTCCTGAATCCACATATGCATATGTAAATCCGACGCAACATAGAATGCAACGAATATCCTCGCGGATAATATTATAGGAAGTGAAAAATTGTCTATAGTCTATAGACTATACATAAAAATACTTATATATTTATATATATAAGTATATAAGTATTTTTATGTTTAGTCTATAGTTTCTCTAGGCCATTACGTTTGTGCGTCAGTCATTTGAAAACCATAAATCTAATTGAGATGATTAAAAACAATTACGTAGCATATCAACGAGAAGGTTTATAGCACTATTTTATAGCTGTATCGTGAACATTTTTTTTATTTCAAAAAATTGTTGTATGGAATATAACGAGTTAATGGACGAGCTTACGAACATATAAACAGGCTGAAAGAATATTCTTTAAATTTGAAACTGTTAGATTTTTGTTTGAGTTTTCTAATTTTTCTTAACTTTTTTCTTTGTTTCCTTCTTTTTTAAAACTAGACCATTTGCACGCGCAAGCGCGCGCCTAAAACGTATTTCATAACGACATTTACATTTACTTCAACGCTAATTTTATCAAATTGAATTTTCCCGCTTTAACTATCGAATACTATACCTATCGATATCGATTATCAACTAACCAATGGGGATAGGTGACCACGACTTTCGATTATCGGTATCGATTATCAACTAACCAATGGTGATAGGTGACCACGACTTTCGATTATATCGTGATGGATTTTATTAGATAGGATAATTAAAGGATCGTTTTGTCGTTGTTGTCAATATTCCAGATGCTTGTTTTCTAAACACATCTTTCTAAGATATACATATGTATGTATATCCATTTCGTTAACAGTTAGACATATGGTATAAACGTAAGTTATTTTTATATCTCACATACTACTAGGAATTGTCATTAAGTGTTACATTGAATGCGATGCAATAGTCATGAAAACGAATGGAACTTTCTCTAAAAAGAATGAAAAAAATTATCGTTAAATGTGTGCATGCTTTTTAAAAATATTTCTATAACAGGATAGAACCACAACAAAAATTGTTTTTAATATAACTGAATTTAAAAGACCTAGTTACGCGTATGTTACGCGCGGAAGCTTCTAATACTTCATATTCCCTTCTAGATAAAGAAAATTGCAGCAAGTATTTACAGAAAGTTGGCCCCTCGTTCTCATTACTTTCCATGGCATCAAGGGGCCATCTTTCCGTCTCAACTTTCTCTGGTCTCCTGTACGCATAAGATAGGGTAATCGGTTCTCGAGACGTCTAGAAAGAAAGAGAGAGAGAGAGAGAGAGAGAGAGAGAGAGAGAGAGAGAGAGAAGATTTTTCGAAAGAATTCAGACGGCGAACGAGATAAATTATTGTTGTCGACTGATATGGAAATATCAATTTCGGCATCCGGAACACGTGCATCGTCGAATCACGGTCACACCTCGTGTCGGCATATATTAACGGCGCGCAAGTGCACGATGAAAATAAAATCACACGTCGCGTTCTTGACCGTTGACGGCAATCGCGCCTGAGTTTCTGTCGTGCTCGTCGCGTCGAGTCGCGCGGGCGATTACGGTTGCGTAACGCCCGGAGGCGATGCGTCTCATCCGTTTTGCTCGGAATCCTGTATACGGGGCTTCGTGTTGGTCGTGTCACGACGATTAACGCGAACCTCGTATCTGTTTGTGGTCGGTCTTATATTTTTATATCCGCAGGAGGGAACCTTCGTTTTCTACGTGATTATACGAATCCGATCGTCCAAGAATAGGCATAATAAGGTTTTAATGAAGTAAAATATATGTTGATCGATACTAACGACATTTTTAATTCGAATGCATTAAAAGTAACAAGGCACACGACCGTAAAAATTGATCTTCCGCGACAATTACGAATAATTTAGATTAGGAGCTTCCAAATTATTCGCAGTCACGTTTACTATATAATAATTTTCAGAAATTCTATTAGGTAGGGTAGAGTGGGGCTAAAAGTGCCGTGGGGTATAAAATTCCATTCAGCTTGTCTTAAAAAATAATTAGCTAATTGCGTTACGTGGAAATAGTCTCAACATGCGACAGATGCTAGAAAATCCCGATTGCGAATAAACGAAATGGTTTATTTATGAAAATCTATCGCATGGCACTTTTTATCTTCGGCACTTTTAGACCCACTCTATCCTCCATCCTCGTATCGCATTTGAGAAATTTTTTCAAGCATGTAAAAAATGAACATATGTTAATTCTTTCATTAAGCGAAACACTTCTTACAATTAGTGAAACGTGCAGTATACCGGGGCGACTCGCAGGATGACATTGAATTCACCGTTGACGCGCGTTGTGACGCGTGCACGTGACCATGGTTAAACGAGAAACCGTCGTTACGCAGAGTCCAGTCAGGAATATCTAACGGGCTTTCACTAAAAGATGAACTTCCGCGGACTTCCGGTAGCGGTATCATTGACACTATTAGCCTAGCGTGCTGTTGGAATCCGTAATAGAGTCCTTTTCAATCGCTGGAAGTGGATCATCGACCGTCTAGTAAATCTCAAGCGTGGAATTATTTTGATTTCAAAATTAAATCGTGTAAAATTAATTATGGTAATTATGACAATAATTTTGAAATTAATATACGAGTTTATTTTTATCTTCTCACAAAATTATACATGTAATGTTTATATGTTCATTGAACGTGTAATAAAAAAATCTAAAATAAAAAGCACTGCAGATTCATAATAATTATTGAAAATGATAAACGAATTACTTTCTTAACTTTTCAAGTCACCTGCTTCGATAAGCCATCAGAGATAAATGAATGATTAAACTTGCACGCGTAATAATAATATCTTTGACGCAGCAACCTAATTTTCGTTAATCACGTTTTCAAGATAAGCCTGGAATATCCGTTGCACCCGAGGAATCCAAAGATCGGCACGCGCATGGCTTATACTTTATCGACAGGATAAAAAAAGTCTCTTTTTGTTCTCCTTCCTTCTGCAGCGATCTTTTTCTAATGTTTCATATTATCTGGCGTGATATAACCGAAGGATAATATTTAAAATCGTACTTGTATGTGTGTGTGTGTGTGTAAGATCTTTGCTATAGCTGCTCGGTTCTGATTACGTCGACAGAAGTTTTAAACTTGTCTTTTATTGGTCAAACTTCCTTGGTAACTAAGCAAAGCTTCAATACATATCGAAATTCGATTCTAATTTTAGATAATTTAAAAATTGATAATTTAAATATTGATAACTTTTTTAGAAGAAACTCAACGCGCCAGAAAGATAAGTATACATATTATTATGCTTCTGAAGTCACTCTCTGTCCAACGTTTTTAGAATTATGTCTGCGGGACGGAGGCAAAAATATTCTCGCAAAACTTGGTCGAGCCTCTCCAGTTTCCATTTAGATAATCGCGATACGAAATCGTAGCGGGGGGTGGCGAGCGTCTCGGTGGATGTCGAACAACATTCGCCGCGAATAATTTCTCCCTGGCGTCATACCTATTATACCTATGCGATTCACTTTCCAATTTATTTTCGTAACGTTTGCGAACTTCGGCCGATAGCAGCGGCGCGGCACCATCGGATCTCGAAGGCGCGCGATTGCCAATGCTTCGCACGACGATCGGCTCGACTGGGCGCGGCCGTTAAACGTTTTGCGAGTCTTTTGTCGATTTCTTGTAAGGTGTCGGAGTCCTTTCGAAATCGGCTTCGCGGGGAGCACTCTTGCTTTCCATTATTATTTCAGGGTAGGTGTGTATGTAGGAGTGTTTAGGAGGGGGTAGGTTCTTCGAGAAAGTAGAAATACTGGCGACAGTTTTGGGTGGACTTGCGTAAATTGGAAAGGAAGACTCTCGCTAATTTTGCAAGGTGTATCGCGAGATGTGGAGCTGCTTTGCATCGAAATTTAAAAAAAAGAAGGTGGTCGTTTGGTAGGCGCTGTGAAATCTTTAGGTACAAGAATTTCTTGTGACAGGTGATTCGAGATACCGTTTACACGTATCGATTTTACGAAGGCACTCATTTTCCATTATTATTTCCGGGCGGGTAAGTAACCATATAGCTACTTAGATGGATACTTGTGTGACGAGGGGGTGGATCGCCCGACGAAGCAGTGACTGTGTAAAGAAGCTTTAGTCTTACAAAATTGAGCAAGGATTTGTGCACTGAAAGAAAAATATGATTCAACCAACGATATTTTAATTATATCAAATTAAGAGAATTGGAGACAAACTTGTATTGCGATCATAAATATTTGCATAATTGTGACATTAATTTTCTTTCACTTTCTCTCTCTTTAGAGATCTATATATGCCTCACACACAGTATCCTTAATCGGAAGATTAATAACGGTTAATTAAAACCGGTTGTAATAATTTCGCTTCGTGGTCCCGTATAATTTTCCACGTGTGACCTTTTCAATGAAATGCCGTTGGTTCGCATGTATGCGTACCGCTCGCAAAAATTTACCGCACAGTCAACCCGACTAGCAGCCTTCCGGACCTTGGAAAAACTGGGAACGACTGCTATTACCATTAGGTAGGAATAGATAGGAATATATAATTATATAATAGCGTAGGCGAGACACGATGCGAGACCCCGAGTTGAAGTAAGCAACAAAAAAGTAGCCTGCAACATCGATGATGCAGATTGTATCTGTCTGAGTATGAAGATAGAAGAGATGCCGCTGGGATCATAAAAAAAGTGAAATCGTATAAAATACCATTAAAGTCACAGGCGATTAGACGATTTATTAATTCACGCCTGACAAATGGCATAAATTGTATGTCCATGAAAGATATCACGTCGGAAATATAAGATTCGTAATTACATTGAAAAAACAGTATATTGAAATAGGTGATCAAATAAAAATTATAGTCGACAAGTCTATAAATTTGATTGAGGGGAACATCATAATTGTTGGTGCTACTATCTTTTATAGTTTCGCTGATTATAATTTATATTTGAGGACTTCTTTCACTAAATAGGTAGATAGATTGCTCGACATCTTTCTCTCAGTGTAAGGTGCTACATCGTGTAGCTAGAAAGTAATAACACGGTAAATCCGGTATTTCTCATGTCTTTACTCGGCTATTATTACGAGCGTGTACTCAGATAGTACATGTTTTAGCAAACTATTACATATTTATACTACCAGCTTCTGCGACCCCGACTTTAGCCGCTAGATAGTGTAGCATAGGCGGGTTTAAATTGGAAACTATATTCTGTATTCGTTTTCAGGACTCTTTAATTATTTCCATGCCAAGTTTTAAGTTAATTGGATCGCTGTAACAATTACTGTGTGATTAACACGTTTACGCCGGCGTGTACCACCGGTGGCTCACAGTTGAATGTTCCATCGGGCGGCGTGTACTCAGCGCCGGCGTGAACGTGTTAACAAGCACGTGGATCGTTATCTTTTCATGATAGTGTAAACATTTATGATTTCAGTCGATTTTATTCGATGTCTGAATAAGTCGAGCTTTCGTTACTCGCTTTACACGTTCCGTGCCGCGTGGGGCGTATACGCCCAAAAATCAGTCCGGCACGGCGACGTGTTAATCGTATATCGGAAAAAAAAGTTCAAGTATACACTGAAAACAACAATTTCCAAACCACAACCTTCCCGACGGCCAACTAGATATACAGTTATCTCGACAAATATGTAATTACGGTAACTAAAATTTAGTTGAGGTAGCTAGATACTTAGCAGCTTCAACTAAATATTTGTTCAAGTAACTATGTATTTTGTCGGACGCCCGTAACTTCAAAATTAGTTAAATCAAATGATTTGTTTTCTCAGTATAGTTAAGACAATACTTTAACAGTATAGTTAATACAATTGATTTAACAAAGCACTGGAGTTTAATTGATTTGTATCTACCAACAGAGCGAATTTTGGTGAATGAAACAACCAAACTTTGGTTATTTCAACTATATACAGTCCAACCAAACACATAATGGTTAGTTTGACGAAATTTAACTTTGGACCCAAACAATTTCGTTAGAACAACTAAATTTGTATCTCAGTGTACGGTAAATTTGCGGTTGTTTATCAGAACCACTCGGATCTGTCCCGCGTTGATCGAAACACGAACGTCGTATAATAGACGCGTGGGTATCATCCAATTCCACGTAATACCCACGCCGTTATCTCTCCGGTCGGACGAATAATAATCGATACTCATATGTGGCATATCGGCGGAAGTTCTCGCGTGATATCGGGATCAAGAGCTAATCGCGTATAATACTCGTATGTACCGAAGCCCTTTTCCCTCCGATAGCATTTGGCGTACAACTTAGAGGACATGCAATTATACAGCTTATTGCGGTTATTAGTTCAGTATATTCTTACGTTATCTTTCCTCTCTCTCTCTCTCTCCCCTCTCTCTCTTTCTCGAGCATCTCTATACAATACATCCCGTTTTACCGGTATAGCAGACAGAGGTGACGCAGCCGCCACGCCACGGGGCGAGTCGGCGGCGAGTAGTAATAGTAACAGTAGCACAGCCGCACTAGCGTCAGCCTAAAGTCTCCCCTGTGGTGTATTTTTACACCATCCACACACACACACATCTCCTCTCGCAAGGACCCTGTGTAACGGCATCCCGCTTTGCCGGCATAGTAGACAGAATAGTACGACGTGACCGCCGCGCCACGAGGCGAGTCCGCGGCCAGTAGTAATAGTAGTGGTAGCACAGCCACACTACCGTCACAGACGCGCATCGTCTCGGCGCACCGGGGACCGTCTCGCTATGCTATATAACGGCACGTACGTACGTACACACACCGGCGTATACAGCCACAGCGCCGTTTCTAAGTTACGTAATCTCACCTGCATCAACGATATAACCTTGCCGGGGTCGATGCGTCTCGGGACGTCATTCGACGATTCTCTCTCCTCGTCGGGCCGCACGTTCCGTTCCTCCGAGCCCCCCTCGATAACGTTCTCCGGCTCCCCGTGATCGGAGCTCGCCGACGAACGGTCTCCCATATTAGAGCCTAACTACGGGGCGCGGGTGACCAAGACGGCGATATAGCTCGCTGCGATCGATCGACTCGCTCTTGTCCGCACTGTTGCGAACCAGAACTACTTACAGCCGGGCCGGTCCAGAGACGAATCCTGAGGCTTTTAGAGCTTTAAACCTCTGTTTAATCACCCGTTTCAGTGCACGTTTTGTCGTCTGTCGTATCGTCACGCGAGTAGTTAGGCGAAGGGTAGAGTTACTGATATAAAGAGAACACTTTGCAACGAATCGTAAAAACGACGTGAGGTTATTTTGTATATTCGCTGTCGTCTGCACTGTCGCGGTATTAACTAACTACCCAGTCTCTCGATTCTCTCCGACCCCGTATCCGCACTGACTTTTCGCGTACAATCGCGTGGATTGAAAGTAAGTCCGGCAACGAATCACGAACCGCTCGACAAGTGTATATCTACCGTACGTGCGATCGGTCGATCGATCGGTCGTCTCTCGACTCCACTGTCGCGGACTAGCTACTGGCAAGTCGGCTGTCCAGGTAGTCTCTATCGAATCTCTCTGGCACGCGTTCTTCGCGTTTCGTCGTCGACGTACACGCGGTATCACGTGGGCCGAACGAAAAGCCGGGGGGGGAGGTAGAGGTAATTGTTCGCACGATGACCACGTAATACGAGGAGGCGCCTGTCGTCGAGCAACCACGCGCGCTAGACTGCTGCTGCACTTCGTTATACGCGCACTCGTCGACGCTCGCATACGGACACACACATGCACACGCGAACGCCACCGGGAGAGGTAGGATCTACAGCGCTGCCAGGGAGTTCGCGGAACTGCGAGATTCGCGACTACTCCGTTGCCACCGACCCGAACCCCGACGAACGGTACGACCACAAGGCGGGGGCGGACGGATCGCGCGCCACTCCGCGCGGATTCACGCAACACCCACCCACCGGTGGTCCTCCATCCGGTTTCTTACACGCTCTGCGTTTTCGGGTATTTTTTTTAAAGATGGGAATGCTTTTTCGAGAAGGCTTAATTGGGTGGATGCAGGGGGTTCCTTGACAGGGTTTTGAAAATTCGCGTGGTACCACACGGAAAAAAATGACTTCGCAGTTTTAACAAAACTAGGTTTCGCTGAAAATGTCTTGCTAGTATGACAAAAATTATCCGTGGCGACAAAAGATATGACCACACAATAATAGTAAAATATATTTGCCGGTGTAGTAAATATTTTTGGCAACGAAAGTTTCACTGTGACTGCAGTTATATTTGCTACTATTGAACATATCTTTTGTTGCCATATATAATATTTCTGTTATGCTATTACTAAAACTGCAAAATCATTTCTTTCCGTGTACTCGCTATGTAATCGAAGGAGGACAAAGAGTTAAATTTCGTTTGAGTAGAGAAATGGCGAATGCAATGCTGGGATTTCGAAGTTGTGTGAATAGCGTTTATCTCTTAAACTTTAATCGTGGAATCGAGCCCCGATGGTCATGCTTAAGCTACACTGTCAAAAATGGTTTGAATCTTAAGAATCAAAAGAACTTGAATTTTCAGTAGTATACGAATATATTTCAATACTTATATTGTTACTCAATATTCATTTTTTTTATGAACATTCAAAACCGAAGGGCATTATACACTGAGAAAAATGTTTAGGTCACACAGCAATTAATACAGCTCTGATAGCTATACATACTTTGAGGCTAAGTGACAGGTTAACTAGATAGTATAAACAGGTAATATAGCAGTATCACAAATGTGACAAGAGCAATACGCATTACTAAAATGACTATAGGAGAAGACCGGGCAAAGTGGATATACCGGGCAAAGTGAATAATTGTATTATTAATTGACGTGGGCTCTACTGTATGACGTTGTCTGTTGCATCGAGAGACTCGTAGTTAATTAGAAAACGAATGAATAGCGAATGAGGTTGGAGACGTTGTCGATATACAATGAGAAAATCGTAACACGTCGGTCTGTTGAGATTTTGTCGCAATAAGTTTATTACTTTTTAAGTATTAAATACTATAAAATAATTCTATAAAATAAAATACATAAGACTATTGTATGTCCAATGAAGCACCTTTTTTATCAAAATACATCGATGCGTCAAAAATGTCGTATCCGGCAAAGTGAATAGGGCAAAGCGAATAGCACGATGTGATTTTCAGATGGTGCATAAATATAAAAGATCAGTCAAGAGGAAACTGGGAGTTGGCGGCTATGATTGTAGACCTAATATGGGGGATAGAAATTCGTTGAAGTGGTTTGATTCTTACCAAGGTTGTTATTGAGGGTTTTTTTGAAATGCTAAGTCTGCTACACTGCTAATTCCTATATATCATAATTGCTTCGCCATTTTAAGTTAAAAAATTTCGATCTTGGATTTGAAATCAACGATATAAAAAATCCTTAAAAAATCCTTTGCCTGGTACCCGGGCAAAGTGAATAATATGGAAGGTTTCTCAAAAATTAAATAACTATTAATTCAAAACATCTTCCAGATCTCTACTATTTCTTTCACAATTCTACGAGGTATGATCTGACATTATAACCTTTAAATTACATAAAATAATGAATATAATAGTCGCAGTAGCTCTTCTCTCTTAATATATTATTCACTTTGCCCGGCCTTTCCCTACTTATAATTGAAATAGCTATTTATTCTGGTGAAATAGAAATAAGTAGATATTGCTAAGGCGAACAGAAACGTATTCTTATAGGTATTAATAAACTAGCATTATCTGTATGGTCTATAAATTTCTTTCCGGATGGACATGACAATTTATTATTTTGTATAATGTTTTAGATACAAATGTAGTTGATAATTGCTTCGGTTACGTTCACTTGAATCTTTAAACGAAGCTTTTAGTAGTGTAGTAGCCGGCCGGGGAGTAAGGGCAGGCAGTAGTTACAGTCCACCATACGTCCGCCACCGTACATTCTCGCTAAAGCGGCGGTTGCATGAGGGCCTATTTCTACCGACCGGCAGCATTGGCATTATGACCTCATCAAATTCTGACTTAGAGAGTGCATCTCGAAAGGTGACTTGAAAAATCGTATTTCTTCTCACGATACTTTCGTTTTATCGGAATAAATCCATTCAATTCCTAATTGAGATGATAAATTCATTTAGGGGGCCTCGTTGCGGCAGAAGCAAAAGGGGAAAATTGGCCTCGTGGAATCCAATTCAGTCGCGGAAATCGTTGGGAAAATTGCGACATGCCGTAATCTTGTAATTTCGATCCTTTATTACTTCATGTACGCCGGTAGCGCCCAGGGAACGCTCTCAACGGGAGTGCGATATTATCTTATATTACGGTATCGTATACGAAATTGCACCTTCGTTACAGTTAGTCGGAAATCAGTCGCGCATTGTATATAAAAAAATCTTCAGACCTCAAACTAACTGCGTGCCACTACGGGTATTGGTTGGATTTATCGGCGGTATTATTTGTTATCGGAGTAATTTAAAGTTGATAGATCTTCTGGGAATCTTTTTTCTCGTGCAGCTTACCTTCACTTTTCGCGTTATAAAGGAGAAAAGAACAGAATCGAAGGCGAATCATATTATGGTCCCTGATTGTCTTCATATATTACGATAACCGGAGGCCAAATACTTTGTCTGCTTTTCGTCGATATTTCTTCACTACTAACAAAAACGTTATCCCTGAGAAATGATCGTACACTACCAAAACCCACGACTTCGTTCGCGTGACACGTGGTTTTATAAGATACAATTTTTATTATCTATATGAAAAGCACTTAAGGCAAAATATATTTATTTTGATAAGGATTTAATTTTACCCACTGAAACGACTATCTACATATTCACTTGGTCATGCCTATAAATTAGATATATTTTTTTCAATTTTGTAGGTTAACCTTAACAGATCTGATGCTATCATGGACTTTATTATAAATCTATTAGTGATCTACAATTCGCCCATACATCATTTTTATATATCTTTTATTGTAAAGGCAGCGTTTTCCAGAAACTTGTTCGTTTGTCTGTTTTTACAATGACCTACGTTATTAAAATCGTCACTCGTCAACTCTCTTTTATCAAAATCTTATGAAATATAGCCTATGTTGATTCAAAAAGTCTATACGGAGAAAAAGGATTAGTAATTTTTACAGTGTGAATCCTGAGAACAGAGCTCCTCAAGGTGAAACATTGAATGTTTTTACGAATAGAACGTACTCTTTATACAGTTCGTAATAGTAAAACCCTGTAAACACCCGACACATTAACGGGAGATTGGTAAATTTTACCGTGTAAACTTATGGTTACACTATTAAGAGCTGTAAAAAGTACGCTGTGGTCTATTAAAAACTTCAATGTTTCACCTCGGGTAGCTTTGTTACTGGGATAACTGTAAAAATTCGTGGGTTTTCCCATGATTTTTTACTAATCCTTCCTCTCCATGCAGGCTCTTTACCAGCGAAAGATTTTTTTAATTGGATCAGTAGTTCCAAAGATTACCACCGACAATCAAATAGACTCATAAACTTTATCTCTTCATCATATTATATACTCGTATATAGTGTAGATTACGAATACAGAAACGTTAAAGAGTCTGGAAATACCAGGTGTAGATAAGCATAACAGTACCGAATTATAATGCTACGGACGATAAGTGACTCTTGATGCGAAATGAATCCTAATACAATTCTCCCCGGCACAGCCTGACTCCCCGGTACCTGTAGGCGAATTCGCGCGCTCTTTAACAGGTGTCGAGGGGTCAGTTAACTCCGAGATTAGCATATCGCATTCATGCGGGTTTATCGCACCTCGTGTGACGTCACTTTGTCGAATCCCGCGCGTGCGACAAGGGGAGATCAACGTAATGATTTTTTCTCCGACGATTACTTCGTCTATTATTCGCACAGAGTCGTGATAACGCATATTTATCGCGTTAAGATCGTTCTTAATTTTTCCAAGAAATTATTTTCCGATTTACCTTCGCGAATCCTTTCTCCTTTCTTATTTTTATCACGTAAAAGCGTCCTCGAAGTTTCCGCAATACGTTACAGACCACTCTCCGTATGGTAGACTGTCGCGAACGTACTTACGCGATTACTTACGTATACTTACACGTACGAGCGCGCGAACACGTCACACATACGCGTGAGTGCGTGGCAGTGTAAGCGCCGCACGGAAAACAAGATCACCTAGACAACAATTGACATGATTAGAATGTTTGTCGGGCGCTAGAACCGTTAGATAGTCGATTGGGGTAATTAACTTTCTTAACGAATTGTTCTCAGACGCGGTCGAGCGAAATAAAAATATTCAAGTTTTGTAATCGTGCAATCGCAAGCGGGAAGGTATCGCTCGGGAGGCTCTATAATTGGGAATCAAATTTGTGGCTAGCGAAATAATATCTATGTTAGCGCGGCGAAGCGATTATTTAGAGTTTGTACAGTCGAAAAAATTATATATGTAAAGTTGGCCTCTCATTTTTTTAAATATGTATTTTTTTCTTCACAGATCGCTTGCTAGTTGTTAGCAATTATTTGCAGGTTTTGAATTTTTGTCAGCAAGTCAATCGTCCAAAAGCTGTAAAAATAAATTTTTTAGGCTGACTTGATGGTAATCTCCCATTTTTTAAAACGTACATTTTTTCTTCACAGATCGTTTGATAGTCGTTAGCAATTCTGTCTTCTCATAAAAAAATATTCGTATTTTTAAATTCAATTTGTAATCTGTATACACATTTAGTATCTCATGAAAAAGAAAATGTCCTAAAAAATAATTATTCGCATATTTATAAGCGTATTTCTCCACGGCGTTATGACGTCATCGAAATACAAAAGGGACGTACTTATGCCAAGCAACGAGTACGAAAGAGATAGCCTTACAATACGATAACGTATAACCAGGGAAAAGGTCTAATTGAATACGAACCTGATACAAAAATTTATTTGAGATGAATAGGAATTTATTCACATCGAATGAAAGTCTATTCGAATTTGTAAAAGTTCTACCAGGTTCGTACTCAATTAGAAAGATAAGCAAAACATTTATTTAATTCGAATAGACTTTTCGTTCGATGTGAATACATTCCTATTTATCTCAAGTAAATTTTTCTATCGGGTTTGTGTTCAATTGGACTTTTTTTTCCTGAGTGTAGCTGCATTTCTAAATATCGTGTTCCAGCTCAAATAAAGCGGAAAATGAAAAATAAGAAATACAGGGTATTTAATAATGTCTAAGTTTTTCGAATCTGCAATAAGACAAAACTGTGAAAAAACCGAATACTTTGCAAGCTTTGAATTTTTGTCAGCAAGTTAACTGTTCGAGAATAATTATCGTTAAAACAAACTATGCCGAAAACATAATAAAACACACACACAGACACACATTTCAAATAATGGGAGGCCAACTTCACACAGGTGACAAAATTGTCGACCGATCCGTCGACGCCACTACGTCGCAACGATGCGAACAATGGAAATTCAAATATTCGCAAAAAGAAAACTAGCCCGGATGCGGGTAACGCCGCGGATAACGCCTAACCGCAATAGTGAACGCACGAGGGCGAATTAATTATCCGCTTTCTTCGGGAAGAATGTGTATAGCCCTGCAATCGAGCGCAATTCTACGCGTATAATCGCTATATCGTAAAAGCGAGCGCGGCGACCAGAAGGCGTGCAATACGGTGCACTTCTCTCGTAGCGACTCAATTATTTTTTCCTCGCACCGGTCTCGCGCGTATATATACGGGCACGCGTATACAGGACCGTTAAATGTCACTGCATCTAGGTTACACGTTACATAGGTCGACGAGTCCTGTCACGCGAGCGACGGGCGATTCGAGTGTGCCGGCCGTTTTCTGGCCGAAAGAGTGAAAACTCCTCGGTGATACACCGCCGAGCAGCGATCGTCTCTTGGAAAGGTCGCTCTCGCGCGCGAATCTCGATCGACGCGGAAGAAGCGAGGCGACGACCGCGGCTCCCCGCAGCGACGCGTTGCGTGCCCTGTCACGCGTGTCGACGACCCGCCGGCAAGACGTCTCTCCACGCGGCGAACGGGTCCAGCGGGGAGGCTTTCGCTTCGCAGGATCTTTCTTCCGATCGACCCGCTCGCGACAATGCGAGCGGCGAGCGGAAGCATATCGACGATCTTTTTGAAACCCGGAAGTCTCGCGTTCAATGGAGAGAGTCGCAGTGAAAAGTAGAAAGGATCGTTAATTAACCCTTTCTGCTCGGTCTGGGGTCGTGGGCGGTCATGAATTCATCTCTGCCTTTGAGGACAAAGGAAATATGGAGCGAGAGGGAATGGTTGATGCTTCGTCTGGTCGTAAAGTCGAAGTTTCTCGACAAGGGAAGCTACGAACTTTTGGGGAAGAGGTTTGAATTGCGACTGGAAGCCTTATGCGTATTGCTGAGACAAAACTGAGATGTTTAAATAGCCATTTTTTGAAGTGGAGCACATGTCGGTATCACGTGATGTTGTCCGGTATCGTCATGTATCATCGTCCTATCATATCCGGTACACCTGCTGTAATAAAACATACGCTAATCATTCTTTCGATTTCGAAATTGCCATTTAATCATCAACACTGGCGTCTCTGCAAACTGATGTTTTGCAATACGAATGCTGTATTCATAGGTACGGATTAAAACGGGAAAATAATCGGGTCGATCGGAAGTAAAATACGTCGATTTCGCGATAAGATTAAACAAGGAAAATCGTGAAATGAAAGCGTCGAAGAAAAAGAAACCGCGGAGGGAGAAATATCCCCGGCGGAAAAAATCTATGCCGATTTATGTCAGTACTACACTGTTAACACGTTGACTGCCGGCCACTAACGCTGCCGGGTTAAAGTACATTACCTGTTGGTTCCATGGGACCAACGTGGCAGTCAACGTGTTAAAAATTTCAGTTCTCAATTCACAAATTGTGTTGGAAGCTTCTAACAAACACGAAAGTATGGTAAAATTAATAATAATTTGATGCAAAAACACAAATTCCATAAGGAATGTATAGGAAAATCACGATAAATATTGTAGAATTAAAATAAGACATTTTGTAAAATCAAAATATGTTTCGTAAATTCCCAATTGTTCTTGAATTTCACAATTATGTTTATAAATTTAATTCACAAATGTGTTGGAAACTTTTAACAACTTCTAACAGTGTACGCTAAAGTATAGAATTCGGAATACATTTGTAGTTTCTCATAATATGGCGTCATATTTCGTAGTTAGTCGTACAGAATTTGGAACACATTTGTAGTTTTCCACAGTATAGCATCACATTCCATAGTTATCCGTTGAAGAACGTAGAACTCCGTTATTATTATGATTAATTACGTGATATTACGTCGTCATTTGAGCAGTCCGTAGTTTTTTGCAGAAATTCCTAGATTTTGAATTCTGAAACTAATTACGAATTTCCAAGTTCCGTACTTCAACATAGAATTGACATAAATCGGCAGACATTTTTGCCCACTAGGGATGCAAAATAGGAAGGATTACGTTAAAGAGGGGATATGTATACTCGTCGTTTCTCGAAAACGAGGAGACGCCGAAGTAGCGAATCGAGGCGAAGGACGACCGATAAAGAAAGAGGAAGAGTAAAAGAGAAGCTCATATAAAACAGAAGAAAGAAGAGAAAGAGAAAGGGAGGTCCCCCGGAACGCGACGGAATCGCCGCGAGAGGGAAAGGCGCAGGGAACAATTTTCGTCCTCGAACAGGACTAGACCTCGGCAGGGCGCCCGGATTTTCGGAGGAGGATCGATCCACTCGTGCCGATCGATCCGCGCCACTGAAATTCCGCCAACGGTCGTCGACTGCCAGTGCATCTCCACCATATGTTAGCGCAACGCCCGTTACTGTTTACGCAAAAATCGGCTAATAAAAAGCCAACCCGTCGACCTTCGATATAGTCCATGCCTCCGCGGAGACTGGCTCTCCGCGCGAGTCTCTCTCCGCGTTGCGCCGTCGGGACCCCGGCGCACTGTTACCAACTTTCACGTATTATAATACACAGAGAAAGAATGTGGTTTCCCTTTCAAATTACAAAATACCGCACTCCGCTCCGCACACTTCCTCTACGGCGTTGTGCATTTTTTTCAGCGCCAGTCGCGGGGCGAGCGGTGCACTTTCCGTGCGTGCAGCCGCAGCGCGCCTGTGCGCCGCCCGCCTGCCCGCTAGCGTTGCTACGGGGGAACCTCCTCCGCTTGCAGCGGGGTTCAGGGGAGATTTTTCTCCTATCGCCCCTGTGCGCGCGCGCGTCCAAAGTCTCGGCGTTTTGCAATAGCGCTGGCGCACGCGCCGCGCGGACGGGGATGGCCAATTGCTCCGGCTGCTGCGATATAGCGGCGGAGAGAAGATCCGTGCGTCTCGCCGAATCTTTACGCTCTTTGCTCTCTCGTGGAGACTTTTTTTTTACGAGGTTCTGGTTTATCAGTTATCATTACCCGAATCCATCTCTTCGTACACTGAGAAGAATGTCCTGGCCAATCTAACCAAAATCCTGGAGACCATAACCAAACCGTTTGGTGAAATATGGATCCTCTCTCCAACTGTATTTGGTTAGACTGACCGTTTTTTCTGATTAGAATAACTAGACACGTAGTTAGAATGATTAAACATGTAGTTAGAATAACTAAATATTTGATTGAATTTACGAGTATTTTTCGGTTAGAATCACTAAATTTATTTAATCAGATGCGTTTTTTCATTTGAACCAAGTTATTTTTCTTAGTATATAATCGATAGTATTCGGACCATTATTTCGTCCTCTTGACTGTTTAACGAATAAAACGGAACTCCAAAGTCGATAACAGGACATCGGATGTTATGTCGAGACTGACTCGGACGCCGAAAGCGGCAGACGCTTTATGCGATCAATTCGGTTTTCACTAATTGTTTTATTACAGATTCCAAAAATTTGGACAATTTTATTTACCCCGTATTTTTTAATTTTTTTATTCTGGGTCTTATTTAAGCTAGAAAACGATATTTAAAAATGTAGCTACGTCATCATGTCCTAAAATTGTCTCTCTCGCACTTGTTACTTGATATAAGTGCGTCTCTTTTGCGTTGTGATGACGTCATAATACTGTAGAGAGAAACGCCCTTATAACTTTGCGAATAATTATTTTTTCGGTTATTTTCTTCTTCGCGTGACATTAATCCTCCATGATCACATGTCCGTACAGTTCTGCAATGGTCACACATAAGTGAAATAGACGTTACTGACTTTTAAATAAAAGCCATATGACCAACATCCGTCTAATTTAGACCGACAAATCATGGAATATTCATCGAATGTTGTATAATAGAATATCTAACAACCGTGTCAACGTAAGAAATTACATGATGACATAGGTATTGAAAATCGATCGTGAATATGTAGATGCGTGAAAAATGAGCTGCTTCACTAAAAGGATCATAACTTCTTTATTTTTAGAGTTTTCTTAATAAAGTCTACGAATGATTCTTATGAGATATATTACATTGAAGCAATAAACGGTTCTGTAGTGCATGTTTCAAAAACGATTTCTTCCAAAATCCGAGGAAGGTTCGCAGTACGAGTTTTAAGAAGAAGCCATTTATTCCGAGATTTGACGAGTGTCTAGTTATGATTGTTAAAAAAAAAGTGCAATCAGCTTCAAAATTGAAGCCTGGATCAACCGTATCCACGGTGACCACGGATGGGGTTAAATATGTATACAGATTACAAATTCTATTTAAAAGTACAAATATCTCTTTTATGAAAAGATCGAATTCCTCGGCACGCGCCCGGCGCGAAGAGTGGTTTCGCGGAATTTTTTTTATCTCTCTTCCTCTCCACTCGCGCGCCTCGCGAGTCCATACGTATATCATAGAACGCGTATAAGGTGCTATATCTCCTTCGATAGCGCAATCCCCAAAGGAACGAGCTCCGCCTTGGCGAACCGGGCACGCGCATTTGCATCGGCACCGCGCAGGCCGCCTCGAGGCCGCCTTTACTCCGTTTAACGGGATGATTTGGCAAATCGGTGCAGCGCAACGTCGAACCAAACTCGTTCCTCGGGCTCACGCGATTGACTCTCGAAGGAGATTGCGGTTCGACCGAGACCGGACGGGCGCGCTGCGAGGTATATCGAAAGTCGTCGGTGAAAGAGGTTCGCCTCGAATCGAAAGGACGACTCTCCGAATGATGAACGCCCCTCTCGGTACATACTTATCTTATGGTATGTATGCGTCTTACATAGTCGTCGCGTCTTACATGGAGGGAGAGAACGGTTTTACGTAAAAAAAAAAATATTATACGTTAATGGTGCTAATTATACGCAGACACCTGTGGCACTGCCGATGTAGATATCGATGCTTGTGTACCGGGTGGTGTCAGAATTACGAAGCACTGGTGGAAAATTGTGAATATTTCGATAAAAATATACCTTATATGCGTATATTGACAAACAAAAACTTAGTTGTTCCAACCTAATCGATTGGGTTGAAGGTTAAATTTCGTCAAACTAACCATTGCGTTTAGTTGAACTGTACATAGTTGGAATAACTAAATTTTTGTTGTTTCATTCGATAAAACTCGTTTTGTTAGTGGACGAAAATCAATTCAAATTGGTTTGTTTCGGCAAAAGTTTTTGCCAGACGAACGTTGAAAGTATTGTGTCAACTACTCTGAGAAAAAAATCGTTCGATTCAATTAAATTTTGAAGTTACGCGTGTTCAGCTAAATATATAATTACTTGAACAAATATTTAGTTGAAGCAATTAAGTATCTAGTTATACCTCAATTAGATTTTAGTTACTTAAATTACATATTTGTTGAGATAACTGTATATTTAGTTGGCCGCCTGAGAAGACGTAGTTTGAACATTTTTGTTTGCAATGTACACGGAAATACTGGTACCAGTAAATTTTAGTGCATTTACAATAAAAGCGGAACACGTAAAGGTTTCCGCATGTTTCTACTGTGCCGAAGAAGAATTTTTCCTCGGAAACAGTAAATTGTAGTGTAAACTATCACGATTCGATGTTTTCAAACGAAAAATTACTGTATCGCACTGTAAAAATATCTGGAAACCCTGATGTGTATCTTTTTTATTGTAAATACGATAAAATTTACTGGTGCATAAATGAAATAACAAGATTCAAATTTACAACTAATTTGCATTACACGGAGAAAAAGGACTAGTAACTTTTAAAGTGAATGCCAGTAATAGAGTTCCTCGAGGTGACACATCATACTTTTTACAGTTCGTAACAATATTAAACTGGTAATCACCCGACATATATTAACGGGAGATCGGTAAATGTTACCGTATATAAGCTGATGTTTATACTATTACACGAATTGTAAAAAGTACACTGTGATCTGTTAAAAACTTCGATGTTTCACCTCGAGTAGCTTTGTTACTGGGATAATTATAAGAATTCATGGGTTTTCCCATGATTTTTTATTAATCCCTTTTTTCCGTGTGTTATTAATCATGAAATACCAAATTCAAACTGAGCTGGGTAATCCTATTTGAACCCATTAACGTACTCCATATACAATTACATGATTCATTTATTTATCAATCTTTACATATTCGATATACGATCCCAGTCGATTTTCCCTTCGCTCACCGGACAATTATATCCATACCTCCTGAAATTCCTCGAATTCCGCCGAGACCGCGTGGCATTGCGGATCTCTCAAGGGGGCAGTTCGCGCATCGTCCGCCCTCGAAAGTACAAGATTCCTATCATCGCGTCGGACGGACCGTCACTTACGTACGTACAGGTTGGCTGTCGTGAATCGGGCCAGGGTCATCGGACAGGATACCCGCTTATAGTTTTCGGAGCGAGCCTACGGAGTTGCCGCCCCCGGGGCGAAATTGCGAAATCGCATATTTTCATGCGTGCGGGTAATCGTGAGATACGCGGACGCGAGAGGGAATACACCCGCGCGACCGAGCCGAGCCCCTCGATATACACGTTCTTCTCTATCAGATGAACTTCTTATACTCGTAATATTCGAACTGTCACGTACCGTTAGGCAAACGGCCTTTCGTTTTCTTACGTACCATGTGAGGCTAAGCTTACTCGCCAGGAAAGAAACTTCAATCACTATTATCTCATTACTTATGAATTTTTAGCCTACATCGATCTAAGACTTTGTTGTAGATAAAAATATGATCTTCAAAAAAGTATTACACAAACATGAGTCGAAAGTTCATAGGTAATGAAATAATAGTGATTTAAGTTCCTTTCCTGGCGAGTAAGTTTAACCTCATATGATATACAGGGTGAGGTATTTCAATTGAGACAGATGAATTGCTGTAAAATAACGCATCTTAGAAACAAATGTTTCTTATAAAAGTTACTCGCTTTAGAGTGGAAAGGAGAACTGTATGTTTTATTTTTCATTAAGTAGACGTTTTCAAGTCCATTTTAAGGTCGACGTGTTTTTCTTTAAATGGAAGCCTATCTTTTTTTTTTCAATAAATTCATAATCTACACGTAAAAATAGACGATTTTGACCTTTCGTCGGAAAGGTTTTTTATTTCTTTATTTTTTTCCATTTAATGAAAAAACCGTTGACCTTAAAATGTCCTTGAGAACGTCTACCAAATGAAAAATAATATGTACAGTTCTCTTGCCCCGTCTAAAGCAAATAACTGTCATAAGAATAGTACCTTATGTCATTAGGTGGAAATCCGAGGTTTTTTCAGACTGTGTTTAATTTAAATCATGCCTCGTGCTACGATCTAAACACAGTCTTAAAAACCCGAGGATTTCAGCCAAATGACATATAGGTACCTACTATTTTTTCTCACGAATGCCCATTTCTCAAAACAAAACATATACACGACTCATTTCACGTTGCATTCATCAGTTTGAAAAAAGGACCCACTTCGGACTAAGCGATCGCGCCAGTCTGAGTAAAGTACTTTTGACAGCCTGCGGACTTCCGCTCGGTGTCACGCGGGAAAAACGCCATCTTACGGTCTAACAATAGGCTGGAAAAGACCTCGAAATGGGCATGAGTGAGGAAAACATTTTTTTCTAAAATGCATTGATTCCTTTATATGTAGATATTCATGTGTCTCAATTTAAATATATACGCGCGACACTATACCAGGAGAGGCATTTAAATCGAGACACATGAATAGGTACCTACACATAAAGCAATCAATGCATTTTAGAAAAAAACGTTTCTTATGAAAGTTTACCTATACCTACCTATATAATTATATGTATAGGTATAGATCGTTTTCGCGCACCGCATTTCGTCACGAACGACCCCTGATCTATACGTCGCGAAAATTTATTCTGAATTTCCTACGGCTCGCAGACGCGTCTGGGTGTGGTACACGGCGTCCCGCGCTCTCGCGGAACGAGTTTTCCTATTTGGCGGTTGCACCAGAACGTCGTTGCGCCACTCCAATTGGCCACGCGCGCGCGTTCCCGCAGCGGCAATCAGTAGTTGATAACATTTTTCACCGCCGCGATGCAACGCCATTTATCGGGGAGGTAAAACGGCTCGAAGACGTGGGGGAACGGGGTGTCCCATCCGGTCACCCTCTGGATCGGTGCCTCCAGATGCAGAAAACATTCCTCCTATACGCGCGCGAGAAACCAGTTTCGCGTTACGTCGTGTAAAAATCAATGGCATGTATATTGTAAGTGTATCCTTCGATCCAGGATATCTCCGCATTACCTATTCCGCGCGGGATACAGGTATACCGTGCGATCGGGGTTTTTACTCGCGCGGGCCGGTAATGCGGTTACATATCGTATGGAGCGCCGATCGCCAACTGCGGTCCCGTAATATCTCGGTAATATGGACCGACGGGAAATATCAAAATATGTTAATCCTATACATTTCGTGTATATTCCGATGCCTGGTGTCGGTATATATTATCCCGATATTGCAGGGAAGCAGACGACGATTGCTGCACCCTTAGAATATGCATCCGCATCACTGGCCGTTAACTAGGAATGTTTTTCAACATTCCAACATGCAAATCGATGAGTCGTTGGAATAAAGAGATAACGCTTTGCTGTCAGGATGAAGAGTCGTATCTCTTTAACTTAAATCGAAGATATCGTAACTGCATCGGACGTATATCGAAACAATATAACTGTCTTTTTCCATGTGAAAATAACGTATACGGTTAAAAATATTGCGTTGGAATCGGTTCATCCACTTTTGTATGATAAAATTAACCGATCCTTTGTATTAATTTCATTCTTTATGTTGATTTTAAGACAAAAAAAATGTTTGATCAACATGAAGAATCGATGGATTTTAACATACAATAATGTATGAACCGATTTGACTAAAAATGTTCCAACTGTACGACGTTTCATTCTGGTAGCAACGATCTCAATCCTAGGACCGATCGGAATAAGCTGCTCCAGAGTTTTTCTTTTCTAGCTCAAAGAGTTTTCAATAAATATTCGATCCGTAGAGATGCAATTGTTTTAAAGTAACAAATCCTAAGCTGCTCAATTTACCTGAATACGCGCCGCTACCTCAGCTCCAAATCCTCCGGTTAATGGGGCTTCGTGCGCTATGACAACTCGGCCAGTCTTCTTTGCGGACTGCAAACAATATAATTCGTGCGATCGTTCGCGTAACCGGCGTAGAATCAAGTTAAATGCGATCTAAATTAGGGCACATTGCCGCGGACGACAATAATGTATACGGATTGCACGCCTAGTCGGTTTATTGCCGCGTTTTACAACGGGAAATAAGTCCACGGTACTGTAGTGCGATTTAGTACGATTGCATGGCGATTCGCGAGATCGGCAAACGGAGGAATGTCGATCGACATACAGGATGTCCGTGTGGAGATGCTTCGCGGAAAATATCGCATTTTTCAAAAATATATCGTGATGTGAATTTGCGTAAATTTATACCTCTTTTACGAGAAAATTAATTCAGCAAATTTTAATTCTTTTCGCGTGAATTTCTTGTTTTAAGTTTACATTGCTCCGTTTTACATGGCTTTTTTTTAAAGAACAAAGAGCTATTTCTTTAAAAGATGCGCATAATTATCCAAGTAATTTTTTCCCCGTATAATTAAATATTAAATTACCTTACAAACTGTCTCCACATCCCAAGGAAGGATAGAAACGAGATCTATTACTTCGCAAGATACGTTGAGATTCTCCTGGAGAAAATCAGCTGCATTCAGTAGTACGTGCACTTGGGTACCCCAGCCTATGAGAGTTACAGCATCTCCTGTACGATATCGATAGAGTTGCTATCTTCTTCAATTGTCTATTAGGTATATGCTTGTTATTGTATAATGCAAATCGAGCGAGAAAGAAAATAATTACTTGAGAAATTGATAATAACTTTTATCTCAAATTTTGAAAAGTCCATATAAACATGAGAATCCGATTCTGAATGATTACGGATTACATAATAAGCGGAGTACGATTCATCCGAGCTTAGTTTAAAAATACGATAAATCAAACCTTTTCTCAAGACATCAGCCTTGCCGAGGGATGACTTGTAATGATTTAGTGGAACTTCCTCGATAGCAGTACGGTAGAGAATCTTAGGTTCGAAGATGATACAGGGATCCTCTTCCTCTATGCAGCTCAACAGTAAGCCCTTTGCCTTGATCGGTCCTCGGGGAATCACTATCTGAAGAAAGAAACATTTATTTATCGAGAGAGATTAGTCAGATTTTGAAACGTCCTATCAATTTCTCATGAGAATGATTTCTCGTATTAGTCGGTACTGATTACTCGGTATAAGTATCAGACATTTAAAAGAAATAAATGAAATCTATTTGAAATCTGTTTTTCATGCGATAAAATATTTAACATTAAAAAATTTCTAAAATAGATGAAATTATATATTCGTCCGAGCCATCCGAAAATAGGTATATTAAAGGAGTAAAATAGATTAATTTTTCTTTGTGCCTAAACTTATTTTCAAAGTAGATATTTTGGCGCCATCTGGTATAATCTAAGAGCACTTTAAAGAGATTGAAATAATGCCCAGCAACAGATACGTCGCGATGTAAGGAAAAAGAGTTTACAGAAACGAGAGGACATTATTGAGAAAATATTCTTTTTAAAGACCTTAAGTCCAGGAGTATGGGCGAAATAAGCTTCGGGGCTTTGTGAATGATAGAGACCTCCATGGCCAACCGCACCACAAGGAGCCCTGACTGTTAATTTCCCCGAATTAAATGCTCCGCCGCTTCTGTACCTGACTTTGGCCGCTTCGTTTACCAACTGTGAATAAGACAGGCAACCTTTGAAGCGTAAATTTCGAAATATTTCAGCTAATATTAACAATACAGACCGTACATATTATTAATAAAACGAAGCTGTGAAAATGCCTTCAATTACTTGCCTGATCGAATGCTGGAAATATGTAATCCGCGAATTGAATTTCCGCGATGGCCGTCGCTCCCATATTGGCCAAGCCGATACCAAAACCCGCGATGCCCTGTTCGCAAAGAGGCGTATTGAATACCCGATCTTCGCCGAATCGGTTTTTAAGCTCCATGGTGCACCTAAAGACACCACCAAAGGCAACGTCTTCGCCGAATATAACTGGCGCGATAAAAAAATTAATTTAATGACATTTACTTTTTCCCGCCTTGCGAAAAAGAATAATCGCGTTACAGCAGTTCGATAAATATTCAATTACCTGCTGATGAATCCATTTCCAAAGCGATACCGAGCGCATTGTTTATCGCTTGGAACATGTTAATTTTTCGCGTTTCTCCTATAAAGAAATGGACACAGTAGATATAGACATTTTATTGGGATGTACCAGGGTCTACTCACATGATAGACTTACATATGTTGATATACGTAGTTATAGATAAAATTAATATAGAAAATAGAGCTAAATAACCGGTTAATATACGAGTACGTATACTACCACATGAGGCTAAACATATTTGCTAGGAAAGAAACTTCATTCACTATTATCTCATTATTTACGAACTTTTGGCCTACATCGATGTAAAACTTTGTTACTACAGATAAAAATGTAATTCTTGAAAAAGTATTATATAAATATGAACCAAAAGCTCATGGATAACGAAATAATAGTAATTAAAGTTTCGTTATATATATATATATATATATATATATATATATCTTTTATATATATCTTTTGTAACCATATACGTATACGTAATACGAATACGTAATAGCTGTGACGGCTACATAAAATTTGTATCTATATACAACAAATTATACGTAGTATGTCGTGCGGTTAGCTGTCATTATTTTGATCGCATCACATTTACTTTTTCCTCACTCATACCCATTTCGAGGCCTTTTCCAGCCTATTTTTAGACCGTAAGATGGCGTTTTTCCCGCGTGACACCGAGCGGAAGTCCGCAGGCTGTTAAAAGATTACTTACTTAAGTCCGAACCGGGGCCTTTTTTCAAACTGATAAACGCAACGTGAAATGAGCCGTATATACTTCTGTTTGTTTTGTTTTGAGAAATGGGCATTCGTGAGAAAAAATGGTAGGATAATTATGTCATTCGGCTGAAATCCTCGGATTTCCGCCTAATGTCATAAGATACAATACTATTTCACTACTATTAATGATTGATGATCCTGAGTTTGAGATAATACACAATGCATTCATTTATTTCTTGAACATTTACAGCACTCGTTCGTTATTTATTTGGTATTTTTCAATTAACTCATTTTTACTGTTACATTCTCCACAATTCCAAGCCGATATATAATACTAATCACTCTGTCTATTACTCTAGAAATTATCCAACTCGTTTCTATCGGATTATTGCATAAATTACTTAATTACCCGCATTTTCTGGCACCATTTCAGGAACATATGAGAAATGCACGTTTCTAACATCCTTCCAATTTAGCGTTTTCACGATCGGCACACAGCTCGGCGATAACCGAGGATTTCGTAACTTTAAGCACAACTTACTGAGCACCATTCTGAACAAATACTGGCCGAAGAGATATATTTCGATAACAAGCATGTCTTATCTTTCCAACGATATTACCATACAATGTGTTATCTTGACCCCGCTATAAGCGTAACTCTGGTCGACCGTTTTCACGCGTTTTCTAATAGATTTTTTAAACATAGTTACGCTACATAGAGCTTCATAATATGACTGTGAAAATATCATTTTCCGGGACGATTCTGGAACGCTTTCGGGACCATCTCGAGGCAATGCGATCCTGGGACATTCCCGAGCCGATTTCGAGACAATACGATTCCGGGATGATCCGAAAACTTGCTCGATGACAGAATTCGTGATCGTGAGTGTACGCACATGTCGCGCGCGCGCGGGCACCGTTTTTTCTCCTCATGGAGGCTCGATTGAGCGTCGCGCGCCACGTGGAAGGTGGTGGGGTCATAGCAGGTTGCTCAGGAATGCGTTGCCATGGAGACCTCGAAGTCGCGTCATGCGTGGACGTCAAACAAACGTTGGTGGCGAGACAGTTAGATGAATTCGCTCGCCAATATCTACCGGCACGATGGTTCAGATCAATTGGGATCGGATATTGTCAGTGCGGGCGGCATCCTTGACGGACGAGGAAATCGAGGATTTATTTCCAACCGTGATAGGATGCGAAGTTGATGAAGTTGATAGTGTATTTAACCTTCAAGCCTTAATGAAGCTATCCCAGGAAATGCTGCAGCATAAAGACAATCAGGTAATCCTTAATTATTTTTTCCTTCGTAATGCATTATTTTTATTTGTCACGTACACCATTCGTTATAATACTTATAATACGTATACAAAAATTGGAGCACTTAAAATTTATTCTCGAATTAAATTGAATTTTGCAAAGATTCTAGAGTATAATGACATTAAATTAAAGTTCAACTTTGGTGCAAGATTTGGAGCACAAGGGAAGACGTGCTCCAAATTATTTTATTTAGTTAATTAGAAACATACCTTTAACAAATTTGTTATTGGAAGAATGTTATAGTAAGATATTTTTTATATTAGGTGGAATCTTTGCTGTTGGAATGTGATGAACTAAAAAGTAAAATACGCGATATGGCCCCAAAGTCTTCTGAAGTTTTAAAAGAAGGTATTACACTGATTATATATAATATATACAAATGTCACATTATTTGTAACTTATATTTTATTCCCATATTATTATTATAAATATATATAGGAAAAGATGCATTGGATTCGATGGATATGGATAGTTCTAACATCAAGGTAAGATTTTTGAATTTTATTTATTCTTTTTTATAATTATGCTATATGATCAGCTTTAAAGTGAGGCGCCTAGATGTAAAACCAGACATATATCCAATTTTCAAATTTTCGCGGTAAATATATAGATATTTTACTCTGATAAATAACGTATCAATTATAAGTATAGCCTACTCTCAAAAAAATGTATTTCTCATACTAAACCTTCATTAAATATTTTCCTGAAGTTCAAAACAAGTTATATCCAACCATATAAAACATTCAAATGCAGATATATCCAGCAACGTACAGATACCTATTTTCCATATGCTTGCCACATACGCAATAATCAAAACTGTTTATATCCGCTTTTCAGTCAAGTCGTTACAAAATCAGGAATCAGTATTGTTTTTATTAACATTTAACGAGAATAGTGATAATTTATATAAATAAAAGTTTATTCCTAATCATTTAATGAGAATAGTGATTATGAAGGTTTATTTATATAAATAACAATTTATTCATAATCATTTAATGAGAATAGTAATTGTTTATATAAATAAAAAATTATTCATAATCATTTAATGAGAATAGTGATTATTTATGAGCCTCAAGAGGACGATAATAGATTTGTTTAACGTTTTTTATTTTTATTGTAAAATAAACAAAGTACTTGAATAAAAAACCTTCACTTATTATTGCAAAATGCCTATCATAATAGGTCTATACATAACGCTAATAGCAAATTATTAGACAAGCGAAATTTAAAAATAGTTATTAATAACATTCTTACTTTCAAAAGCAGATATGTTCATTTCTTTATTAGACAAGCGAAATTCAAAATCGTATATTTTTTACATTCTTACTTTCAAACCCAGATATACATAATATCCATTTTATTTTTCATGACAATGTCTCTAAATTTCGATAGAAATCTACGGTTTTCAAAAAAACACTAACAAATGTTACATTCTTTAACCCTCTGTATAGCAATAATAGAAAAATTGACAATTGCGAAGATGACAGTTTTTTCCGATTTTCTCAGTTTCACTTATAACGGAAATATCTGGTTTTGCATCTAGGCGCCTCAAGTATAAGCAAAACCAAAGTTTAATTTACGAATTACCAAAGTATTGACGTATTTATTACATCATTTCAATTTATTTCAAGCACAAGGATGTCGAAGAGTTCTTCAAGGAAAAGGATAAGAAAATTCAAACACTTATGCTTGAATCGGAGGTAATCTTATTTGTTCAACATTTTTTAAGATTTGGTAAATTAAAGAGAAGATTGTTCAAAAAATTTTAATTTTCTATTTATTTTTCAGGACTTGGAAAAAGAAAATGTGACGTTGAAGGAGAAATTAGAAGTATTGAGGGACGAGATGAAAAGTGCAACGGAAAATATGAATGAAATGACAGAGGAACTGGACTTACTCAGAAATAAATGCGTTGTATATAGTGGTAGGATAAGTAAATTTAAATACGCATTCATCGAGTTAATAAACAAGTCTAAAAACAATTAAGGAAAGGATATCTTTTTATTAGAGGCGATCGCAAATCTGGAACAAGAAAATAAGGCTTTAATTATTCAAAATGAGACCATCACCGCTCAACAAATAGATCGTGATAATGTTATCGACGAATTTGGTGCAGCAATTGATGCCAGAGTCGTAGAATGGAAAGTATGTTATAGTCAAACATAATATTTCTGATTACGCACGCTCAAATCGGTACATACGTGGGCTGGGCAGAAGTCTTCCTCTAAATCAAAATTGAATAGAAAAATCTTTCCGAAAATTCTTTTAAAATAGAAAAATTTATAATTTCTAACAGCCTTACATTGTAGGGTAAACCACCCAGTTATCGGACACCTTGCAGTTATTGGATAGTCTGATTTAAATAAATGAAAACAAGATTCCTAGTTTTTACTTAAATAAATACTACCAAAAACCGTACCTGGCTTATTGATTCTTGATTGTCCAATTACTGGATTGAGTATGTCCCAAAACTAAGAACATTGTCCAATAACTAAGTTTTTTGACTTGATTCCAGTTTTTTATCGTTGAAAATTATATTCTTTCCAACTTAAAATTGTAAGTTACTAGAATGTAAAGCCAATATATTTTCAATTAAAACAAGCTACCACTCATATCTCTCTAGGTAGAAAAATATCTTTTTAACACGGTCTCAGATTGTTTAAAATCCTTAAGTGTTCAATAACTGGGTGGTTTACCCTATACGATATAAAATTGAAAAGGAAACGTAAAAAATGAACACAATTTCAGAGTTTATTAGATGAGAAAGATGCAGAAATTGCATGGCTAAAGCAGAACTTGGATCAATCTTTAACGCAATCTGTTATATCAGCTAGAGAACAAAGTAAATCTGAAATTTTGTATCTCAACGAAGAAATCAATGTTCGTGATCAAACTATAGAGGAGCTGCGAAGTAAGCTTTCCGAAGCAGCGAAGGAAATGAACGAGAGTGCTGCGCTTATAGAAAGAATGAAGGCTGATGCGAAAAAGTTAGTTAAGTTTATTAATTACGCTTAAGTATTACAACTTAAATATTTTTTTAAAAGAAGCGGTGAATAAAATTACAATATCATTTTCAATTAGAATGGAAAAAAGTGGTAGGAGAAAAGAGCAACGAGACTTGTTGAAAAAGATACAGGAAGAAAATGAAAAGATTTTTGATCTTCAGAAAAAATTGAAGCAATCCGAGGAAGACCTTGAATACAAAAGCGAGCAAGTATGTTTTTCTACTCTCTTGATTTGTATACTAATACGTTTATCGCTTATTAATTCTATTTTTAATTGCCTTTTAGCTCTGCGAAACACTGGGAACTTTGAGACGATACGAAAGTGAAAATGTCGGATTAACCGAGACACTCGAAGAGGTGAAAGAATTGAAGCAGCGATTACATGAAAAAAATGAATACGTCGAAGATCTTATAAATGTTATCAATAAAATAGAGATGGTCAACTCTCATCAGGAGATGGAAATAGCGGCGCTTCGGTAAAGTCTCCTTAATTTAATTATTTTGAGTACAACTCTGAGTGTAATGTTATTTTTCTAAGCAAATATATTGCTTGCGTATATCAGGGAAAAGTTAGGAATGCCGGAGGAGGAAGAAATCAACATCGATAACGTTGTAGCCAAGCGGAGAGAACACTTGAAGGAGATGGAAGAACTGCGACAAAAAAATAAGAGTCTAACGGAGGAAAACTTAGAAATGAAATCGGACGTGAGTTTTTTTATTTTGAAATAACCTTTTTTAATAATTTCATGGCTAAATAAAGTCGTGATAGTAATTACTTTAAGTTTAAAAGGGAAAATCACCCACTTTCTTGTCAATAAGAAAGACTTCATTACTAATTTTCAATTAAATATCCGTACAGATCAGGATGCTGAAATATAAACTGAAAAAAATGTCAGAACGGGTAATTACGCCCGACTCTGTGACAATTGATGCGAATGAAAACGCTGCGAGTCCGAATACGAATTTGCAATCGGAATACAACTGGATTGTTGAACAGGAGAGATTGTCGCAACGTCACATGATGGAAATCGACGAGATCAAGGATAACGTACGAATAGTTATAGAAGAGAATGAGGCTCTTAGAAATGGAATGCAAGAAATTTTGGATAGTATACACGATCAAGATGGTGAATTTGTACAAATTTTAATGGTACTGCAGTGGCGCACTTTCTCTCTTCATTTGTCACGCACGCTTTTTCTTTCTCTTTCCAAAATTGATTCCATCTCTTTTCATCTCGGTGGAAAATTTGTCCCATATTGCTATGTTATCAAAATTTATGTTTTTATAATAATTTTGTTTTATAAAATTATACGAAAAACTTATTGTAAATCGATACGAAGATTTATATCGTTTGAAGTTTAAAGAAATATCCTTTTATTTTTATCCTTCCCTTATCTACAATCTACACATTTTTTTGATTGTCGTTTACACTCGGAAGAAATACTTTTCTACCGCCTAAAGAATAATCACTTCGAATGATTCAATACAAAGTAAATTCAACACAGATGTGGCACTCGAGCAGCTCTCTAATTACTACGCTTGACAGTAAAAGATTACGTTCTTATTCATTATCATTTGCGCCCAGAAGAAGTACCTCTCTACCGCCTGAAGAATATCCTGCTCAAAATTTTCGATAGAAAATGATAGAATATAGCAAAAATGATTCCAAAATACCATAGAGCGTGAAATCGATCGTTTCTTGTAATTTTAACATTAAATGTCATAGAAACTTAAAGAGATCTTATGTCGATCTCTTATTGTTTTTTACGATATTCAATTATGAAAATTATAAGAAACGATAGAACTTCTCACTTTATGGTATTTTTGAATCATTTCTATAATTCTCTATTATTTTCTATCGGATATTTTTGGCAGGGTATTCACTTCGAATGATTTTATTCAAGGTAAAGTCAGCCGAAACGTGGTATTCGAATAGGTTTCTGGTTACTACGCTTGGCAGTAAAAGATTACATTCTTATTCATTATGATTTGCGCCCAGAAGAGAAGTATCTATTTTCCGTCTAAAGAATATTTACTTCGAATGTGTGATTCTATCTAAAGTAAAGTCAGCAGAGATATAGCACTTGAGCAGGCTTCTGGTTACTACGCTTGACAGTAAAAAATGACGTTCCTATTCATTATCATTTGCACCCAGAAGAAACAGACCTCTCTTTCGCCTAAAGAATATTCACTTTGAATAATTCGATCCAAAGTAAAGTCAGCAGAGACGTGGCGCTCGAGCAGTAAAAACTAGGAGCCATATACAACGCACCGTCCCTCCTGACATTCCTCCGTATATTAATATTTAAATTAAATTTATCGTTATAGGTAAAAGTGCCGTGAACGTTCAGTCTGACACATTAGAAAAGCTTCTCGAAGCTCTGGACGTGAGACACTTATCGGGCTGGTATCATCCAGCCATGAGACTGCAAAGTAGATTAAACGTCGTCCAGGGTAGCAACGCCGAATTGAGAGCTCAGCTCAAACTGATAAGGTAGGATCACCGAATCTTGATCACGTCGTGCCATCGCCTGAAGATCTCGTAAAATTACAGAGAAGATCTCCAGAAGAAAGACAACGTCCTGCGGCAATTAGTATTGAGTAAAGACTGCACCGATGACGGCGTCGTATTTGGCGCCTCGAGGAATGAGGAAACGAGCGTATGCATCTCGGAAATTCGACAACTGCAGGAGGCATACCAAAACGAGCTGGAAGAATGGCAGAAGGAGAAGGAACTTCTCTGGAAGGAGAACGACGAGCTGAAGGATATCGCCGGTCAATCGGAGATCCGATTAAACGAATACGAGAAGAGTTGGAAGATCCTGGAATCGGGCGACGACGAGGTTCGCAAAGCGTTCGCCGAGAAGAGCAGAGAGTACACCGAGGCCGCCATTCAAGTACGAATCGCGAACAGGAAGTGCTCGATCCTCGAGGAACTCTCAAGCGAGGAATCCGAAAAGATGTATCGCCTGCAAAAGGAATCGGCGGCGAGAGAGGCCGATCTGAAGAGGATGCTGAACGACGCGGATACGCGCTGCAGAATGCTGGAGAGCAAGATCGCGACGCTGCGGAGCAACCTGTCCAACTCGATGAGTATCGTAAGCTTTGACGAGTTGAATGAGAAATACGAAGAGACCTGTATGCGGTACCGAATGGTACTCGAAGAGCGAGTTTCGCGGAGGAACGATAACGAAGTGCAGTTGCTGAAGAGCGAACTGGACGTACTGAAGCACGAGAAGGATCAACTGGTGGAACGCCTTCGAGAGCGACCAAAAAATAACGACCAGAACGATTCGGAGGGAAATTTGGACGACTTGAGGTCGAAGGAACTCGTTCAGCGACAACGCGCCGATCACATGACCAAGCTGCACGAGATTCTGCAAGGTCAGCTGGCGAAGTGCGAGGCTGATCTGAGCGAGGCCACCGCGATGAAGTCGGAATTGCAAGAGCAACTGGTGCAACTACACAAGAGATTGCTCGATGAGACCAGGTCGCAGGATTCAGTTCAACGAGAGACAAGTGAAGTGGACGAGCTGAAAGAGCGGATGAGAAACTTGACTATAGAGAATGAGAACTTGAGAAAGAGTGCTGAAATTTCGAGGGAAGAAGCTCGAACTCAGTACGGTTTGAATACCTTGAAGACCTTCGAGTTGGATGCCTTGAGACACCGGATACTCGATCTGCAAGCCATCAGCGAGGACAAGGAGACGATAGCAAGACTTGGGCTCGAATTGTCTATCGTCAAAGCGTCGGAGGTCGAGTTGAATAAGAAGAATGTATCGCTAGAGGGTGAATTGACAAATTTGCGGGAGGCGGCGGAGAGGACAAAAAAGACATTGGAGGAATGTCAGGCGCAATTGCAGGATAGCAGGAAACAATGCGAGCATCGTTGCAGGTAATGCGGAGCTATTGAAACGAAGAGCAATCTACCAAAGGATTTTTACTATCGTTCTAGTGAAAAAAAAATGTTTCTTATAACGCTTAAAAAAATTCATACAGAACCTATCTCGAGATGATAAGTTTCTTGCAATGCCAATACGCCGGCGCAACGTCCGTAACTGCATTGGACAGATTTGATTCGATGTCCAAGAGATTAAATCTTGAGCGCGAGGAAGTTGAGAAGCTGTTGAAAGAAGCAACGGAACGCAACGAGAGCGTAAAGCTTCAGCAGGATTCGCTCACGAATCGGCTTCAAGTGGTGGAGAGACTGAAAGATATTTTAGAGGAACAAATCGGCAGTCCCAAAGTTCAGGATTTACTGCGGCACTTTTCAGAGGAGTCGCAGCATGTACTTGCCGTAAGTGGTTTCTAAAAATATTTATTTTACCGCATCTTCTTTGGGTTCTCGACAAAGACGTGTATATGCGCGTATCGTACAAGAAAGGGGAAACATAAAATAGTGCGCCTAAAATTAGAATCTACAGAGCTAATGAAACGCGAGATTTCCTTTTCAGCGAATGAGAAGTAAATCGTCAAAAAAAGTCCGCACGGTTTATAACGTCACATCGCTCTTAATTGATTGTTTCAATAATACACATAATTTGTACCCTCGAGGTGCACCCCATCAATCGATATCCTTTCAATTCATTGAGTGCCATGAAAAGACAGCGTATCTATAGCGATAGGTTGCAGCTGCAAACTTCCCCACTGGAAAAGTTATGGGGTGAAGCAGCTGTGCTTTGACTGCACAATTCTTATTAAAACATCTCGCGTTACGGTAGCTTGTCAGTCGTGCTCTCTCGTTTCTGATGTCAATACCTGCCGATTAGGAATAATTTTAAAAAATAATTTATTTAAAAAGATGCACGTTAGCTGTGATTTCTGCATTAATTAATCCTACGTGAAAGTTATCAGTATTTTCACCCCGATAAACAGGACCTGAGGTACAAGAGACAAGTGGCTCATCTCGAGCGCGAATTAGAAATTGCAAATAACAAATTAGCGGCATGCGAAACCACAGTGATGACCATGGAGAGCGAAATGGTCAACGTGCAGAGAATTTGGATGCGCTCGCAAGTCCAACGGTTCAGCGCCAACGAGTCTGAGACAAGATCGAAGGAGGCGACGATAGCGAAGGAATCCGTTTCCATCCAAGCGCGAGTGGAGAGTCATTCGATCGCGGTTCAAAGTGAATCTCAGCGTTGCACCCATTCGAAGGGAGATAAACACGTGCAGACGGAAGAAATCGACAATGACGTCCTTCGGAATAATTCAGTATCGAATGAAAAAGTGACGTTCCTCAACGAACAGTTGAACCAGGCTCTGACGCTCGCTTCGGAACGCTCTGCGGTACTGATTAAGTACGAATCGCAGATAGCGGAGTACCAGGAGAAGATAGCGGCACTGAACAAAATCATCGATGAGAAGGATTCGCAGATTGAGCGACGGGATAAGGCAGCGGAGCAGCCAAAATGCGAGTCGAGTGCCGTTGAAATTGTCGGTATTGAGACCGGCGATAAAATTGCATTGAAATCGAGGATCAACAGCCTCCAGAAGATCATTACGCAAAGGGAGGAGACAGTTGCGAGGTATCAGAACTTGTTGAAGGAGGAGAGGGAGGAACACAGTAAGATCACCGATCGCCTGCAAGAGGAGATGAGGAGCTTGAACGATCGTATCGCTACGATGCAGCAGGATTCGGAGGCGGGGTAAATTATTTTTAACTACACGGAAAAAATGGAATAGTAACGATTACTAGCCAGAATAGTAAATCGGTGACAGATTCGTCAATATCGTGTTGAATAACTTGCAGCATAGTAATGATTACCATTCGAATAGTGATGATTGCTATTCTGCAGATTACTTAATACGATATTGTCGAAGCTGTCATCTATTTACTATTCTGGCTGATAATCGTTACTATTCAATTTAATTCGTGTATTACATAACATTTATAAATTGTGCTTATTGGGAGGGTTTTTCATAAATATTTCGTTATCGTCGCTGCAGAAGTGTCGCGCGACTTAATCTTCCGAAATCGGATGACAAAGCGACGGTGTCTAAGATGGATACGAACAGAAATATCGATCTGGAGGAAGAAGTGGTGAAGTTGCATGAAAAAGTTTCGACTTTGGGAGCTGATTTGAATATTTCGCAAGAATTGGGCGAAAGGTGGCATCGGCTGGCTGAAGAAAGATTGAGATACATAGATCGTATGAGAGAACAGTGAGTAGCGAGTGCTCGAAACATTAATTCTGATCATTCTATGAACTGATTTCCCTAGTAACCATTCTGCGCAAGTACACTGTAAAAAAGAGAAAGCAGAAAACTAATTGGCTTTTGGAAGCTTCCTGCAAAATGATGCAGCGAGTCAGCTGCAAATCTTGCACCAGATATATTGCAGCAGTATTCATTAGCAAATCTTGTAAGATCCTTCCACAAGAATGTTGAAATTCTATCGCATGCTAGCTTGTGTAAGAAAAATTGCAAGTTTTTTGAAAGAAGCTTTAATAAGACTACTGGATGAGTGATTTGCGCAGATAATTTGTAGCAAACTCTGGTTACTAGGGATCCTGTAAATGGAAAAAAATGACTTCGAATCAAATATAATCCAGATATATATTACTCTGTTTTTCAGATTGGAAGAGCAGCATAAAAATGAACTAGAGAGTTATAGATTAGAGCGTGATAAATGGCAGTCCGAGGCGGAGACGTTGAGGCACCAGTTATCGGAAAATCGCATGCAATTAGCCAAGGGCAATATTTCGCTGGTGAAAGAATTGCAAGAGCGCGATAATAAAATACACGAGTTGAGCGTAGCGTACGAAAGATTGCAGGTATGCACGTTATCATCGAGTTAATATCGTTCTTTCATCTGGAACAATTTTTGTGTAGAATTTATAACGTTCCTCTCGTCTCCATCGTTCGCGATGGTATATAAATATAAATATTTTGGCTCTACACGTTTATTCCGATAAGTAATAACGACTATTCAACCCTCTACGGTATAAAGAACGAATTCGAACTGGTTGAGAATATGACGCTTTCCCATCAAGCGGCCGAACGCGATAGTAAGATACAAGAACTCGGAAATAACTTTACTCGCAATCAAACTAGCCAATTGCAAACGCAGCTGCAACTTGCGAATCGACAAATACAGACTTTGACTGATAAAGAGAAGTCCTATAAGAATCAAATTGTCGATTTCAAGCAACAACTTAGTCGAAGGTAGTCTCTTTTTATATACTCTCCCTGGCGGAAAAAAATTCTACCACTATCTCTCTCTCTCTATGCGAACTACTAGACGGAGAGAAAGGATTAGTAAAAAATCATAGGAAAACCGATGAATTTTTACAGCTATCCCGTTAACAGGGCTTCTCGAGATGAAACATTGAAGTTTTTAATAGACCACAGCATATTTTTTACAGTTCGTAATAGCGTAAACATCAGTTTTTAAGGTAAAATTTATCAATATCCCGTTAATGCTTTATATTGGGTGTTTACGGGTTTATACTGCAATGAACTGTAAAAAGTGCGCTGAGTCTATTAAAAAATTCAATGTTTCACCTCGAGGAGCCCTGCTATTGGAATTCATTGTAAAAATTACTAATCCTTTTTCTCCGTGTACGCTTAACTAGAACCAACTACGTAATAAATTACACAAGCAATCATCAAAATACGCGGTATGGAATAAATCTTAGTTGCGCGTAAACTACAGCTTTTACATCTAAGCTATAAAAGAAATGAAAAGTTTTAATTGGTTGTAGAAAATGTATTACGAGGAATGTGTGTATTACAACTTGCTAAACATTTAACTGCTTGCAGTAAATCGTAAAATTAGTGGTAAATATTTTTTAAAGGTAATATAGAAACAGTTTAGATCCGCGTAGTTTTTTTTTCCACCAGGGATAGAAAGCTCTAATGTATTTTATGCTGAGCCTTGATCGAAGAAACTGCACATTTAATGTGTAATTTCTGTAGGTATATGGCTGTCAAGACGCAAGACCAAAAAACCTCGCAACGCGAAGCACAGCTGGAACGAAAAGTAAAATCTTTGGAGGAAGAGTTGCATAAAGCTAGAACTCAGCTGGATAGAGAACACTCGATTCAAGAAGCAAAAAGAGCCAAGGTATTCGGTTATTGACATACTTAGGGCCGGTTTTACCAACACGGTATAAACGCGGTATAGCGCTATACCTGTTGGTAAAACCGGCCCTTAATGTCAAATTCCTACATACGAGTGACTCTTCGCAGTAACAGAATGTACATTAAAAATTTGGGCAGACAGCAGAAGACCTGGCGTTATGGGACAAGCAGAAAAGGTGGCAACAGACTGCGGAAAAGTTGAAGGAGAAGTTGAAGGAAAAGACCGAGGATTACGAGAAGCTGCAAGCAAATTGCGAGAAGCTTCGATCCATGATATCGTGTATGGAGCGAGAGAAGTGGTACCTGAGGAGTAAATTGAGAATCGAACACGGCAGCGTTGCCGGCGGTTTATCAGCGAGACCCTTTTCTGCGTTGCAATACAATATCATTGAGGATCTTCAGAGAGAGTGTCAAACATTGAGGGAGAGAATAAAGGATCTGACGGATCGACTGGACAACGAAGATAATTCGCAGCTCGTTCTCAGGATCGAGGAGCAAAAGAGACATATTGCGGCATTAGAAGCTGTTACCGGAGTTAGTGCCTTTCGTACTTATAGTTGTTATAGATTAATCGCTAGAGATTAATTAAACGATACCTCAATGTTCTAATAATTCCACAATTAAAAAAAATACAGGGAAACACATACGTCATTGACCAGTTGGAGAAGTTGGAGACGGCGAAGGACATGCTCGAAAAGGCAAATCTGAAGTTAGAAAGTGAAAATTTGGAATTGCGTCTTGAAATAGAGAAAGCTAGTCTCGATGCTCCAAAATTGCGGGAGAAAGTGGATCATTTAGAAAAGTATGAATGAATAAAAATTTCCTATTATAAAACGAGTCTTTATCATTATTTATTATATTTTTTTCGAGGTATGTGGAACTGCTCAAAGTAGAGAAGTCTTCAGAATCGACGCCTCGATCCTCGGACAGAGACTCTCAGGAACTTGGTCCGAGGAAATCCACCGCAGAATTGGAGAAAACGATATTTATATTGAAGCGTTTAGTTAAAAAGCTGCAAGCCGAAAACAAAAGACTGAGTACCAAAAGCAGTCATCGTTTGGCTAAAGGAGTACGAAGCATTAGTATCTACTGTACAAGTGCCATCGAATCTTCCTCTAAAAATATGACAATCGTATGTTGTTGGTTCTCCGTTGCAGGGAATACATAGTAGCATCAATTCGTCATTGCAAGAGCAATACGAACGGGCGCATCAGCGTGTGATAGCGCTGGAAGCGGATTTGCAATTGGCCGAACAAAGAATAGTGATGTTAGAGAATGCTCGCAAAGAAGATGATACTAACGGAGAAATTGGCATATTGAAACAGCAGTTACAGCACAAATCCGAATTGCTGGATAAGGTGAAGCAATTGCTGGCAAGGGCTGCGATTAATGAAAAGGGTCTTCGTCAACGAGTAAGTTTTTTAGCACCGTACGTAGCGAGTAATTATCATGTGCATTTCGTTAATACCGAATCCAAAATACTAATAATACCAATAATATTAATATTATTTATTTTAATATTAATATTAAAATATTATTAATGTATTATAAGCTATATGTTGGTATTCTTGATTTAGTTTTAGTGTATTAATATATTGCCAGCAATAAAACTAAGAAATGAGATCATTCAGACTCATGTGTTGATTAGTGGGTCGATTTCTCTCGTGATTTTATATAGACTGTTTGACTGAAATATTATCATTCTTCTCGGGTTTAATAATTCTTTGCTACTTAGTGATACATACATTAAAATAATTTTTAGATACAACAATTCGAAATGAGGCAAACTCTTTCCACGATACCAGAATGCTACGTGTCTCCATCACATTCGGATGTGTGATAACTATATTACATGTAGTTATTATATTTTATTCGATTAATTATAAAAATGTGAGAGCACATAGTGTTCGCAGAAAGGATTTTTCGTTTCTTCGGCGATACGATACGACATGGAGGTAATGAATTTTCTCCATTTTATAGTATAGTCATTGTTATAAGATATTGCAATACAGCTCAAACCATCATGTATTTGAAATACTATACTTGCCTGTACTCTATATATCGCCTAAAAGTTCTATTTTTTAGTTGTCATACTGGAACCTTTCAAAGAGCACCGTTACACACTGAAATTGTAAATTACTATATCCTACCTGTATTGATTTTTATAAATGTTGAATATTTTTATAGAAAATAAACGAAATGTATAAATATACAGATTTTTATTAAAAGATATAATGAATTATCTTATCGACATTGTTATCACGTACAACGCTTTTCCAATTATTGCTGTTATAAATTGCAGGGATTGCATTGCATAAATGATCATGCAGTAATCTTTATGATCGATAAGATATAGCAATCTTATCATGCGTAGTACGATGATATATAAACATAGTTTTATACGCAAGGCTGATATTCAGGAATATCGCGCAAAATATTAACCGAGCAAAAAGAACGAAGTTGATTTATGTTTTTAAAAGGTTCTGAAAAGTTTAGATTACATCTTCATCGAGAGTCAAATACTTTTTGATAAAACATAATCCTCTAACTATCTCCAGACTACAATACGAGCATTTGCTTATCTAAAAAGCAGCATTCTGGTATACAATCTCTCACATTAGGATCTGATCTAGGTATAAAGTGTTAATTTCGCAGGTAAATACATTCTTCGAAATTTATGACGGGCTGCAGTGATATGCGTTACGTGGCTACTTAACGTGCATACTTATTATAATTCATCAGGTTTCATGCAATATGCGGTATCTAGTGGTCAGAACCTTTTTTATATCCCAGGAGAAATGAAGGAGAAGTCAAAGAAAAAAGTAAGAGTTTGAGGAATTTTCTGAAATTACCTTGTTATTTTAATTATTTATTTGATTTCAATATGGACATTTGTAAGCATTAGGAGAAATGTTTCATTTTAGACTGAAGATTTCTATTTTTTGAAAAATTTAAATATCCATCCCTTCAGGTTTTCCTGAGACTTGAAACCCTTAAGATCGGTTAATGAACCATCCTACCAATTCCGTCTTTTTACTAATTTTTTTTTATGGCAGATTCGAAAAATTTGGACAAAATTGTTTACTCTGTATTTCTTTATTTTTCATTTTCGGCCATATGTAACCTGGAAAACGATATTTAAAAATGCATCTACGTCATCGTCTTGTAAGACTATTTCTCTTGCACTCGTTGCTTGGCAGAAGTGCATCTCTCTCGCTTTTTAATGACGTCACAATCTTATGGAGGGAAACGCATTATAATTTTGTGAATAATTATTTTTTCAGGCGTTTTCTTTTTCGTGTGATATTGGATATGTATACAGAATACGAATTGAATTTAGATATGAATTTTTTATGCAAATACCGAATTTATCTATTTCTTCAAGGTCATTCCGATGAAAGAAAATATAACGTATTAATTAGTCTTCATTTATTAGATAATTTTCCATCCCTCATAAAATCATCCGAGAAGACATTCATTACACAGTAAAAAAGTGGTGTTAATTTTTAACACCATTTCACACCGGTGCGGACCTATATTTACCACATCTGGTGTCATTCAGTCTTACGCCATTGTTATCTAACACCAAAAGTAGTCTACACAGGTCCACACCGCAGAATTGTTTACAGTGTATGTTCAATGCTGTATCGGACCTATAGATTCATGGCGAGGATACTGCGCCCATAGACGTTCTAGTGCGAGCGAGAGCATTGAATAATCCTGATGAACGCATAAGAGTCTCTTTGTCGCACATCGCCATGTCCTTTTTGAACTTGTCTAATTCGAATGTCCTATGAGCAGTTTCTTCGTCATGTTCCTGTATATATAATATGTATTATACGAGGTTCAGGGAAAACTAGCTGAGATCTGGAAGAGTCAGAAAATTTAACTCAGATTGCGCCAGAGAGATATCGTGTAATATTCCGCTACCTTTCAATCTTTTTCAAATAAATAATTTTAGAATACCGCGTTTTGCAATTCAAGCTGTTATCTTCTATATGAATTACCATGACGTAAGCGCAATGTATTTATCATACTGCTCAGCTCAATTCGTTATTCAGATAGTCTATTAGATAATTGCATCGCAATTTCTATTCGCGAATGTAATAGCGCCTTTTGATACATTCATTCCTCATGATTTATCCTTGCTGTACGGTTGTATGGATCGAGCCGAGCGACATACGTTACACCGTCCCAAATTTGGTGTTTGCCAGAAATATGTCACTCAAGAAAGATATTACATCTTCCATAATGCTTTTATTGTGAAAAGCGTCTACGTACATCCCGGCGGAGAGATGTAAGTATACAAAAATATTTATACCTTTTCAAAAGACTACCAACATGTCTATATATTTATTCGGGTCATAGTTATGCACTTAATCATGCCACATGCATTATTGAATCAGCGTCCCAGATTTTGTTATTCTATTGCATTTTTTGCATTATGCAACCCGGTTAATCACAGCTGGTATTTCTTACCTTCGCGGTGAATGTAACTACACCAAGTATAATAATTATAAGAATCAAGAGAGACTGCTATAAATACACGAGAAGGATTATTTTCATCTATTTTTTCGTGACTTGCCATTCGCCTTTCGTTTAAAATAATAATTGTTTCTTCGCGAACGTCCAGGACATTAGATTTGCTGTTCATTTTAAATTGATTAATTGAAAAATCCAACTATTTGTAATACCCAATTATAACACTTTAATTAAGAATTCAATTGATAAAACTTCCATTCGATTAAATTTTTCTAAAAAAATTAAATTTTACTCATAAAACTAATCGAATCCGTAAAATTAAGATAATTTCGTTTTCGATCAACGCGATCTCAATGTGACCATCCCAAATCAATCATTTCACGCATTCAAATCCACGCATGATCGTCAACTCCGGCTACACCGAACGTATGTTACCACACGCATACATGTATCTCGCAGCGTCACTCGTATTAAAGGAGCGAATGACGTAGTCGCTTCCCGCCGGGGCGACAGGTGCCGCGACAGGAGCAATCTACCGTACGCAGGTCCTTGGCCTTTTGGTCCTTCCGCGCATAATCCGACCGCGTGGGCGTTCGGCGTTCGTGAATGAGTTCCCGGGTGACGTCATCGGGAGCTTTTAACGGCCCCCCCCCTCCCCCCGCTGTGCCCGCGCACACCACAGCAACGTAAAAGCGCGATCCATGAGAAAGCGCTTGCGCCCTACCCCTTAGCCCCTGACCCCTAGCCCTGCCAGCCGCCCCTGAGGTTTCGCGATTCGGGGCCAACCTGCTGCAGGCGGCTCGCGGCCGAGTCGTTCGTATGACGTTGTTACGCGACCGGAGACGCGACTGAGCGTTTCCATTCGTCGTCGTCGTCGTCATCGCGGGGGTCAGCGATGTGTCAGCGTCGCGCGAAATAATCGAACGCTCTTAAAATTCGCGCTCGCGCGCGCGCGCGATCGGTTGTCGCGACGGTAACTGTGAGGCGGGGGAAGAGTGATTCATCGGTGACGTATTGAAAGGAATCGCGCGCGGATCCGACGGACGTCGCGACGTACCGCCGACGGGGTGTATACGTGTGCGCGCGACGCCAGAGCAAAACAAGAGTCGCCGAAAGACTCCTCAGAGGCGCTTATAGTATAGGTAGCTTGCGGACTGCATAAGCGTTCCATACGACCCGATTTCTGCGGGCGACAGCCAGTCGGTGGTTTTAGAATTAATCGATAGCAAAATGGGAAATTGGGTCGTCAACTCCGCGCGACCGTAGAGAGGGTCTCCCCGGAAAAGACGATCCGTGCTGCGCGAGGGAATAGAAGATAACGAGGGTTCCTTCAGTGCTTGCACGGACACCGAGCGGGGCGCAACTCCGAGAACTTTATATGCCTTGGGCTACGTCGACGTATATGATGAAATTGCAGCTGCTCGTGATCGAGACGGATTACTGCTGGAGGAAGGCTCTGCTTAGGTGAGTGCGTGTCGCCCCGCGTAAACAATTGCAGCGAAATATAATTATGTGAATCGAGTCCTGTAGGTATATGACGAGGCTCTGTAGCGGATGTGTTGTATGGTGATTTACGGCTTCGCGCGCGGGGGCGGTTCGAATTCAAAACGGCCCCGCACGATTGTGTGTGTGTGCGCTTGAATTTTCGTTTGGAGATTTCATAAGACTTCGCGCTTAATGTGGGAGGGCTTTTATACTGACGGGTGTTTATTTATTCGCGATAATATTCGTTTCAACGACCAGTGCACAGCGCGGTTCTTATATCGCACTGTTAGTATATATATGAGGAGCACAGTTCCAAAACTCATTTAGTCCATTCGCAGTTTGTCTTATAATCGCTAAACTATTAGCAATTATAGGACAAACTGCGAATGGACTAAACGAGTTTTGGAACTGTGCTCCTCATATGTACACATTTAAGTTACGATAAGGACGAGAAATATCGTACCTATTTGGTTAACATGATTACGATTTATTATTTGTTATTTCTTGATAGATGTGCCTGATAGCATTCGAACCTTAAAAAATGCTTCTATTTGGGACAAATTGAACTAAATCGACTGAAAGTTTTATATTGTCGTTCAAAATATATTCATGAACTTTTTAGTGTTAAATTCAGTATTTAATGATATTTTGTATTCGAAGAAATATATAAAAAGTATCGTCTTAGCTTCACCCTTCTAAATGCACGGAAACTAAATTGCCATTGATTATTGTCTCAATATCATTCGAGTTTAAAGTGATGTATTTTTGAGAAATTAAAGTTTACCGATTGAGATTGATATTTAAATTCAAATTAGAGTATCGTGACATTATACGAGAAGTGCAGATAGTATTTGAAGAGATTTGTAATCTTAAGAAAACGTGCACGGAGAAAAAGGATTAATAATTTTTACATAATATCCCAGTTACAGGGCTCCTCGAGGTTAAATATTGAATTTTTAGTACACACAACGTACTTTTTGCATTTCGTAACAGTATAAATAATAGTTTATACGATAAAATTTACCAATCTTCTGTTAATATGTGCCGGATAAACTGATGTTTACATTGTTACGAACTGTAAAAAGTACGCTGTGACTATTAATAAAAAATTGAATGTTTCACTTCGAGGAGCCCTGTTACTAACAGTAAGATGTACTATCAAAATTCATAGTTTTCCCATGATTTTTTACTAATTCTTTTTCTTCGTGTGGTATTTCACTTTTATGAATTTTAAAACGCCGAAAGAGAGAGAGAGAGAGAGAGAGAGAGAGAGAGAGAGAGAGAGAGAGAGAGAGAAAATATTTCAATTAATTACTTAATTCTCTTCGATTTATTTTCCTTTAATGCAGTTATGCACATTTTCCCGATATTTAGTAATTATGCAAAATTTATTAATTTATTCGAATATAATAGTGCATGACAAAAAATACCGGGAGATCTTGAAGATATCTTAAAGAGCTCTTCATTTTATCTTAAAGAATTTTTAAAATGTCCACATATACATATATCGACTTCAAAGCAAAAGAAAGAAAATAAAAATAAGAGAGAATATTCTATACTCCCCCCCCCCCCTGGATTCTCACAGATGGGGTTAACAGAGGACCTCTCACGTTTCGCAGTTAAAATTAAAATCAGAAATTACTATTCAACCTAATTTTATCTATATTTCAGACTGGAAATTTGTACACTCTAAAATGGCAAAGTGATGTGCAATTCATTTTCTTCTCTTTCTTAAATTATTTTCTATATTACGCGTATGTATATGCGTGTACCTACACTGTTAAAAATTTCTATTTTGAATTCACAAATTGTGTCCGAAGCTTTTAACAAAAACAAAAGTATGGTAAAATTATTAACAATTTCATACGAAAACACAAATTCCATGAGGAATGTATAGGAAAAACACGATGAATATTGTAGAATCACAATAAGATATCGTAAAATCACAATATGTATCGTAAATTCCCAACTATTTTTGAATTTCACAATTAGTTTTATAAATTTAATTTACAAATGTGTTGGAAGCTTTTAATAACTTCTAACAGTATACGTCGAATATTAGTCAAAGAAATAGCCTGAGGTGATTATCAAAGTAATACCAGAGAAGACGATGCAATTAACAATTTATCCCCTCCGCGCATCCTTATCTATAATTCCTTTGTTATCTCCGTATCACACTAGAGATTAATTCGCAATTAGAAAAACCCCGATTACACAACGAGACGACTGAATCAATTTGTATTCATGTATTCGTATCCTTCGCGCAGTCCTCTCGCATACACAGAGCCACATAATTACGTAATTTCTAGTTCTTCATTCCACGTAAACCCGGAAACGTTTCAAATGAATTGAAAAATTCAAACGCGCCCAAACAACACAAGCCAGAAAGCTGTTTTTTAGTAATCCGTAGACAGTCTAATCCCAAGTAGCAAGAGATATCTGCCAGACATCTACAAGATGTCTATATGTCTAGAAAATGACATCTATATTTGGTATAAATGTGGTTGAAATCTAAATATAGACAACGCGTAGATGTCTGACAGATGTCCTAAGTTGATAAGAATCGATATTCTATAGTAAATATAATGATTGTTTAAAATTAAAAGTTAATACTATTAAACAAATTTAATTATAAAGCTCTATACCGTATGTCTGACAGCAAGCGCAACAGGAGCTGTAACCTAAAATTTGACTTCGGCAGTGTTTGGAGGGTGCTCAAGTCACTCACAAATAAGAAATAATTGACAGCTATCGAGAAATCAGACATTTTGACACTTTTCGCCCTTACGCTGCGCGAGCAGCGTTTATGAGTGACTCGAGCATCCTCCAAACACTGCCGAAGTCAAATTTTCAGGTCACAGCTCCTGTTGCGCTTGCTGTCAGACATACGGTATTAGTCTTCTCGTCCTTTAATAAAAAACTTTAAAACGAATTAGCAGCTAGCATTTTATTAGAGAACGAGAAAACCCTCTCTAGAGCCTTGTAATTCCTTTTTTTAATATTATTAATTTTATATTTTATGAAATTATTATATTTACTACAGAATATCGATTCTTGTCAACTTAGAATATCTGTCAGACATCTACGCGCTAGCTATATCTAGACTTTAACCATGTTTATACCAAATATAGATGTCATTTTCTAGACATACCTATAGACATCTTGTAGATGTCTGACAGGTATCTGTTTCTACTTGGGATGTCTCACTTTTTGATAACTTAAATTCCAAGTTGTCCAAGAGTCACATTTTGCATAATATTAAATTAAGGTTAAAAAAGTGAGACAGACTGTCTACGGATAACTTTAAGGTGACTTTTTGGATTGTTATTTAGGCGTCGTTTAAACTCGGGCGCGGCATCATAGATCCCTAATTTCAACGAATGAAATTGCGGCCCGGGCGGAACGTTTGCATTGAGATTGGCGAGACTCTGATTCTGATCGCACGAATCCGAGAATCGGGGCTTGCCGTGTTTACTTATCGGCCCACTCAGCGTCGACTTCACGTGCGCTCCGACGCCGTCATACGCGCATGACCAAAGGCGAAAACGAACGAATGGAAACCGGCGGCAGCACGACGCTGCCTCTTTCCCTCTCTCTTCCTCGCGTGCTGCCCGTCTCACTCGTTCTTTTTTCTGCGACGTGAGCGGCCATATTTATTTTCTTTTCAAGTGTCATTTTTCCACAATCCGACGACGGATCGTATGAGTGTCCGTGAACGCGTTCGGGGTCTCGCTACGCGTCGCGATAAAGGAGCGGTGACTCAAAAATAACGGTCGTGTGTGGATACGTCAGTGCGATCGCGACGCGCGTTTGCGTCGCAGATCTAGTCCAGTGCCAGCTCTCGGAAACCGCAAGTCTCGGGAGGATCGCTTATCGCCCAGTGTCTATGTAAAATAATACATTCGCTCCCCCCTCTATAGTTGGTTAGTTATTCGTATCGCGATTAGTTGGTGCAAAGTGTGCTATCGCTAACTTCCTCTCGCCTGCGCGATCGCACGACTGTGCAGTTGCATGGACTTGGCGTGTAGGGTTATGTTGCCGCTGTAAATTCGCATGTTTCCGTTCGCAACGTACCCGCGGTGTAGTGAATTTATCGATATGAGACTGTAGTGCGCGTTCGTGTGAGTAAAATGCATAAATTAAGGCTGCCTGTGAAGGTCGAATTGCCCAATGCGATAACAAGGTATGGGAAAGCCTAATTAACAGGTATTCTATATTATTTTTATCAGTTGCGTGCTCTGTGGCGGTATTGAAATCTGAGCGATATATGGCCGTAGTTGGCTTCTTAGTTGTGATCGCGTTTAACTGCTTTCGCGAGAAATTCGAAATAAATCGGAAACCTTTGTTTAGTGGGATTTCATTTAACGGTGAGGTATATTTGCACGCTTTTTTAAATAATATTTTTGCAGTTTGCAATTCTTTACAAGAGATATCTGTTTACGTGGGATCAATGTTAACTTCTCTTATTCCATAATTAAATTTATCCGGCTTCGAACGAGGCTTGGGAGTTGTTATCGATGTCATTGCAATATAAAATAACTACCATTTAATTTGTGCTTTTATTATAGCTAAGTTGTACTGAAGTTTACTTTATTTGTGCTTTTATTATACCTAAGTTGTACTGAACTTTACTTTTCAACTTAAGAATCATTATCGAATACCACCTGTGCCACTTATTGAATATTATGTTGAATATATTTCAATTGCAATGGTATATGAAAAATTCGTTCACACAGGTCACTCTATTATTAATTTCCCTGTTAGTGAATCGAAGAAAATAGCTCCATTTTATCCAAGAAAACTTATTTATCGAAACTGCTACGATGAAGCAATTGATTTCCCATTTATAAAGCGTTTTATTCCTCTGTGCTGAATCTAAAGAAGTTATTAAAGGCTATCGAAGAGTAAAATGTTCTAAATCCCATATTCATTAAGGTTTCTATTCATTGGACTACGGTTAACGATTATAAGCTTTATTGAAAATGTTATCAACCTGTATTTTTCTTTTTTACCCTTCACTTACGGGGAGTAGTTATCTACATGTAAGATGATTAGAAAGAAAGTACTTACTGACAATGGCAATTACTCACTTACCAACTATCTTGTAAATTATCGCACAGAGTGGCAAGGGTATTTTCCACGATCAGACTACAATGGCTTTGTTCGCTCAAACCTTGTTTTCATGGCGATATGAAACTTTTTATAGATCAAGCTATAATCGTATATCGCGTATAGTTCATCTGATGAATGATTCTTGTTAACAATGTAGGTAGCGTGTCATAGGGTAAAGTCCACAGACGTTTGTGAGATGCGATGATGTATCAGTTCTAATAGTTTGAGTTATCTATATTCTTTTTATGGAAACTGTTGAAAGATCATTCTCCATCGAATCTTTCGACTCCACTTTGCAAAAGTGAAGAATAAGCTCAACGGAGTCTGTCCAGTTCCGACCATGTATAGTAGTCTCGATGATATATATATATTTTTTTATGGAAACATTTCAAAGGAAACATTACTTAGTGAGTTGCAGATTGCTCAGGCTCTTCATCCCTCTGGAGATTTCATAGAATTACAGTTTCCTCATCTATAAATTCGAAACTCTCTTTGACTCACTTCTTTCGAATTGCATTATTATACAGATGCACGATGTTTTCTAAATTCACCATCCTCGATCGATCCTTTTGACTCCACTTTGCAAGAGCGAAGAATAAGCTCGACGAGTCTTTCCAATTGTGACTATCTTATGGTAGACTCGTCGATAAGTTGATTAATATTAAATCAGTCAAGTAGAGTCGATTCCAGAGAGACTCAGCGTGCACCAGTTGCTCTCGTCCTACGGCCTCTTCAGCAATGAACGGCTGCGAACGTTATTTTTGGGGGCTATACCTCGCGAGGCCTTGCGCCCGCCAATTTGGCCTTTCACTTGATCTTGACAAATTGAATCTACGGCTCAGTCCGTCCGATGCCAGCAGTGCGGCGAGTCGCGCCGCGTTGATCCTATGTGGCGGGAACGTTTCGTTGGTGTTTACTAGTTAACTGCGTGCAACGGAACGGCGTTTTCGTCGTGTGCACGAACATGCAGGGAATTCGAACTATTTTTGTTGTGGATTCGTAAGTAGATCGGTGGACGCGCGAGATCGCCGCTTTCCCCTGTGATTAAGACTATGATACCGAATCAACGATTGTCTGTAGTGGGTGAATCGTGTCTTTAAACGTCTTCGATCTACGGTAACGTCTTCCTTGTCTTTGAGGAAAACAGACGTGCATAGGAGTCGATTTTTAGTATCGAAGCTCGATGGTTAAATCTGATTTGAATGCGGGAAAAGCCGGTGAAGTGTTGGGATTTCGGAATTGAACGGTGCTCGACTCTTGATCTTCGTGGATGGAACGTCTGCGCTATGTGTGATCCGTTGTTTGAGAAACGGCCAAATTCGTTATAATGTATTTTGAGATGATTGCACACTCTTATGGTTCCTCTTGTAACGATATTTCTCTGTATTGGCCAATATGTAGCGACGTCGAAATAAATCTTGTTTCGTTACGAGTATAAATTGTGTTTTACTGTGCGACTAGAGTTGTGGCGTCAATTGTTTTGAGCTTTGAAACGAACGAAAATAAATTTGGCCCACGTTAGCATGAAAGAAACACGCTCTGACGGCGTGCGAATAAAAGAAATGAAATATGTACGAGAGTATGAAGCAATAATAAAAAATAACTATATATTGTATATTTTTTTTAGAGTTTTAAACAATTAAGTTTGCAGTGCCTTGGCAGCAAACCCTCAATGTTGGTTACAACTTTTTTAACCGATGATGTGATACATCGCATGGCATCCAGATAAAGAACAACGAAAATACCAAAATGACGTGAATTCGATTCTCGGTATTATAAAAATGACTAGGACACTTACGACATTGAAAATACGGGGTATTCCCATGATACAAAACTGAGTAAAATCAAATCTTACTACGAATCTTCGAATAAACATTTGTTATCTTTTTAATAAATGATGAAGCAGCCCTCGAAAGTAAATTTGGCCCTATTCAGACATTTCCATCTTCAAACTTGGCGATAACAAGACCCTCACTTACATAGCGCCAAATTATATACCTGAAGTTCCAAACGTTCATTTGAAAGACAAATTTCAACTTCAAGAGACCATGGCCAATGTTGAGTTTATTTATTGCTAGATTCATAGAGAAATTTTTACAAACTGGGTAACTATCAGAAATGAAGTAATCAATAAACTCAATAGTGGCTATAGTCTTTTAAAATTGAAATTTTTCATTCAAATGAACGTTCGGAACTTCAGCCAAATTGAGATTTAAAACTTTCTCTATTCTCTTGGCAATACCATTTTGTTCATAATTAATTTTTTTTAATTATCCAGGCTTGGCCGCGTTTTAAAATAGAGGTCACACGTAGAAAACCAGTTCCTTCGATAAAGAGAAGAAAGTAACGTTGAATTCTTGCACTTCGTAATATTTCACGACGGGCTTCTTCAAATTGAATCTTGCAGTTGGATAAATACGTTATATGATTACAAAAAACTACGCGCACGATCCGAGTTCTCTGGAGTATTGGATCATTGAAACTTCCCACTTTAGTATATAAAATTCTATCGTAATATCTTTGTACAATATCGAGTTTAACGAAATATATGACCTTCTGAGCGATATACGTACGTCTTCTTTTCCATTGTTCTTTTCACGAGAGAGAGAGAGAGAGTGAGAGAGAGGGAGGGGGGGGAGAGAATTACACGCTCAATAATAAGCATCATTACTAAGTTATCGGCAGGAACAATCTTAGGCGAATCTAAGCGCTCACTCTACTATTAGACGAAACACTAAATTCTATACATAGAACTCGAATTCCAGTTTAGCGGAGGAAGTTTGCCAGTGTAAAATATTAGGATACCTTATCGTGAATGCAGAAGAGAAATCTCAACTTATGGCGAGTTAGATCTCCAATCTATTCTGTGTACTTACGTTAAGGGGGTATTCCGGTGTAACATCGGTCTTTTCAACCACTTTTTCGGGAATTTATTGTGGTGAACCTTAAAAAGATATCTCTTGAAATTTGTGGGTGAGTCACCAGTTATTGCCACCTAGAATTACTCCGAAAGTATAATAGTAGTAGAAAAGTTTTTGAAACAAAAGTTGCATGGGACAACGGGGGCTATATTATGATGTTAGTTTTTTGTTGCTAGGTGGAGTCGCTTCAGAGATTTGTAGGTCAACTTTGTTGTTTTAAATAGGGTGCTATATTTTGGTACTTATTTTCTGATAGCGGCTATCGAGACAAATCCAATGATATGCAACATTAAGGTCTTTGAAGGTCAACGAATGTCAAAAAGTTAAAATGAACTTACATTTACGGAAGGTAAAGCAGTGCATTTTGATACCAATGGTCATCACTTCGAACACCTTCCGTAAATGTAAGTTCATTTCAACTTTTTGACATTCGTTGATCTTCAAAGACCTTAATGTTGTATATCATTGGATTCGTCTCGATAGCCGCTATCAGAAAATAAGTACCAAAATATAGCACCCTATTTAAAACAACAAAGTTGACCTTCAAATCTCTGAAGCGACTCCACCTAGCAACAAAATACTAACATCACAATACAGCCCCCTTTTTCCCATGCAACTTTTGTTTCAAAAACTTTTCTACTACTATTATACTTTCGGAGTTATTCTAAGTGGCAATAATTGGTGACTCACTCTGTATATTTATTGACAATGTAACGACCATTAAAAATTTTTTGGCGTTGAAATATCGAATTTTAATAAACTTTACAGTGCTTTAACTACACACAAATAAAAGAAAAGTTGACGGTTGCCATGATTCCAATTGTTCTCCTTATCTGAAACTGAAAAATAATACGTCATTCTAATCTATAGACCTTTGGCTACAGCCGGAACTAGAATGAAGTCCAAATATAAAAAATTGCACTTCTGGTGGAGTTTTAAATATTGAATTCCGATTTTTGTCATTTTTTTCGAATATTTGAGTTGAAAACAAAAAAACTATGACAGATATAATAATAATTCTAGTTTGGGCTACAACTGTGGGTGTACCGAAGATATCATAAAAATTTCAGCGTAATCTGTTCAATAGTTTTTGAGATATCGTGGCAACCAATTTACAAAATGTAGTTTCGAGAAAAACGTGTTTGAAAGTTAGACTATACGTAACACAAGTGGCACGTCTGCCACTATAAATATCTGTAACTTTTCAACGACTTTGAATTTTGAAAAATCCTCTCACACACGTCTTTTAGAGATGTTATAGAAGCGATTAAGCGAGAAAAATTTGTTTCGATTTTTTTGACCGATTATACCGGAATACCCCCTTAAATACTGAGGAGCGAATTTAGTACTAATGAAAGAATCAAATGTATCACTGTTCATACAACCGCAACCGCAACCGTCAATCCGTAGTATGATACGACCGCTAATGAGATCATTCGTAGTCTTGACTTAATTTTAATTATTTGCCTATTTGTGTAACATGCAAGTAATAAAAATATTTTCTACCCATTCAGAAATCTGCAAAACATTCCCACATCGCATCAAAGATTGAATGTAACGGAAAATTGAAAATGAAATTGTTAAAATGAAAAAAAAACGTCGTTTGAGCCAGCTATTCGACGCCAAGCCGAATCAGCGTACGCAAATAGCTTTTTCTTCTTACAAAATACTTATTTTTATCGGTACATCTATTTCCATCTACGACGTTATTAATAATATTTTCCTTGCTATAAACGTTTATGCGCCTGTTTTTTTTTCACCAACCCCCATATATTATGCACATACTTATGTATGTAACAGTTTAAGCGGCGCTTGGATCTCCGGTAATAGACTTCTCCATTTCGTTTGGATAAACATCGTCTGTTTCGCGATGATTATAAATTGCCATTGATAACGATCAAGCTGCAATTGATATTCTACGCGCGAAAATTTCGAATGTTTCTGCACGGAAGCTTCGAGAAGACTGCCAATTCGGGGTCGAATTGATATAGGATCGTGCATAAATTATGCGGCACGTGTAAGGAGAGGTCGAAGGATTTTTTTACGACGTTCTTTACGAAGGTAAATTGACGACGGCTAAAAACTTGCATAAGATGGTATTATTCGGTCGTTACGGAAAGAGTTATCAGTTGAATGAACTTTAAATATTGCACAATACGCGCGCTACTTCGACGCACTACTGTTTTGCCGTCAGTCTTTTAAATTACACAGTATGAATGCGACGAGTTTAGTGGCTTCAGTCTTGAATAATGAACGTAGCAAATTGTCGATAAGTATCGAGCACGCGTTTAATTAAACTGCTCGATTACTGCTTAACCTTAATCGGTTAAAATCGCGGTTCTGCTTGCGAGTGCGTGACGTATTTCAAGGTGAACCTCCAGAAGTAGAAGGGCAGTTTTTAATGTAATAAAGCGTATTGAATGTAAGCTTTATTCTTTTAGGCGAGGTTGGAAGTTAATTTGATTACAAAGAGAATCCTATACGGCTTGGCATTGTCGTTTGGTTCCGAAGACTCATCGAAATATCGACCTGCGCTCGTTCCATGGTTGTCGTCATCGACTTTTAAGTTACCGGTCTCAGGAAATTCGTACAACCTGGACAGGTTTTTGCGGATTGTACATATCTATATAGAGTGGTTAGTGTTACGTCACGAGTGGTTCGAGTGGGCCTAGATTTTTTTCCTGTCGTTAGATGAGTCAAGTGCTTTAAAACTAGCGAATGACCTCACCGCGGAAATTGCAATCTAATCAACGCAGTCAATATCGTGGTGGACTTAATTTGAATACGGAACGAACTAGTTTTCGAATCGTTTACTGGAATCTTTTCTATAACGTGCGCGATGAATGAGTCAAAGCTGGGTAGCTACAGACCTGGAAAACCGAGAAATGTCAGTGAATTTGATCCGTCAGAGAAAAATCAAGGAAATGTCAGAGAATTTTGGAAGTTTTGCTGGAAATTATAAATAAAGTAAACCCTATCTTTTTAGCACAGTAGAATATCTGAAAACCCTTATACGTGCACTGAGAGAGGTCTCGCTAAATAAGAACCTAATAGAAAAATTTATTTGAGGTAAATAGGAATTTATTCATATCGAACAAAAGTCTATTTGAATTAACTACATGTTTTACGTATCTTTATAATCGAGTACGAACCTAGTAGAACATTTGTTTAATTTAAATAAACTTTTGTTCGATGTGAATAAATTCCTATTCATCTTGAATAAATTTGTCTATTAGGTTCGTATCCAACTAGACCTTTTCCTTGGGTATGTACCTCTTTTATTGTAAGTAAAGTAAAATTGACTGGTATTAGTCTTTCCGTGCGTCTCAGCGAATTAATAATCGAAGTAACCGAACCTTCGTTTTACCAGCCGTGATCACCTACATTTAGCCGAATCGACCAAGTTTTTTTTGTCAGCCTAAGGTCGCCAAAGCGGGAAACGACCTTGATCGAACTCCCGATTAATCGTCGCGTCCTACTACTGCTTCCTTTTTTTTGCCTCGTCGTTTACCGCGCAAAACCGCCACAAATCAAGCGAGACACGCGAGTGTCATTTCGCGCAATGTCAGATCTAGTGTGTCTTTCTGCACTCGACGGTCGTCTAATTAAACGCTTATCAGGCTGCGCCCGCCGTCCGAACAAGGTGGGTTACCGCTTGGCCAGCACTTTTGCTCCCTCAGTCGACAGTGGTCGAAATTAGTAGACGAAATAAAAACAAGCCAAATCTTTGTGCTGTGCTGGACTGCAGAAATATGATGCTTAGAAAAATACGCGTGTCAAATATCGCCGTAGATCGTCAACATTCACTGCTGAATTAACGTTTCCATGACAATAGAAGTACGTATACCGAAACGCGACGGTGTAGTCCTTTCTACGAAAATACCCGAGCGCCAACCAAGCCGCTCTGCCAACGCGGGGAATGTTTCCGCCTTTCTCAGAGAGCTCCTCTATTTTTCCTCTCTCGAAGGAACGTCCTCGAAAGCTCCTCCTTATAATGAGAGCGAAATACGTAAGAATTATGGGGTCGATGAAAAGCGGGCGAACGAGTTCCGCTCGCTGCGAGGTCGTTTCGTTATAGTTGCATCACGACATCGCCGTCCTATATGTAGATTACGTATGCAACTCGAATGTGGCAGTGCGAATTTTCAGCGGATAAATTACCGGAAAGCGGCATTCCCGGCTCTCTTCCGTTTGGTTCGCGGATCGGTCGAACTCGATCGTTCGTCACTTGCCGCGGTGGTGAAAAAACAAAAATAATTTCTTTTTCGTCCTTTCTTATTTATATTTACTCCGCGTAACGCGAGTAACAGAATATATTGATTACATACTTGGATGTGTCATTGAATTATCAGTAGACGATTTCCCGGAAAATGAATCACGAGGGTCTAGCGTCTTCGTAGATTGCTTTACTGTGGTTTACAGTTCGGATGAACTCTTCGCGCAGTCGACTATCCGCAGAAATAAAAGCATCTCTCCGTGGACTTCCTCTTTTAGTCGTTGGCGTAAGTCGAGTCGCTTCGATTTCTATATACCAGCATCCGTATACCTGTTCGCAGTTTCGAAACCGGCTCTTTCTACTCGGTTGGCTCCGTTTCTGCAGCCTTAACAGGTTGCGGTATATAGGCACGTCACCGCGCGTCAATTGCCGCTGCAGTCTCCGAGATGACGGAGTTTTCGCTTCCTTCGTTAATGAATGATGCTCGCGTTATTTCACAGAGCCTCTGTAGTGAAGCTAATATACACTGCGCACATTCTTATACTCTTTTTCAAGAATTTCAAGAAGGGTATAATCGAGAGCAAGGAATACTGTTGTGTGTATGCGCGCGCGCGCGCGCGCGTATGTGTATGAAGTTAGTACAGTATATATCAGGCTTCACAGTGTGTCTCCTATTCCCCTGTATTCCCCTATTTTTTTAAGTTTCCATTTTTTCACCCTAAAACTCGCGACTTTTCTCTTTTTCCCCTATAATTCGATATTTTCCCTCTAAAATCACTTATTATTCAGCTTCTCAATTGAATTTGTCTTCATCGTTTCAGATTATATGAAATGAATGAGTCAAAATGGTTAGTTTTTGTTTGCTAAAATAACGCAACCTTTACTTTAACTACATACCTGCATCAATATTTAGTTAAAAATATAGTAACTTGGTTGAATTAATGTTTCTTATCAGAAACTCGATACGACAAATGGTCTCTTTTCTTTAAATCAGATTGTGATACTCAGATTTATGATATATAACATGAGACATAAACTTTTAAGTTACAAAAACGTCCTTCATTCACTTAATACATATTGGTGTTTCATTATGTATTTTAAAAATTGTTATTTTTTAAAACCATTACACGTTTCTAATTTCCAGAAGATCTTGTTTAATCAACAGTTTCCCCCTTTTTTTGCCAAAATTATTCTTATTTCCCCTAAAATGAAAGAAATAGGAGCTGTGAAGCTCGGTATGTAAAAAATGAAAAATTTGTCGAGAGTTCTTGCAGTACATATATGAGTTGCACAGTAAGTAATCAATTTGAATAATAGTCTGTCGTTTAAAGCAAGAAAAACTAAGTTTGAACAAGTGTGCTAACTTCAAAACTCTGAAATTTCGTAGCTTCATTATACACAATAAAAAAGTGATGTTAATTTTATACATCATTATGTATCACATCTAGTGTACCGCATCATTCAGTCTTATGTCATTACTATTTAATACTAAAAGTGGCCTATATAGGTTCACACCGCAGAATTTTTTACAGTGTAGTATCGAAGTTTCAAGAGCCATTGAAAAATGTTGTAGAGCTTATTTATAGAACTCTTCCGCGTGCCAACGGAATTCCTCTAAAAAATTCCACAACTTCATTTTTTCTTATTCCCCCCATATGTACGTGACATTGGAATTATATATACGTACCATTTATTGGAGGGGGGGGGGGAGAGATACAGATTATTTTATAGCTGTTTGAAATTTCACTAACCACATATAGGTACGGGGGGATAAAAAATAGTAGTTTCTCGGCATTTTCGAGAATTGGCACGCAGAAGAGTTCTATAAATAAGCTTTATGACATTTTTCGATAGCCACTAAAATTTCAATGCTACGAGGCTACGAAATTTCGGAATTGTGAATTTAGCCCAACATTTCTTCAGATGCGGTTTTCCTTGCTTTAAACGACAGAACTATTATTAAAATTGATTAAGTACTTTGGAACTCATCAGTGTACTGCAAGAACTTTCAATAATATTTCATTTTTTACATATGCTGCGCTAACAACACATATCTTACTGGAGAGTGTATACAGTTTGCACGTCGAGAAGAATAGTCAACTCTCACCTGGCGTCGTGGGGTTCGAGAGACCTCAATTTCAACGGATCGTTAAGTTTATATAAACTTTACAACGTCAATTGAGGGTTATGATATGAATAAAACTTTCAGAGAAATGTCACGTAATTTTGTATTATTTTAATGTTATTAAACGCTATCAAAAATGGGTGCTTATAGATAATAACACAGGAATTAATAGCAATGAAAGACAGCACTATGAAATATTGATGTGGAATGATTGGTATACGACTAACCATTTCTTTAAGACAACCTGTCTCTTTAAATTTGAATCAGCGGAAAGCCGATCGATTCCACATTACTGAAAGGCTGATACAATAAATTTTACTGTATTTACAATAAAAGAAACATATAAGGAATTTTTTAGATGTTCCTACCGTGCCGAAGGACAATTTTTCCTTAGAAAGTAGTAAATTGTAATGTAAACTACCACAATTTAATTTCTTCGAAAGAAGAATTATTACTCTACCGCACTGTAAAAACACCCGAAAACCCGCATATTTATCTCTTTCATTGTAAGCAGTAAAATTTACTGTATCAGTCTTTCCGTGTTCACATTTCCAGTGGTGTATTTATACATACCTAAATATATAAGTAACTGTGAAAATCAGTTACTCGCTCACTATAATTGTATAGCAATTTTCGTTGACTAAGACTTGAAGAGTACACGCACGTGTTATCTTCAGCTCCCGATTGATCGATCCATCGCCGATTTCCGACCGAGTTCTCGATCGCCGCCGCTTATCGGCATTCGACGCGCGAATTTGACGTCCGACTCATCGGTTACCATCAGTCATCGCGCGCGACATAGGATTTATCTTCGACATTTATCACGCCGAAAAGTCTGAGCGAGCTCAGTCTTCGCGCCTACGTTCGTCCGGTTAGCTCTGCAGCTGCGCAACGTCGCGCTCCCCCGATGCTCGGCGAAGCGTGCAGCTGCAAGCCGACGCGAAGAACCGCAAGGAGGCCCCTGTAGGGGTCTCCTCGCGTGTGCGTGCGTGGGTGGGTAGCGTGCAGTGTTTCGACGCGATTAAAATCGCCACTAAAAGTGCTGAAGATGTTCGTTTTCCTTCCTTAGTGGGGGCTTGCTCGTGCCGATCCCTCGAAGGATCACTTACGAGTGTTCCTGCGCCTTACCTTCACTTTCGGTCCTTATACCGGTCCTCGAGGCCGCTCGCAAGTGTGCCACATACGCGGCGCGTTCGTAATTTCTCGCAATTACCACTCGGTATTTTACGGTGAAAATTGTCGCGGAGAAAAAACATACCGAGAGTCGGAGTAGGATGTAGTTTTCCGTCCTGAATCATTTTGGCAACGGTGAACAGGAAATATGGTTTCTGCCATTGCCGTTAGGATATAGGCGAGAAATTATCCCATGGCACGGGAAAGAGTTATACGCGGTATGTGTGATTTATGATCATCGCAATCGCAAAATTATATTGACAGCAATATCTAAATAACAGTTCAAATGTAGAGTATATAGTTGGTGTTATCGCCATCGAATTCTTATCAGATTACGCATTTGGCATAATTCTGAATGATACGTATATGATATACGTATACAGGGGGGGGAGGGGGTGAGATATATCACGTACTTAACTCAAGATAACAATTATCCCCAGTAATTCCTGAAATAAGGTATAAAGTGTAATTACCGTTGTCGTCATCAAATTCTTGCCGACTCATTCGACGACGTTCACGATGCACATAGGTGTCAGGCGTCACGTATCTAACTGAGAATGAAAATTATCTAATAATCTCGAAGAAAAATAAACCACGCCTATTTCTTTTTCATCGTTTCCGTGAAAACGACCGACGTACTTTCGATAGAATTATCGCTCATCGATCCTCAAGGACGTTTGCAAGTGTACAATATTGTACGTTGCGCAAGTCCAGTTGCATATATCGTCCGGATGTTCAGCAATGATAGATACGAATAAAGTCGTACTACTCCTAGAATATCTACACGCAAAGACTGATACCTGTAAATTTTACTGTATTTACAATAAAAAAGGTACATAACTATAAGGATTTTCGGATGTTCCTGCTGTGCTGGTAGGATCAATTTATTAGTACCAGTCTTTCCGAGTATATTTGGCGATAAATCATATCGAGAGTTAAAGTCGTTTTTAAAAATCCTGACTAAGCAAATTTGCGCTAAATTTCTCGAATTGTCTTTTCGGAGTACATTGTAAAAGAAATTTGTTTTTTTAATATGCTTTCGTATAAAGCTTTTTTCCTATATGTGACTATAGTCGTATTTGAAAATGAATACAGTCCGTAATTACGAAAATTAATATATTTCCTTATGAAATTACGAAGGAATTTTTCCTTACGAAGAATATTAATTTTCATAAACACGTATTGGATAAAAGCTTTATATACAATTATATTCAATTTAATAGAATTATTTTTACAATGTGGCTTATATCTTTCTTATTTATTTTCCGTATCAGTTACGAAAATTCGTGTATAGATTGACTATTTTTAGAAATAGAAGTATATAAATTTCACTTACTAGAATTAATTCCTTAATGAGAAACTAAAGATTTACTGAAAGAAATATATTTTAATAGTAAATTGCCAAGGTTACTGCCGTCTGTGCCGTCGTCGAGCAGACGTCGTGATTCAATTATTAATAGCTTGTTTTTGAAGGGCGTTCAACCTCTGAGTATTTTTAAAGAGGTTCGGAAATCTCATCGCGATAGTGTTAGCTAGAATTCAAGTTTAATATCTCCGTTTTTAATGCCCCTAAAATGAGGGTTTGATTGACATATGTTTAATGTTCGGCGTTCAGTTTTATAAATATGTACAAGGCTGGTAGTATATGTATTATAAATCGCTCTGTAAGCGCGCGCGTGGGTTTACGCATTTTTTAAATCGTTTTCACAGGCATGATCCTTGTATACATACGTGATGCGATATAATTCCTTTTGGTAATGTGATTTCAGGAAAGTTTTACTTCACAGTACAGAATTCCAACGGTAATCGCAAAGATTGAGTAGAAACGATGAAAATTAACTCCCTGTGTAAATATATTGAGAAAATGTTGAATAATTCTCGAGACTTTTTAACGTTTTCAAGGATGAAAAATTATAAAATAATCAGATGGGGCATAGCTGTTAGTTGTTTCCTGTCAGCTTCTCCGTCATTGTTCGCTGTGGTTAACGAGAACGATAATTCAGAGCGAGGAGGGAGGTGCAGTTGCAGATTGCGAGCAATGAGTGCTTAATTCGCTATCTTGTTTCTCTACACACACACATGCGCGCGTGCAACGCTGTACATATGTTTCTATTATATAAGGCTTGAACATTTTATCGCACACGTCTCCGAGAGTTGTATGTCATGCCCGTGCCACATAGGGTTTCTTTCAATTCTACCTACTCCACAAAATTATCCAGGGCAATTACCTCTCGTCGGACGAGAAGAACGTGAACCGATCGATCGTTTCGTGGTTCTTGTAACGTCTTCTGATACAGATGGCGTGTTTTTCTCGTCATGAATATATATTTTATAAAAATAGCACGGCAATGTCCAGGTGCGAAAATACGGGATAAAAGTAAATTAAAATTTTTCCGTAAACACGAGTGAAGAAGCCCTTCTGTTAAAAAATTACGAATGACTCTAACGTGTTAAAAACACACTTTTCGAAAAGTTTTCTAAGAATTTTATTATCAGGTTTTATCGAAATCCTGCACTGCGAAATAAAAATAGTTAAAGAGGAGTGAATTCAAAATCAAATAAAAAGAAGCCGTAAAATGTCGTTTCTTCAGGTGCGTAGTGTTCATGAAATATGAGATAACGTCGTCTAGAAAAATATTTTCTAATTCCAAGCGAAATCCATTTTTGACGAGCGGAATTATTTTTTTAGAATTATAAGAACAATAGTAAGCTTTATTTAGCAGGAGAAATGGACAGGGTGGTTACAGAAATGGAAAATCGGAAAATGTCAGGAAACTGACTTCGTCGGGGAAATATCAGGACATTTTGGACTTTTACTAGAAATTGTAAATAAAATGGAGTTCATTTCTCGAATATCCATTGTTAATACATTTTACGATGTACTAAGAAAAAGGAACTGCACGAATTAAACAATTTGACTATAACATAAGCTACGATTCGGCCCAGGAAACTACAGAATTACACAGTAATTAGGTGTTTTTCCTGGGGAATCGATAGAAATTCCTGTGGAAACAGATATTATAAATGGTTAAACTACACGGAGAAAATTATCCCTTTGAAATTACGATGCCAGCATCTTAGGACCGGGCCATATCGACAATATGAAACATTCTACATAACTTCTCTGAATAACTGCTGTAGACGTATGTTTGTTTTAGATGCTACCATACAATTTTACGATGCTAGCGCATCTAGAACAAAATATGTTCATAGCAGTTATTGAGAGAAGTTCTGTAGTTTCATATTGTCAGCACGGTCTGGCCAAAAAATTCTAGCATCGTAATTTCAAATGGAATTTTTTCTCCGTTTAGTATTTGAACAGTTATAAACCTGTAAATAGAAACGTGTCCTCTGTACAAGTTTTTGAAAATCAGCTCGAAATTTAGCATTACTGAATGAAACTGTACACATTTTTTGCATGTGCAGTTTGCGCTGCTGCTTTAGATATCTGCAGTAGCGGCGTACGCGTGCCCCACCGACTAGAATTCGGATCTCCACCATCCACGTTACTTAGCGTATAAACTTCTTTGTAACCTTGTATTCTTCTGTCATGATTATCGATAGTTTTGTTAATTTGATTATACAAAACTCCTAATACGAACAAAATATATCAGGAATACTTACAACTTTATGTGAAATAGTTAGGAAAAATTGAGGGAAAAGTCATGGAATAGTTAGGGAATTCTATAATCGAGTTTCTGTAGCCACCCTGAACTGAATCCTTTTCATACCATGATCTTCTTGGATGTAACAAAAGAATTTCCAGTTTATCCTTGAATAACCATACATGAATATTTGCTACAGCTTCGAGCAACAAGATTTATTCTTGAGGAAAGACTATTTTTTCCTCGTGAATAAACAGGAAATCCTGTTGCACTATATACATACGCACAATAGCTATTTCATTACTTTTATTTCTGATATTCCTAGTATTATTTCTAGAGATATTGCTTTGTAATTACGCGCAAGATTCCTCGCATTAATTATAATCGAATCGTACCATAGACACCCGTTGGCGAGACTATCATTTTCCTCAAAAGTTAGTCGAAACGTCCGGACGAATCTATTCTGCCTTTAGCTCGCCAAGAATTGAAGGCCCGGTTAAATAATAGCTCGGCTCCGAGATCAAGGAGACGTCTGCAAAGCCGCTGCACGCGGCGACGTGTCAATAAAGAGTAATGGCTGGTTTTTTTCCTCGGCAGTACTGCGAAGAAGTGTAATTACAAGTCGAGCGTGGACTCCATTCGCGCGTCCCTCGCGTACAGAAAGGAACCGCGAAGAATAGATCCAGCGACGCGTCCCTCGTTCTCTTTCATCCGGCAAATGACGCGGTACCGTCGCTCCGTCGTCGCGAGATCGCGCTCGCCCGCGGCAGGACCGATTCCTTCCTCGCATCACCGCAATTCGGGAACGCGCCACCGCGTTTCGCTCAACTTTTACTTTCACTCCCGGCATCGCGCGATTACCCCACGCGGTTACTCCACGTTGCCCAAAGGCTAGTGAAGCGGCGGGCTCGCGAAAATCGATCGTCGAAATCGCCGCCCGAAAACCACCGCGGGTGAGCGTCGCCCGTACCTACCTACCGCCGCGATCGCGAGTCGCGTCCAGAAGATCGCCGGCGATTGCGTCGACGATAACTCGCGCTGGAAATCGGCGGACGATCCGCTACAACGTAGTGCTATTCGCTCCGAGGTAGAAAGAAGATCTCGCAGCGATCGAGACGAAGGCGCGGCGCCGTTTCTCGGGAGCGTCTGCGCCGGGAGCTCGAAAGAGCTGAATTTTTTAGTCGGCTCGTCCCGTCCAGCCCGACGCAAAACGTCCTAATAAGCGCAGGCATCTCCTTCAGGATGGTATTGGACCCCAAAGCCACCAGTCTGCACAGTGATTACGGAAGTTTCGGTCGACCAGTGGGCGGCGAGGAGGGACACGAAAGGGACGTCGAAGCGGCGGTTGATGGAAGCAGCAGTGGAATGGCACAGTCGAGCGACGTATACCAAAGGCAACCTCTGCTTCCCGGCGCACCGGCCAAGAGCAAGGACAAGTGGAGCGGCGTCGGGTCCGGGTCCGACTACTACGAGGACGACGAGGAGGACAAGATCGATGGGCTCGGCCACGCCAGGCATCCGGGTCTGCCCAATGGCTCCGGGAGCGGCATCGTCAAGCTCGACATTCCCGCGCCGCTGAGGGAGGAACCTCGGTTCCCCAAGGAGAAGTGGAAAACGTTTCTCGGTGAGTTGACCCAGGTCGAAATTGTACTCCTATTTTAATGCCTTTAATACTCTATTTGGTCTACCGTTGTATTACTCGGTCTATAAGCTTCTATTTTGATCCTAAAGTTGGCAAAATGTTCACTGACGGACCATTTTAGGCTCAATTTAGGGTTTCAATGCAATGGAAAATCGACACTACAAGCCTAAAAGAGTAGATCTAAAATTGCGATTCTCTGGAACGGCGAGAGAAAAACTGGATCGGATCGCAAGTCGAAATCTTACAATTAGACCTATTCGTTTAGGCTTACAGTAGGTCGATTTTTCATTGTACTGAACCCTACGCGCGTTGAGCCTAAAATAATTCGTTAGTAAACATTTCACCAACTTTAAGTTTAAAATAGGAGCTTATAGGCTGAGTAGGCCAATGGTAGCTCGGATGGGGTAGTAAAATTATCAAAGTATACCGAGTTGAAATTTTTACCTTTACTGTAATGCTTTTAATACTTCATTCGACCTATCACTGGCCTACTCAGCTTATATTTTAAATTTAAAGTTGGTGAAATATTCACTAACGGACCATTTTAGACTTAACATAGGGTTTCAATACAATAGAAAATCGACCTGTTACAAGCCTAAAAAAGTAGATCTAAGATTTCGACTCGGGGAGGCGCGCAAACCTTGCGTTTTTTACCAAAGAGATCAGCTCAAGGATTCCTCGTCTCCCGTTCCTATCACGACTAATCGGTATAATCGTCATCCCTTTGCCCTTGCAGGGTTTCTCTTCATGGTGGTGAACTTCATTCTGACCACCGCATCCCTCGCAATGGTGCACGAGCGCGTACCCGATCGCGCGACCTACGGCCCTCTTCCCGACGTCGTCCTGGACCACGTGACGGCTCAAGATTGGTCCCTCAACGTCTCGGAGATTCTGATCATGATCATGTCCAATTCCGCTATGGTTGTCATTATTTTCCACAAGCACAGGTATTGTCCAATTGCGGGGTGGGACGATTCATTCCCTTCGCGTAGAGAATAACTGCATATACGATGCTGTTGGCGACTGGAATCTCATGGACGATCGGTATTAGCTCAACAGAAAAAGACTATTACGGATAAGATTTACGCGTGTTTATAGAGCTTGTCGTTTAAGGAATCGTAAAGATCGTCTGCGCGCGTGCAATCGAGTGCGGAAACATTACACGCACAGTGCCACTTAACAACCATTAACTCGATTAGCAGCTAACCTCGACACCGTAGTCCCGTGACATCACGGTTCATTTCCGATTTGCGTGCGACCTACATCATTGATTCGTTAGATTCGCGATTGAGAGTTCTAGATTCGAAATACAGTCCGACTTTGCGTATCGCGCCGAGATTTGCTCCGATCGTTTTAAGGCATTGATGACTTCCACTATTTCCTTCCTTCGCATATTCGGTTGAAAGTTCATCGGAACCTGGCTCGGCGCAAGCTTACTGTTTTTGCAGTCACGTATATGAGTACGATCTAAGGGTGTTTTTGTGTTACTGATTTCGTATTCGTTATCGGTTTTGCTAGATTCGCTCTAGTTTTTGATAAATCGCATCTCTTCGTGAAAATCCAGAAGATTAGAAATGTGAGAAAACCAATGGTATAGACGTAGTATCTTCGTAAACCATAGGAAGTCATATGGTCGGTTCGCATGTAACTTTTCTACAAAGGGTCGTGATATCTTAAGCGCAAGCATGTCAAAACATATCGTAATAAATTTTCGAACATCCAGACAGCGTCTTTCGGAAATTTTAACGATCGGATATTACAATACAGTCGAATAGGTACACTGAGAGAAATAATTGCTAGTGTCAAAAAAAAATATGTCTTAAATCAAGAACATATGATCTTACCACTTTTTAAGAATACATATTCTTGGTTGAATTCTGGATTCAAGAGTATCTTTGTAGGAACAAGAAATTGGTTCTGCGCGGGGGAAAAAAATCAATTAAGCCTATCAAATATTTTCTCGCACGAAGAAAACCTTGGCTTGATCCTGGAATTATATAATTTTTTTGATTGAAGAAAATATTTCTTGGTACCTGCAATTATTTCTCTCGTGTACAAGACATATTCTGATAAAATTGAAATTTAACAAATTTATTATTATTTTAAAAACTAGAACCAATTCGAGAAATCCTAGTCATTTTCGAATTCAAAGCACCAAAATAGCCTAAAGTTATTGAGAAACCTCTCGTAACAAAAGAAGCATTTCTTTTGTTGGGCTATCATTAAATTGGATTACTCTGTAATGAGAATTATAGAGAAATTATTGTACAATTTGTGTGTGTGGCTTCGTTCTAAATAACGTATTTACTTTTAAAACATGACTGCACGGCTAAAAGTTGGCAAGCATTTAGCTCGATACAAGCTCGCTGCTTTCTTTCAAACGAATTATTATGCGAAAATGTACAAATTATTCACGCGATTTTTCGTTACTCGCAGATTCATACTGGCCAGGAGAATATTTCTGCTGATGGGACTGTTGTACATGATGAGAAGCATTACTATGTACGTGACGGTATTGCCAATCGCCAGTAAGACCTACTTCTGTAGTCCGAAAGCGAACAACACGAGCCCCCTTCTCATTACGAAGAGGGTTCTTCAACTGATCTCCGGGTTCGGTTTGTCCATCAATGGAAAACATACGTACTGCGGCGATTTTATCTACAGCGGCCACACGGTCGTGCTGGTACTGAGCTATCTAATCATCTCAGAATGTAAGTAATCGAACGAACCTCCCACGATGCATTATCATCATCATCGGAACTCTTTGCTTAACCCTTAGATGTATAGCCTCCGCCTGCGGGATCCGGCAGTAAAAAGAATGTAACTCGTAATATTAATGGTCGATTGATTTACGTTTATCATTTTCCGACGATAAATATGTTTAGTACAATATTAAAAAGCATATAATATCTAACATTATTTTCGTCGCTAAAAAAACGTTACATTTTATAACTAAAATATAATTTATATTATAATTTCGTATTCGGGTCTGGGAGACCCGACTTATGCACAAGTGTAAAATTTTTTACGCATGCATCTAAGGGTTAAAGAAAATCCGAAATCGTAATGTTCTCGCGAGGAAATAGTAAAGAACGAATTTCTAATTCGTGTCCTTAACATTAACATTAATATTAGTAACTTGACATTACTGATGTAGAGTCAATCGGTGAAGAGACCGACAGTAGTTCTCATTTGGGAGCATCGCGATCATTCGCGCAAAGCAACGGTTATACCCCATCAGTCATTTAATGCGTGTAGTTTGTCGTTTGAAACTTTTTAACGCCGCGCAGTAAACTTGAATTTCGATGCAAAGGTAACTTCGAGTGCGAAAGCTGGAATTTATGGTGTTTATGAATTGTTGACACCGGCAACAAATTTTAAGAATGGTTTAAATTACAAAACGATAGAATTGAACGACTTCGACGTGCCTTAAAAGAAATCACGTAACTCAGCATTGCCGTTAGAATATACATATCTCGGCATGAGTAACGTATTTTTTAATCGCTATAATCGAGATACGTGTTTTTTAAATGTAACACCCAGTTACATGGTTTCTTTTAGCGCACGTCGACTTATTCTCCATTCGTAAGAGAATTGTCTTTCTTATCCTTTGCGGTTCTCTTTCATGGAGCTCCGGTGAAGTGTTCATTGATCGATTAATCGAGCGTACAGCCGTGGACGCTCGCGAGGATCATAAATTTAATCATTACCCAATGAAATTCGTCATGGCGTCGCGTGGCATATCGGCGTGGTTGAGCGATATATAGTAATTCCACATTCCACGAGTATTTCGTCATTCGGTTTCCTTGATACGATCGTTAAAATCGATCTCCCTCTCATTTAAGATTCTCCGAAGCGGTGTCAACCTGTCCATTGGCTCGCGGGAATCATGGCTTTGGTCGGTGTTATAATGCTGATGTTAGCACATGGTCATTACACCGTGGATGTCCTTATAGCTTATTACGTAACCACGCGCTTGTGGTACATCTACCATACGCTAGCTAATAATTCTTATTTGAAGGTAAGTGCCAATTTGTCAACTATTGCTTTTTCTAGGAAACTAACGCGAAAGCATTCGATCTAGACTTTTGACGCGTGTGATATTTATAGTTGAACAATTTAATTACAGTCGAGTCTTCGCATATTTTACGGATTCATATATTTTATCGCGGGAAATGCTTAGTATATTTTATTCTTTAATTTTGACTCCCAAAGAGACGTTCACTGATCGAAAGTTGAATTACAGTCGAATTTCGATTATCGTACTTTCGCTTGTTTTACAGCTTTATATAATATTTTATCATAAAAAGTTGCGGATATTTTATTCTCAACGCGCCTCTAATCTTTACCCTCGTAAAGATTTCTGAGATAGATATTTCATCCTTGGTGACAAAAATATATATGAGTGTTGTAAAATCGTTACATGAATCAGTGATAAATGTTAGTCATGATATCAGATTCTTCGTCGGTGTCTTTGATCAATTGTCGCGAATTTTCGTGACTAAAAGGTAGCAGCCATTTTTCAATCTATACTAACATCCGTCGAGACTTATAATATATTCATAATCGGGTAAATCGTTGTACACATACGCGTAATAATCAATACGATTTAAAGAGTAAAGAAGTTCTCAAAGAGATGGATTTCTGCATACAAGACAGACGCCAGATACGGCTATCATTTAGCGAGTAGTGGCGCTTCTGCGACCAGAAAACGACTCCGAAACTCGAAATAACGAGTCGTCAAAATGTTTGTTCACAGCAACACGGTCCGAACAACTTTCTGGCCCGGCTCTGGTGGTTCCCGATATTTCGATATTTCGAGAAAAACGTAGGCGGGACAGTGCCGCGACAATACGACTGGCCCCTCCCTTGGCCGCGAAGGTTTCTTGCCAAACATCCCAACCGAGACAGTTAATACCTACCTCAACTTCGCGAGCGAGCCTACATTCACGGGGTTGTATTTACTGTATATATATCTAGATATCATACATAAACTCTCCTTTTCGTCAGAAAATCGTACTAGGCGACGATGGGTGGTGGTCTCTGGACCGATGATCGCGTGAGGAGAAAACGCGCGACGACCATCTTCTCGTTCTCTCCACCGAGTTATACAGTAAAAGATAATGCTTGCCATTCGACGTCTAGCACTCCGTCGCGCCAAGGTTGTCCCGCGCTTCCCTCTTCATTGTCGCAGTCGAATCGACTCGGCACGGTGCGTGCGTTCAAATCTAAAGTGTCTCGTTACCCCGCAATTTGTGAGTGCCGGGAACGCTTGCATTTCCAAAGAAGACAAAGGCGCAAGACGGGCTTGTTCGATAACGGGGAAAGATTTATTCGAAATAGTTCAAGAGACCGTGACGCGCTGTGCCGCTGTGAGTGCTTTTTTTACCCTAATTCGCGGGATAGAGCGCCACCGCGACGCTCTCGTGATCTCCAAAGACTTTAACGTCGATCAACGAGCGCGACATTCGCGAAAGTCAGTCGAGAGGAAGAAGTCGAACGGGAAAAAGTTTCTCGCGTCGGCGAGACTCTCCTTGATCTGCTCTAGAATATGGCAGGAAACCTCCACTAACTAAAACCTTTCCGGCAACCGTATCGTATTGTCTCCAGTCATTCGATAACTTCCCCTTCAAACTTCTTCCGCTGTGCTACTATCGCATAACGTTACTTTCGCCAAAGTAATCATGCATGCACGTGGAAAAGCGGGAAATTGACGTGAAGGTTAATCATTGGAGAGGAATCGTCTCAAACGTTTTAGTTGGGGAAAGTTTAGACGTATCTTTCAAAAAAAAAACCCTACAGAGTTCTCTATAGAATGTACGCGGGACATGTTTTTCGTACGTCGCATATACGCGAGTAGAATCGATAAACATGGCGCGCAATATTTATCAAGACTCCCGTTACCTTGAAGAACGTCTCACCGCACCTGCATTCGGGACAGTGCGTCGTCGCGTTCGCGTTCCTTACTTGTCGAGCGTTACTCGTCGAGTTTTTAATGAGTTCACGCAGTGTTCGGAGTACCGTTTCGGTGCGCCAAGCGATTCCGCAGACCTTCGATGCGACTCGAGAGAGAGGAAGAGGTCTTTCGAGATCGATCGTTCTCCGCGCGAAAGATCGTGAGCCCACCCTCCTCCGACCCTAGAGAAGAGATCTGCGTTACGCTTGGAATCTTGAGGGACCAAATACATTCATTGGAACGCTCTAACATACCCGTAGTGTAGTAACAAGAAGGAAACGAATTAAGCTCTAAGACTAGGTACGACTCTGTACCGCGACACATCGATAGATCTTCCTCGGGGATCCCGAATGACAATCAGAAACGCGACGACAAATCGCCGTACATTTACGAAGTCATAACGGTGCATTTACATAGTGAATAACGGGATATCGCAACGTCTGTTCGGTTTTCGCCGGTTAATTTCGTAGACTCAAGAGGTGACTGCTTGTTACACCGGATATGCGCCTGCAAATGTGTAGCAATTTGTCCATCGCGTTTAGATTGTTATATAGGACGTTCTAAGCGGGTTTGCACGTCGCACAAAGAAAACTCCCAAAGAGGATCTTGCGAATTTCGTTTATAAATTTTCAATCGACGAACGATTTCACCGTAACACGAATCGCGCAGTTCTATAAATTGCCTCTCGATTTTCGTGCGTCAAAATCGAACGATATAAAATCGCAGTTCTCGGTTTAGCATTCGCCGCGCGAGTAAATAAGTAATTTCGATGCCGGATTGCTGGCAGTTGGAAAGAGGAAGAATTGTATTCCAGATAACACCGAGTCGTCCGAAAGTTACTGAAAAGACGTCCCTAAAGAGGCACGGATATCTTTTAGTGTACCGTAAATCGTGTCTACTCAGACAGCACAAAGTCAAAAGACGTCTTTAAGTTATCTTCAAAACGTCTTATGACTCACTTTCGGACTACTTTTATCATTGGAAGACGTCTTTTAGACGGCTTATGACTAAAAGTCGTTTGAAAGTGGGACATAAGACGTCTTAAAGATGACTTAAAGACGTTTTTTAGCTCGTGTACTGTCTGAATAATGTTCTAGCTCTCGGATGTCCCCGGCGTGCCCGTAAGTTGTCTTTTAGACGACTTTTTTGGGACGTCTAAGAGGCATCTTACAGTCGCGGCTAAAAAGTTCTTTTAGACAGGTGAAAAAGATGTCTTATAGATATCTCCAGCACACCCGTAAGTTATCTTTAGATGACTCCCCTTTCGAACATCTAAAAGGCGCATTTAAGATGACTTTTCATACATCCGTAAAGGCATCCCAAGGTAGACGTCTTTTCAGTGACTCTAGATAGTCGTCTTTGCGGCATCCCAAAGTAGATATCTTTTAGACGCCTGTCGGACACGCGTATTATGTGGGATGTGTCGATTGAACGATAGTTCTTTTCGTTATTAGGGCGTGAAGCGCTGTTTCTAACGAGTGTGAAGTTTGCCGCACGAGCGAAGCGAGTACGGCAATCACACTCGTTAGAACGGCGCGAAACAACCGAATAACGAATTCTATTTTTTGTCACTAAGTGTCAAATACGAGGTTGACGATTTCACGCACTGCGCGGGTTATTTCACGCACTGCGCAACTTTTCACGAATTGGTGTGTGAAAGATGACTTCACATGCGTCAAGGACGCCCATGAAACGGAGTATTTGACACTGAGTGACAAAAAGGTTTATTCCTTTGAATTGCCGGCTTCGAAACAGCCGCCGATCGTGTTGGTGAATCGCGAATAACCGATTTATCTTTCTAAATTACTGTGCTTTTAAAGGTCAGGCAACTTTGGCGACATTTCGTCGAGCTGTTTAAAAGTCGATTCACATTCAGGAAAATATCTACGAGTAGCTCTCATTCTCAATCGTTCTACAATGGGACGTAAATGTTCAAGTAAAGCCAGAAGCCCGTTGCAGTTGTACATAGCCTAAATTGTCGCCAATGCTTTCCTACCCGAAACACGCTCTTTTCGTCTTGTCCTTATCATGGTTACCTACTTCTCGCGTGATTCTTGCCTGGTAAGGAAGGGCACTCACAACCCTTCTTTCCGTGTTCTCCTTTCAATCTACGTCGCCGGTCTTGTCGTTGGTCGAAAATCCGCCCGCGCGTACTTTCGATGGTTGCACGATATTTTCGTGGAAATGTCGTAGAATCGGAAACGGAAGAATGCGAGTATAAAATGACCGGTAGAGACTGGTGATAAATTAGCCTCCTTTCATCGATCTTACGTGTTAATTTCGGACCGAAAGATCGACGATGGGTCGTAAGACGAGCGCGTAGTCATTGATATTCCTCCCAAGTATATACGTGTTACGTTATGAAGTGTACTTTTTAAACGAAAATACAAATTGTGGTAATTTTTAAGACACGTGGGAGCCTCGCAGAGGCCATACGGACACTAATTACCGATCGTTAGCCCTTTCGAAGAAAACGATGCTTTCTATATGACGTGTTAAAACAATGAACAAGTTGATGTTTAGAATCTAGGTAGCCGTATTATAGGGAGTAATATTTTCGTGTGCAGCAAGGAGTGTTATACATACCTTTACTATAAATATAATATAAAAAGGAGAAAGAGGCTTCTTCCATCGACGGAAGGGCGTTACACGTTGGTATTTGTAAAGCAAATGCATAAGTATAAAATGAATTGATATTATAGTCGAGAATACATGCACATATATGAATATATATGTATACATATACATCAACGAGAGTATATGCGTATATGTCTATATTTTTATATGTAGATATTTTTTGGTAAACTGTTGAGAATGATCTGACTAGGCCGGTATATGAGAAAACGAACCATGCATATGTTGTAAATAAAGGTAGCGATGGTCGCTTGGTCACAATGCGGAATTTTCTCGTGTCGAATCAAAATTTTTCTTACCGTTGAATCTGGTAGCATTTTGATATTCGTCGAAACGACGATAATAGCACTGTATATTATATCGTCACCGAGCGAGGCGTAATTGTGCAATTGAGTTCCCGTTTGTTACCGTACGTGTACATATATTTTTATAGTTATTTATATATAAGCTGCGTTATCACTTCACTATTATTATTACTATTATTATACCATTAAAATAAACAAGGAAATGTATTCGTCGTTTACTTTATACTACTGTATTTATAGTATTTATTACGTTTGTCATATGTTAATGTAATAAAGTTTAAGTATCTATTACATATTGATATTTTGTTCCTTCAGTGCGCAGCTTGGACTCGCTGTAACTGAAATCACCTATCTTTTTGAGTAATTCTCGTAAAATGTCGAGTCGTTACGACTAAAGGAAACTGAAGGAAATAAGGTACATGTTATAAACTTCTGAAGTATATTTACAAATACAAAACATTATACATTAAATTATTGATTCGATATAATTGTCAATATGATAATTACAGAGTCAGCATGTTTTCCTTTAGTACGGCTATGATATCTTAGAAGAAAAGATGTTCTTAATTCGTTGAAGTGCACATTTCTTTCTGGTTTGTAAAAATATCAACCAATGAAGACGTACGCTTCACAAAAACATAACGAAAGTTTACGGTTTTGGTTAACGAAGGCATTCTGTTTTTAGTGAAACAGAGTGAAGCTAATACCTGTCCACTTAAGTTTCGTACTGATTGGTCATTTGTTTGCTACCGCCGACCGAACTCTACTTTATTTCATTGGTTGCTGATTTCCTCGCCCCAAGAACAACCTTTAAATTGATTGTACTAAATAAATAGCATTGCTATTCCAATATTTCACCTCTTTACCGCCCCTCTTATCGTCAATCCCGTCATAGCGCCCAACTGATTTAGTTGCATCTTTTTTTTCGCTTCTAATCTCATTTTCGCTTCCAAGCGTTTCCGCTCAATTTCCGCAGGAGTGCACTGCACGGCCTGAGACAATCCATCCTTTGACTCTTTCACTTCCTGGTGAAATAGAATAGAAGAATCCTGTTTATTCCTAATAGAATTTTCTTCTTTTGCTGCGAATCTATGAAGGTTTTGCCCGTGAGCATTATTACTACTAATGTTCGTCGAAGAGAAATCGTGGCCAAACGATCGTGCAGTGTATTTCATCGGAGACTTTGTACTTACAGACGAACCAGCGCCTGAACGCAGACCCGCGTTGTTCCAACTTTTAACGTTCAAACTTGCATTTGAGGATGATTTAAGGATTGGTCTCAAATGTGATCTCTCACTGTTACCGGCGCCGGTATTCGCATTTTTTTGTTGACCGGCGAAATGTGGTTCGGACAAGCTTTTCAATTTGAAAAATTTTCTATTACATCCGCTCGCTGCGAGGCCCGAAGCGTCTACTTTTGGTTCTGTCTTTGTACACGCGCTGTTGCTCGAGTTTTGATCGTGTCCACTTGTAAGACCAGTTCGCGATTTGAAAAATTTTCTACTACTCTCGCTAGTTCCAGCGTGCGGCACCTCGGCCTTTCGATCGTTTGTCGAATGCGTATTACTGCTCGAGCTGTAATCACGTGCACTCGCAACTCCCAGCGAAGCAGTTGGTGTTTTAGCCGAGTATCCGCTGCCTTTCGTTGCTGCCGCGTTGGTTGTTGCGATTCCGTGGGCCATATTCTGATAAACTTTTCCATAACGGTTGGAAGTTTTTTTCAGATCCGTGTCGTTTCTTCCGTCTTGCAATACCTTCGACATTTCACTTCCCTCTGGACACGTAGCCAGACAGTCGTCGAAGGAATCGTCGGGAATCTGTGAGAATACGTATTCGTCCTCGTCCAATGCCGTGTTTTTATCTCCCCAAACGCTCGTTTTTTCTGTTCCGTGTTTCTGCTGCGTCGGCGCGCCTTGCTTGGCGTCTCGACTTGTGCTAGAATTGGACCGATCGCTGGTATTCTCATTAGAAGAGTCAGTAGTTGTGACAAAATGGAATTCCGCTTCATAAGATATCGAAGATCCTTTATCGCGGCTGTTCTCTGTGGAATTGGTGGCGCACAAATTCTGTTTCCTCGCCATACTGAGTTTCTCCTCCACTTCTTGGCTACATTTAACCATGTAATCGTCTAATATGGAATTATCGAACAAATCATCCAAGCTAGTAGCTTTACTTCCACTCTTATTCCCGTTAGCAATTAATTTATCGCAACTTCCATCACCCGATTGGCCATCCCTTCCCTCTTCCCCAATTTTCATTTCCAGCATCAATTTATTCCCAATTTCATTTTCTTTCAACGAAGACTGATTTTCCTCAATTCTCTGTATGGTAATCATTCGGTCGGTCAATGCCTTTAATTCAGCAGCGAATTGTCCGATGCTCTCAGCTTTTTCTGCTTTCATCAATTTCCTCTTTATAGGCTTGTATAGGAGTGGGGAATTCGATTTTACGGCGCGTCTCTTTTGGAGTAGGCTGTTTCTCTTAGGCGTGCAAGTAGACGGGGAATTAGAATTCTTGTTTGATCCATCAGACGTCTTTATCAAGGAATTCTGCCAGTCCCATGCGACCTCATTTATCCCTTCTTGAGTGCATGGTAACAATATCGGACTGCAATGCCGCTCGAGTTCGGGAGAGTATTCGTTGCGGTTCATATGGTCTTTGTTTCGAATTGGGGTACTGTGACCGGAAGCATTTGGGATCGAGCAATTGAGAGCGGGTTCTACATTTTCAATATGAACTTCAGTTTCTTCCGTTGACATTTTTGAACGGTCTGTAAAAAAGAAAAACAGAAAAGAAAAGAGGCGCCACAATTTAAGCAGCATCAATATAGAATTAATTAAAAGCAGCGTCATGCAGTAAATTAAAAAATATAGCCTTGCTAGATGAAAGGAAACCTAACCTAGTAAAAGGTGAAAGATTTGGAGGATTTGGAGTACAAAAATCACGTGCTTACCATCGTCTTTTATCGGAGCCACCGTAGTGCGCAATCTTTCAAAAGAAGACGTTGTTTTAACATTTTCATTCGTCATCATTATGCCATTTAAGTAAGAATTAGTTCGACTGACCGTCTGACAATTGAAATTAGTAAGTGACAGGAAGCGATTTGAATTATTCTTCAATATCCATAAAATAACTCGTTATATTTAACTACCGCCTCTGCTTGAAAATTATCTGAATACTCAACTACAACGTTAAAAAGTTTAGTTCACGCGTATGATTGTAAGAATACTTGACATTACCAGACGATCTAACGAGCAATAAACGGATTTGTGAAAAGCAGTAGAACTTCTAAACGAAAAGACTCGAGGACGCCACTGCTTCTCTAAATGATGGCGGCACCTTTCGTCGCTAAAGCACAAGTAAAACGCCGCGTAGATCAAACGAAAATAATTTATTTTATCACCCCCTCGGTAATATTCCCCTACTCTTCTGCTTCTTGAAAAATATGCAAAGATACGTTCGCGTATACTATACATTTTGCCGGAAGTTAAAGACAATATGGAATGCCTTAAATATTGCACCAATATGCGTAAAATTGCAGCCAAATGGCGCATCATGGTTACATTACTACACGCAATTGAATGTCGAAAGTATGCTGTTTATTATATTTCAGTTTATATATTTTCTACAATTATATAGGTACTCTCATAGTGACATCTTCATGCGGGAATAAAACTTTTAAATACTATTTTCAGCATTGTTGTCTATCTGGGAAGGGATAGGCTATACGTTATTGTTTGCATATACCATTAACGTATATCCTATTCTTTTGAAACTGTTCACATATTACGTCACACCTTCAGGGGGGAGGGGGTCACGAAAGTGTGAAAAAATTTGACATGGGGAAGTGAAGGGGGGGCTTGTATGTGTGGGGGATGTCATAAGTTTGAGATAAAACTGTATAATATTGTTAAAAAATGGCATTTTTTGTACGAAACATTATTTTATAAACTGTAGTAGGTAGTTCATTATTTCTCAAGGTTCTAATATTCTAGTGGCAACAAAGCTTTTTTGAAATAAATACAGATTAACGAATATTATTGATATTTAATATCTCGTATTACTTTCCCATACAGTGGTCCCTCTATAACTCGCGCGTTTCGGGGCTGTAGATTCGCAGAATGCTGAGTTAGAGAGGCATTGCTTCAGCCCCCACTCACCTCAATAAAGGAGTGGCAAAAGAAAGAGACAGCGCGATTTTTAGATAGAGAACACATAATAAGTTGCGCGAGTAATAGAGGGACCACTGTATGTTCACGGGAAAATGGAAGTAAATTAGGTAGAATAATTCAAGCAAATGCGAAACATTACCTTGTTAAAAATGTTGGATAGAAAATGATCTAATATAGCAAAAATGATTAAAAAATACTATAGAGTGTGAAATCAATCATTTCTTATAATTTTCGTATTAAATACCATAGAAACTTGAAGGGTCCAGTGGAAAAACGACGTGATTCCATTTTTTTCGAAATCGATATTTTAGCGGCATCTGTTAGCTTGTAAAATGAAGTATCAACATACCAAACCTTACAGGGGACAATTAGATTCCACTAAAAACTGTGGTTGAAAATAGGCGGCACAGTGGACTCCCGCGCGTTCTGAAACTTTAAAATGTCGTGTTTCTCAACTTTTAGAAATATGGAACCTCATCGTTTTTCCACTGGACCCTTCACTTGTACAGATCTTATGTCGATCTTATTACTTTTTACGATATTCAATCTGAAAATTATAAGAAACGATAGAACTTCTCACTCTATGATATCTTTAAATTTCTTCTGCAATTTTTTATCATTTTTTATTTTTATAAGATATTTTTAGCAGGGTAGATATTTGTTTAATATAGATTGTTACATACCTACGTATTCTTACAACGTCAAAAAAGGGGGGTCGGAGGTTTAAATTTGTGACAAAAGGAGAGAAGGGTGTCGAAAAAGGCAAAAAATTGTGTGATTTAATATACAGTCAACTCTCGTTAAAAGGCCGGTGCAGGGGCTGTAGGAGAGGCGCATTCTGAGAAATGGCCTTCCCCCACTCCTTGCGTCACTCCCCTCAAACGATATCTTACTTTCGTTTCGCTCGATAAGAGTCCGCTACGAATTTTCGTATTTGGCGTTCGCGGCAAGCTTGGAATCGCAGAGGTGCCACCTAATGTGAATCAAATTCAATGTTCAAGCATCAGGTGAGAAATTAGAGGTTAGAAAATTTACCGGTCAACGTTATTGCATCAGTTATGTAATTTTTGATTGCTGTGAAAAAAAAGTTCTAATACAAAAATATTACCGCCAATGTGGGCTACTTTGGCCCTGGGGTCCTTCTTTGACCCAAATTAAGAAATAAAATAAAATGTTCTAAAACTATCTTGAGGAAGCAGATTTTAAGACGTTCCGTGCTGGACCGATTTTTGAAGATTTCGTTCAGGCCGCGTGGGGCGTATACGACCCACACTTTTACGATTAAATAAACTCGTTTTTGACGTACACCTTACAATTTTTCAATAGTACAAAGCCATCATTAGCAAGAAAAGGGCATACATTTTAATATCCATTAGACAACAAAGCAATAAATTAAATGTATTATTATTATTATTATTAATAACAATAAACAATTAAATTTATTATTAACGCGGTATACGTGATGTAAGATACCTATATGTATTTGACTCGACAATAAATGTTTAAAGAATTCTTCGTTTTTCAATGAGAATTCCAAGCGGCCGGAACGGAAAGTTCAGCGTGTATGTATCTATTCGTATATTACCCCTGATGAATATGTGAAACGTAAGAGAATTACATTTTTTAATTGAAGAAAATTGAACAATTATTTGAAAAAATGTTAAAAAGTTAATTTTTCGTCCGGTTTATTAGCGAGCGTTTCATTCATAAACGTTTAGAGCGCCGTGGTGGAGCTGACGCCGGAATAATAACGAGCGGACTTATAACGAGAGTAACGATTCGAGCGCCGTGGTGGGGCTGACGCTTGAGCGAAGCGGTCTTGCATATCGTCCTATGTAAACCCAGGGTCAGAATATCTGCCGGATTTGCAATCATACATGGGAACCCTGTGTTCAAGTCGGGCAGATATTCTGTCCCTGGTCGTACACCTAGCGTCAATGATTTTGATCTACCCGCTTTGGATGACGGTATTTTATCGAGTGGGCAACATTGCTAAACGATACGACCGAATCTTGTTGTTTTGCCGTGAGAGCTAAATCTAATTGGTCCTTCATGGCAAAACAAGAATATCCACTTGTACCATTTAAGTACGGTCGACTCAATAAAGTACCGTCACCCAAAGCGGGTCGATCAGAATCATCGACGCTAGGTGTACGATCTCAAGGGAAAGACCCCGTATAAGGAATGCCAGACCATGCAGTGCTGTCAGTTATTCATTACACTGTTGATTGGTGAGGATTAGCAACAATGATATACATTCAGTAATTAGAATATGTAAATCGTCGCGAATTGATGATTCAATTGAAAATATTAACGCATAAGCCACCGAGGGCAGGAATCTTTACGTCACAGTTATTTCGCTTGAGATATGCAAATACATGGATCTCTATCCAGTGTGGACTATATAGGGTGATTACAGGGATGAGGCACAAACGAGGACATAATCAAGATAAGGTATATACATAAGACGAGTGAGAACTTCGATTAACCTGGATGAATGCCAAGAGCTTCTCCGTCTCACATTCTGACTGCATTGGAGAAGGCTGGAGAACTCTATATGCGATAGAGAGGCACTTAAGGGTTCACCTGTTATTTTCCTCGCATTCACATTTCTCCTATGCGCTCCATTCTCGTAAATATTCCATATAAGGGACGCGCCCTACTAAACCATGCCTTTATAGTTTGTACAGCACTGTCAATTAGTCAGAATCAGTAAACATCAAATATACTCGCATATCGTGAACTCCATTCTATCATATCTGACAATGATTTTTTGCTTTGAAAATTTTATTATTTTTACTTTTTCGAAAAGAACAAATTCTGCTATTTCTCGGCGTATATGGCATACTCAGACTTTTTGAATCAGATAATTCCTTCATTTTTTATGTTCGACCATCAATTCGTGAGGATCAGTAAAAATAACGTGTACTTTTAATTTAACCCTGCTATCCTTGGAAGTGCTCTCTCCCTTTTGAAAATTCTGATATTATCTCAAAAAATACAGATTCTAAGAAACTCTGACGACATACACGCATTGGCTACATAACAAATGTCTGGCCAGGCCATTCCTTCATATTTGTAGCTGATAGTCTACTTGTCAGGATCAGTAACGCTCATGTATTCTCATTTACATTGAACTCTAATGCATCGAATTCGACGGCGCTGTCTATACTTTGAAAATTCTAATACATTTTGAAAACAAAAAAAAATTACCGAAAAGCTACTCGGCATACTTGCACGGGCATTACAAGGAACGACTGACCAAGCTATTCCTTCAATTCGTGCTCGTCTGTCGATAATTGGTGATTGGGAACATCCACGCATATTCATCTACCTTAAACTGTATCGCAAAATCTTCGACAATGTTCTCTCTCTTCTAAAAAGAAGCCTTCGACCAGGCCATCACTTCAGTTTCTGTTCAACTGTCGCTCAGTGAGGATCAATAACAGTCATTTTATAACTACTTTTCACTGTACACTGTACTTTCATCTGGTAGAGTATCTTTATGAATTGAAGTTATTGTAATGGAATTATCAATGCATAGAGAGGCTACTAAGAGCAGGAACCTTCACGCAATGTAGCCTGGAAAATCAATGATGCTATTTCTTAAACATTATCGATTTACAGACGCCTATTACTTTCAATTGTCTTCGAAGGCATGGTCTCGGGTAAAGTTTCCTTCTCGGTCGTTCTCAGTACTCCCGTCGTCATGGATTCTATCGCTGGTGACTTCTTAAATTGTCATTTTTAAAGATATCAGCCAATGGATAATTAATTCTCATGCTCTCAACAGCTATACGGCGGCATTTACCCTGATTAATGATTGCGTGAGAGTTGATTGATCACTGGTTAGTACGTAAACAAAGACATTTTAAAAAATCATCAGCGACAGAATCCGTGACACCGGGAGTAGAACAAAGTCGTAATCTAGCTGTAATCCTGAACGGGTACTGTGGTAGCGACTCAAGGCTTTCCAGGAAACTTGCTCTTTAGCAGGCTACAGTTTAATACTGTGTGCTACTGTGTTCTCGACTCGACGAGACCCAGATAGTAAGATTCTTTATCGAACGTGGGGAATGTATCATATCATCGATTTACTTGTAGCATCCCTTATCGGGTACTGTGGTAGCGACTCGATACTCTCCAGGACGCTTGTCACATTACCCACTTTTGCGCCCTTTTTTCTTGGAGGTCACAGTTAAATCAATACTGTAGGATACTGTGGAATCGACCTGATGTGGTTCCCAGGTAGTAACTTGAAGCTTCAATTTCCCCGTAAAAAAGGTCCAAATTTCTGTTCCTATACTAAATGTATCAATTTCTCCTTTCACGTTACTCACCTTCCATACCCACACATAAGACCTTCTCCCTATCCTTATAGGATTAAGTTCTCTGCCCTATATTATTAGCTCCAGTCTTCCTAATTCCTAAGTCTTGTTCGTTCCTGTATAGAAATTCATCCCTATACCTATCCTTAGACCCAAGTTTCTATTTATATCCAATATCCTAACTATTAAAATAGATAAGAACAGAAATTTAGAACTGAGTGGGAAAATATATAAGAATATATATTATACACACAGATACAGAAGAAAATAGCTGAATACTACAATAATAACGTGGAACAGAAAATTTAAATCCGGGGATCGAAGAAGATCTTATAATGGGATCAAGAGATGAAGGAGTCATGGAAGAAAAAATAATATAGAGGATACAGAAGTAGGAATTGGGATTCCCTTCCAATCTCCCTCCCCACATTCCACTCTCGCTCGGAGGAGAAATTCGAAGGCCGGATTACTATAATCTATTTTTTTAAGGTCACTCGTTTTAAAAGTAGGTCATGACTTTTTGAATGACCGCAAGAAAATTTCCTGATGCAGTCTGTCCTGCAAACTCTTCCCCATTCCACCTCCGCTCGAGCAGTGGGGTGTAGGAAGGAAGTTTCGAGGGGAATCCCAATTCCTGCACCTGTATCCTTCGTATTATCTCTTCTTCCATAATTCCTCCATCTCCCAATCCCGTTATAAGACCTTCTCCGATCCCCAGAATGAAGTTTCCTGCTCCATGCTACGAGTATTAGTATTCAGCCATTTTTAATTTAGCTGCGTCTCCCGTGTTTGTGTAACATTTCATTGCCATATATTTCTCATTTACACAATTCTAAGTTTCTGTTTCTTCCTATTCTAAGTATTGTATTAAAGTTTCTGGCATCAGTATCGAGTCGCTACCACAGAGTGCTCGATGTTTATCAGTTAGATCGCGAATTTGTTCTACTGGTTGTGAAAATAATTGAAAAGAATCTATGTTGATACCGATTCTCACTGATTGACAGTCGAGTAGAAACTGAAGTGATGGCTGCGAGTCGATTTTTTAACTCGAGTGAGAATTTTTACTTCATCTTTGACCAATAAGAGAAAGAACTTTGAGGAAGGGACGCTCTTTGATCAGTGCGTTTGCGCGCACTGCCATGATGGGTTAGAGTTCAAAGTGAACGAAAGTACGTGATTGTTTCTAATGCCTTTTGATCGGCAGTTGGGCACACGCTGGAGGTATGACCTGGTTCGACACCCTTATGTAGCCCTTGTCAATATTCTCTATTTCTGCGTACCTCGCAGTCGCTATTTTTCAGCAAAACATTGGAATTTCTCCACGACCTTGAAAAACGTACTTACGCAGTGTGGCGCTCTTAACTCTCGATACTTATTTAAATATCGCGAAGTATTGAAAATATCTTTGTAATGGAGAGAGCATTGCTAACTTTGGCCGATTAAAGTAAAAAAAAGACGAATGTACGTGGTTATTCTTTACTCTCACTCATCGACAGTCGCGAAACGACTGAAAGGTTGGCTTGATCAGGTGCCCATTCTACGTATGTATGTACGTAAGTATAGATCATTTGGATAAGTATGCCGTAATCTGAGTATCTCAGAGCCAGTAATTTTTAGGAGAATATTTGAATTTTTAAAGCAAGATGGTGTACTTTTAACAATAACATGAGTTCAAGTTTCACGAGTACATATACATATGTGACTTTTCCCGATCGTCACTCATTGACAGCTGGGCATATACTGAGAAGTATGAACTTTTTAAACATCCTTATGTAGCTCTTGTTGGTATCTCCTAGGTAAATCTGGGTATCTCACAGTCGCTGTTTTTTTAAAGAATATTGCAATTTCTTGATGACCTCGAAAAACGTACTTGCGCACTTTGATAAAGATGATGAGACAGACTTCAAGATCGGTGAATGGATTAATTCTTAACTTCTGTAATCAACAGTTTAACAAAAACAAAAGGAGTGGTTTGATCAGACGTTCCTTATGCTTATGTGGTATGCTGTGCGTTTGTCGATCTCATATATTGTCTGTACTTTCACTTTCTTTATCCGGATAAAGAAAATGTTTCTTCCCCTTTCCCCCTTTTTTTATGTGTGCTAGGTGAATAGGATTTAGAAATTTGTTCTATAAGTTATCGTGTATATGCCGTTAAAACTAATAATACAGCATCCCGAGGTCGGTAGCCAATAACATACATAAGTACATATAGCCTAGAAACATTTTTGAGATCTTGACGTGCGTCATTTTTATAAGTATAAGTCCCTAGCATAGTTAGTCTTTAGAGAGCGCTTGACGCTCTCGGGCAGCGCGCAGTGGACACTGGCCTGCTCGCGGGGGATTGGTGCGGCGGAGCGTCGAGCACGTCACGTCGCGCCAATCAGGGAGACTGCCGCAAGTCGCCCCCACTCGACCGTTACTGGCCAATAGGACCGATAACGGTCCCCTCCGCGTTAGGTATATAAGAGCGGGCGTTGAGCGTAGCGGGCATTCCGGCGTTGAGGGAGACGCTTGGATCTCCCTCAGTCCTTCTTAGGACTCTTCCAATAGACGACTCGATTCGCATTTGGGTTCCCTTTTCTTTCTCTCCTTTTCCTTCCGCGGCGTTTTCACGCCTTCCCCGACCGCGGCGCCTTCGCGCCTTCCACCGCTTCCTTCCGCGGCGTTTTCACGCCTTCCCCGACCGCGGCGCCTCCGCGCCTTCCACCTTTTCCCTTCCGCGGCGTTTTCACGCCTTTCCTTCGTCTCCTTCCGCGGCGTTTTCACGCCTTCCCCGACCGCGGCGCCTTTGCGCCTTCCACCGCTTCCTTCCGCGGCGTTTTCACGCCTTCCCCGACCGCGGCGCCTTCGCGCTTTCCACCGCTTCCTTCCGCGGCCCCTTTGTGCCTTTCCCTTTTCCGTTCCCCGCACGCGTGTCAATCTTAGGTTAATAAAAATATGGACTCAATGAATCTGGAACTCTATACCCCTAACATTTTCTATAGGAAAATTTTTATATGAAACGCAATGAATTACGGGCGAATATCGTAGCAATTGATAGAACGCGGCTTTTAACCATTTTCCCCCGAGCTCTTCATTTAACGCCACGATATCATCACATCGTTACGAACGTCCTTTAAAATGAGTGACCTCGTGCTAACTGCAACTTCATCAACGTCACGGTAATAACGTCGTCTCTTCTCGACACATTTTGGCTCATATACACGACCATATTATACACACGCCACAGGCTTTATAATGAAGATGAATTGGAGGGAACGTACGAATATAATTATATTCACAATGTAAATTACGCGTACAACCAAAATGGCCTTATATTATATAACGCACGTTTTAAACATTATCGTTATCACACACATCCACGGAAACATAAGGTTTGAATTCTTCCCTGTATAGGCACTCGCAGTTCAGGCAAATGGCATATGGCAAACTGTCGATAGGTGGAGGACGATTGCACACGTTCAAAGAGCTTTGCATACTAATGGTGTTCGTCTTCCAGCTTAGGGACTTTCGAGAGTATGGCCGTTTATATCGATACCAAATACTGATTCCAGACGGTGATACTTTACTTAATGGAATCTCTAATGGAAAGACTACAAAGTTGGAACGAGCAGCTCGTTATACGAACGTCGCTGATATCTCGCGTAGCACGTTTCGCACGCGAAACTCGTGGATATATTGCTGAAACGTGGATGTAATACGTATTGTAAGGTTATAGGTATGTTATAGAGCTACGTTTGTACTAATTTACATATAAGTGATAAATCGAAGCTACAATCATTGTGTTAAAATTAATAAAATTGCGTTTAAAGTTTGGAAATATCAAATAATGGAATTGTGATAATTTAATCAGTGCTTATGAAAAGAATATTTATTCACTCTATTTATTAGTAGGAGCAGGTTTAATTCGCTTCCCTCGAGAAGTAAAGGTCGGACGAGGATACCCCGGAAACGCTATGAGGAAACGGGCGTTGAGTGGCGCTTAGGGGAAATTCGGCGTGAAATCTTTAGTAAATAAAAACGAAGTGAGTGGAATATTTTCCTTTCATTATGAATTTGACAGAGTTCGCGGAGGACGCGACGAAAATAAATCAACGCTTCGAGAGTAATGTCAATTGATTTAATGAACGTTGATATAGTATGTAGATGTGTATATGTTTACATGTCAGGGAATTTGAAACTTAGGATCCTCGCGATGGATACGTATGCCTATAGGTGTTCCTATAATTAGAAGATCTTTGTGAAAGTCGGGTCGTACTCTAACCACAGGAACATATAAAAATAAATAGACACTTCGCGTTATTTTTTTTTGCGCGAACCCAAGTAGTAAACTACTTGCAATCTGTGCTCATTTTTTATTAACGACAGCATACATCAATCCTAATAAATTGGTGTGATAGACGTTTTCAAAATACCCACTTCTCGTCCTTGTAAAAATTGCGCGTCGCGCGTCACTCGTTTATGAGTCAGATATCATCGGGAAACAAATATTTAGTGAATCGATATAACGTGGAGGTAGTTTTCCAATCAAAATATATTACATATTTAAACAAAGTACTGCACCTTAAGTTATGAGACATTTGTTCCTATTGGTCATCGATCGAAAATTCTGTCATTCCGAATTTTGTCAACAACCTAGGTAAGCGATGTATTAATTATTTCTCTTATTTGCTACCTTAGCATATGTTCGAATTGCTACCTCGCGCCAATCGATAAGATGGCAACACGATTATAGCCCCGAAGCTAACATCTGTTTGGTATTATACGTATTGGAGCGAGACTGAGTTTCTATGTAGGTAGCGAATATCAAAACCGAAATGTTTATCCACCGTGGTTTAAATTCCGGACGTGTTATGTCTACCACTTATACAATTTCCTCGGTAGTTTCTCCGTGTTCTCGGTAGTATTTTTCCTCGACGTAAACCTCTGTCTAGGTACCGACGCCCGCTGCAGTTTTGGAATAATGCAACGCAGCTGCGAGCGTCGGGAAAGGAATACACGCGTAGTCACGGAAACAGCCGTCGATGTCTGTACCGTTTCATCTGTTTTCCCTGGATCTTTGACTCTCTCGCGGGAAAAATGTCGGACCGGGGAAAAAGAGGGGAAAGCGAGAAACCGCCTATAAATATTCAGGGGCTCGAACGGCGTCGTTCCAAGCGAGTCGTCAATAATTCCGAGTACTCGCCCTTGCTCTCCTGCCTTAATTATAGCCGGGGAAATTATACGACGGGCAGGCGGCACAATTATGCAGGGCTTCTTTCTCGTGGTGTATAACAACGCGGGCCCTTCCCGACCTTTTTCGGCTATAGCGCGCCACCCCTGTCTGGAGAGGAAAAAAAAATCATTCGGTCTGGACCACACCTTGAGTAAACGTAGGGCGGGAATTAAGGGTGCCTTAAAAGGTACGGAGATTCTTTTTACGGCAGTTTTACGGTTCGGTTGTCCTGATAAAATAACAATAAGCACGGCACCGCGGGCACGGTTCGTTTCTTCGTGGCGTTGTTCGGCGATTCGATTTTATAAACCCTCGACCGAGAGTGCTTGGAAAAAAACAGTTATAGCAACTATTTTAGTGACGACTATTCGAGTTTGGTAATGGGCGATAATTTCTTGTAGTTGTTGCAACAATTTTTTTTTCTTTCAATAACTAAAAATATACCCTTGTGCAAATTAATGGAGTCAAAACATTTCTGTTTTATACAGTCCTAATTTACATGAAATTAACGTTACCATTTATTGCTAGTATTATCACCTTTCACCTTAATAAATATTTAAATTCTTTCTGGCGTAGAGTCGACAACTTCTTGCGATTACCTTTCAGTTTTTAAGCATGAAACCACATGAAAAAAGTGTTTTAATTTTGTTCATTTTTTTAAAGGTATAAGTATTTAAAAGGATTGGTTATTATTTTCGATAAAAACTCATTAAAATTTATACATCCCTGTTTAATTGATAGAATTAAAATTTTTTTTTTCAAATGTGATTTAGTCATGAAAAATTGTAAGATAATTAAAAAACTTGTAGACTCAATACCAGAAAAAATCGAAATATTAATTAAGGCGGGAGGTGGTCATACTAACAATAAGTGCTAAATTTCATTTCATGTAAGTTAGAAATGTATGAAATAAAAATACTTTGATTTTATTAATTCGTACAAGGGTGTAGTTTTGATAGTTATAGGAACTAGTTTTGATTCAGATTACCAAACTCTAATAGTTGTCACCAAAATAATTGTCACGATTATGTACAGTTTCCTCAATGTGGAAAGTCGTTACGTAACGTTATCATAATTGATTATACATACGTAATTGGAATAATGTCCACATAGGTACTCGTAATTAAGAAATACAATTTTAGTTCTTTCGATTTTTCGCTCGAAATGTACGCTTCCTCAAAACGCTTATACGTATTCCGTCGTCGCTGCATACTACATCTCCCCGTAGCCGTCACCCCTCGCAGTTTCCCTCCGCGGAAATACTTGGAGCTTGTTACTGAAAATAATTAGCGACGGCAACGTTGCACGTTGCAGCGTTACGAAACAAATTTGCTGGCCATACAGCCAAGTACGCTTCGGGGTGGCTCGGGGTGAGGTGCTGTTAGACGTAAAACGTTTACGAGCCACGATGGCTGCCTGTATATACTCGACCGGGTGGTGCGGTGCACCTACCGGTTGCCCAACCACGGAGACCACGCCAAACTAGCCTCGAATCAAACGGGCCACCGGTGGCCAAAAACGTACATATGTACGTGCGGCGCAACTGATGAGGCAGAACTGCATACATATTTCGAGAGATTTGGTGTTTAAGCAAAATCATTTTCACTTCCCTGTAATCGTGTCGTTGATGAAGCTTTCAAATCTTTAGAATATTTTGAGGAACCTACAGCTTTGCTTTTCTGCTTCCTTAAGCAAGACCAGTCGTCATTATATAATTAGGGGCTATGCACAACCAAAGAAATAGGGAGCAGCGATAGGAATAGCGCTTCGCATACGTTACACATACGCTAAAAGCATACGTGATGGTAGCGTATGTGAAGCGCTGTTCCTATCGCTGTTCCTTATTCCTTTGATTGTGCATAGCCCCTTATGTGGAGAAAAAAAAGCATCAGTTAAAAACAAAGTGGCGAACCGACGTGGATTTTGTACCACCCCGACGAGACTGGCGAATTATGAGTTGAGGCCTCCGTTTACTTTTAATTTCATAATAACGCGAAGAATCCACAACTTTAGCGCTTGAGTTATAAGAAAGTAGAGAATTTTGTTCAACTGATTTTTTATTAATGTTACGTGCTTACTTTTCAAAAAATGTTTTTAACTTGCAATCAATGGCTCTGATATTTAAGTCTAGTATTATAGATCAATAGATAAATTTACGAGGTATAACACTCATCGAAATAGTATAGTTCTTGTATGAATCGAAATGTGTAGTTTCAATTTATATTTTCGTATGGTCCTATAATCACGAGTTATACAAATTGAACCCCTCCCCCCCCTTAGCATACGTCTGTGTATTAATGGTTGCATGATCAAAGGGGGAAATAAATAGGCATGTTTTTTTACACGTGTTAGACCTAGATGGTGACGACGTCGAAGTGATTATAGGGTAATTGACTGAGTTTTTTTATTGATGACTCGAAAAATTTGGACAAAATTATTTACCTCGTATTTTTTAATTGTTCATTTTCGACCAGATTTAAGGCGGAAAATTATATTTAATACCGCCGTAATAGATGTTTACACATCAAAAATGCAGCATACGTCATCACTCAGTAAGTCTATCTCTCTCGCACTCGTTGCTTGGCATAAGTGCGTTTCTCATGGCTCTTCGATGACGTCATAATTTAGTAGAGAGAAACGTAATAACATTTTTTTTAGTCAAATAACGTATTGTTATACGAAAAAATCGATTGAGCCGGGCACACGGAGGAATTGAAGGCCTGACCTTCACATAAGGAATTAATACTGAATGTTCGAAATCTGCTTCAATAAGCGGATAGGAAAAATTACCTTTACAATAGCTTTACAAAACAAAACCGAATAGCGGACCAAGAATATATTTATTTATTTACCCCTTCAATCAAGCAACCATTGATATTATACATAGACGTAAGCTAAGGTTCACCCAATGTAAGAGGTCACTGATACTTTATATGGTATCAGGTGAATATGATCATCTGATATTATATATATAGTTGCTTGCTTCCTTCTCAGCGAATGCTTTTTAACTTGTAATAAATGACTCTGATATCGAGAATCGTCATATTTGTTCTACTTCAATAGACTAATATCTTTTTGTACTGGCGTCAAGAAGAAATCCTTCGAATCAGTATAATTCTTATAAGTATTCCTCTCTGAGATATAATATACCTTTAATTTACATTCTTTTATAGTTCTGTTTTATTTATTCATTGCGTGATTTTAATTAAAAGCGGAGCTATTCATTTCACGAGTCATACAAGGGCTCATTTTCGAAGACGAGGCGAGATCTAAATATCGAGATCTATTTATTCGAGATATCGTTTATTCTTAACTCGCCCGCTCGCATGTATCGTCCCTCCAGCGCGTCACCTTGCAATACCTGACTCGGTATTTCCTATCGAGGTTAATACCGTCGCGTGTTCGGCAAGAAAGAACAGTGAACGTTGCGCTCTCTGTGTAAGCTCTGACCAGTCCCAAACACGTTTCGAGACGGTCCGTTCGAACGAGTCCGCGGGGATTTCTAACCTCAAATGCAGAGATACGTTGCAACATGGCGTCGTTCACGCACGATCAGCGCCACCACAGCACTTGCGCTTGTTTGGGCTACGTGACTTTTCCGTCCAACTCGAAATAGCCGCGTTTTATAAATTCCACTTTGGTTTCACGGGGAGAGAGAGAGAGAGAGAAACGCGAAATCTAACTCTGACTTTTTTTTGTAAACCCGTGCTACCGTAGCTACTAAAAGCATCTATTTTCCGAACGCGGGACGCCGGCGAGGGGTTCCCGTTCCGCCGCTTCACAAACATTACGGCTCTCCTTGTTCGCCCGGTTAACGGATTGGCCCTCGCATCGAGAGTTCGGTCCTTGACTAATAAATTACCGGGAGCAGAGGGCTATGCTTCCTACGCTAATCCCGTTTTTTGTTCGGGAGTTAACTCCGTTCTGCGTTTCCATATGGCGGCCATAATCTCCCCGTCAAAATACGCCGCGATACTGTATACGTATGGAAGCTGCCACGAGTATGGCGGCGGCTCGTTTGATTTATAACGAAGCGTTCGAATATGGCAGCGCGGGAGGGCGCGTGTTTTCATTCAATTCCGCTGGGAACTTCTCCGTTCATAATCAAGTAAAATTTAATTAATCGCAAAAAGTAACCGTGGCGCCTTGGAACGGGGCGCTGATCTCGTTTCCTTTCTCGAGATATTGGCCATTTACGGCTGAGCTACTTGTGTAATTATCGCTGCTATTATTAGAATCAGAATTTCTGCATTGCTAACATTTTCTTGTTAGCTCGGCTGCACTGCGCACCGATCCGTGACGGGTCGATGGAAACTATATGGTACAGACGCGACGCACGTACGTGCAGTAATTTCGATTTTCTACACTGGTAAATTTTAATAAACCTTTTTCGAAAAACGCGCGGCATTTTTTTATCAGTGTGAATCGAACGATGAAACCCCGACGTAATCCTCATTTACTCGTTTCTTCGCCAAATTTTGTGTCCAAAAATTGATTTAGGTTGCAAGGATTTTTGAGTTGAACATGGGGATTTCTTCTTGCTATAGATATATGCCATTTTGATTTTTCGTTTTATTAAAGCTTGTTTAAATGAAATACTAATGTTATCTCAACTAGTTACCCTATAGTAACCAGTAAATATGAAGTTAGAATGACAAGAAAACGAAAAAAAATATTGGTCGGCCAGATGGCCGCCTTGCGCGGGAGACTGTGTCACTATTTCTGGCGCGGGCGCTCGAAGGTTAATTAAAATCATAGACGCGCTTTAAATGGTGTGATGGAAATTTTAGATATTATTACGTATATATATAGTTTAAAATGTTGTGATGGGATCGGTCCACCCATTTTTATAGGCACGACCTTTACGAGTATATATGACATATAAAATGAAAGTGGCTTATGCTATCGTCATCGGGAAATCTGTTACCACCTCAGAATGAGTCAAAACCGAATTAGTTTTTAGTTTTGAACACTCTAAACCTTTCTAATGAATTTTAAAGCTCTGTCTGTGTTTGTGTGTACGCGCGCGCGTGTGCACGTGTGAACGTGTGTGTATGTGTGTATCCGCTCCAGCGATTGAACCGATTGATTTCCGTCACGGCTCAAAAATTGCATTTGGGTTACAAATGATCTACTAAAGTTTTGGACCACCAAAATGTCGATTTCAAAGTTGCGACTATAAATATGTTTAATTAATTAATTTCAAGTAAACGGTTGTTCACAGAGAAAATATGTTAGACAAATATATTGCATAGTTTTAGAATATCTGTAACTTTTATCTGAAACTTTTTTCAAAATTCCATGTAGCGAATCCAATATGGCGGATCAAAACGCGATAATCCGTCGGATCTTACAATTAGCGAAACTTGGTATCTCAAGGTTGCTAAATGTGAGAATGAGGTCCAAAATTCAAAATTCAAAATGGCAAATCTAATATGGTGGATTGAAATGCAGGATCTATCAAATTTTCGTGAAATTTGGTATCCCAAAGTTATTGGTAGACGAGGATTCCTCGGGACTCTGCATCTTTCTAATCCTAAAATGCTATTTTTAATAATCTAAAGAATGGAAGAGACAAATGGCATACCTAAATGAAGAAAAGTGTCTATTTCCGATATGAAACGAAACGACCGTTGCAGAACGATATACTTATCATAAATAACCATTCCTCACGGTCTTAGTTTATATATTTATTTATTCGTACCCCGATCATTCTTCAAATTAAATATTCGAATTCGTCTATTTTGCATAGCAAAGATGAATCAACGAGAGCGTTGCCATACCATCAATTAAAGGTATAGTATTTACGGAATTTAAGAGAAAATACTCGCCAGGGGACGTAAACGTGGGATGGAACGAGACTGAAAAGGAAACGTGTTTACTAAACGTGGCTGGCGCGCGTGGACGACGTTTCACGTGCTTTGAAAGGCTAGAATTTCTGCCGAGTTTCGAATGATCGTACGCGCGCCCATACTCCCGCATCTATTTTGGAGCACCGTCTATTTATAATATTAACCTTACCTTTGCTGGTACGAAGTATTCGCTCTCTCTCTCCCTCTCTTGTTCTTTCTCCCTCTCTTCACCAGCGGTGCACTCCCTATACGCGTCCTCGCGTGAAGACACATTGTGGTGATCTTAGAGACCAGTTGCTCGCATCAAAAAGTCACGATCCTTCGTTATTCGGTATACAGGGTCTTTCGCTTAGGATAGCAATAGTAGGTGTGGCCTAGTTTGTCAATAATTATGCTATCGACCAATGAAAGAGCAACGGGACAAGTATTGACCACACCGCTCCTTCGAGTGTAGCTGGCAATCGGATGGCATAGGGGGGAATGTAGGGATCGATCAATTTATGTCCCATCGATCCTTCACTGGTAGATAGGATAAGTATTGACAAATTAGGCCACACCGACTATTACTATTCTGAGCGAAAGTCCCTGTATACCATAATGAGTTTAAACTTATTCGCTAGGAAAGAAACTTTAATCGCTATTATCTCATTATTCATAAACTTTTGGCCTCCATCGACACAAGACTTTGTTGTAGATAAAAATGTAATCTTCAAAAAAGTATTGTATGAAGATGAACCAAAAGCGTGCACCGAGAGATTAGATTTGCCTCGCCAACCAATCTCGGTTGACTCAACAAAATAATATGGATAAATATGAGCCAACCTCAAAGGTTTTTTTTGCTACAACAAAATAGTTGTGTTAAGAGTTCTTTGATATATTAGCAAAGACTTGATACGATATCAAAATCGTTTTTTTGGGGTGAAGAAATCATTTTGTCATCCCATCAAAATGATTTTGTTCGGGCGTAATAATTTTTTTTTCGCATCAAAATCATTTTGTTATTCCAACAAAATAAGTAAATATGGCACATCGTTTTGTTAAAATAACAAAATTACATGCTAATTTTAACCAAATAGAGTTAATAAAATAACTTTCTTCTGGCAAGAAAATAATTTTTCACTTTTATTTTGCTGTCAAAACAAAAAATTGTTTTAATGAAGACTGTTGCGCTATCAAAGTGACTGGTAAAAATTAGTTTCATCACGTAACAAAACATATTACAGCTATTGGTGAACAACTTCGCTTCCGCTGTTTTTCCGAAATTCGAGGCTTTATTGTAAAAAACTGGTTATACATTTATGATTCAAAGTATTGTCCATCGCTAGCCACTACTTTCTTCCATCTTTGAGGTAGCGTACGAATCCCGCGTTGAAAAAACTGGTCATCTTTTGAAGCGATCCACGATTAGAAAACGGCGGAAGCAAAGTTATACACTTAATATTTTGTACTCAGAACCAAGCATTCCTATAAATGAATAAAATCTTTTGGAGGAATCAACAAAATGTATTCAACTAAATAATTTTTTTGTCAGGGTTGTAACTTTTTTCTCAGTGTATAGACAATGAGATAATAATGATTCGAGTTTCCTTCCTGGCGAATAAGCTTCGACCCATATGATATGAAACATGCTCCAAATACTCGTATCTGATCGAATTTCCCTTTCTACAATAATCAGAAACACTCGATAACTATCAACGAACTCATAGTATCGTATCGCGGTATCTCGACGAATTGAAAAGTGAGAAACCTGATGTACTCGTCTCCCTTTCGGATATCCCACCTATATCTACCATTCGCAATATTACGAGGTGTCGACGATCGGCCAAGCTACTAAAATAATCTTGGAAATGCATAATAACGCCCAGACAGTCGGCAGACGGAATGATTCGTTGATTCGTTTATATTTGGATACCGTCACGTTCTCTTTCAATTCGCCTCATATCGTACAGCTGGCATTCGCAGTTTATGCATTCCAACGAACGTCATTGTGTCAGCCAAAACTTCGGAGCGATCTTAATCGCGATAGATCTGTCGTACTGTCTGTCCCATCGTGACACCATGTTGCTAAAGCAAGGCTCGTATTAAAATTACATCCGGACTCGAATAAGCAAACTAAGGAGAGGATAAGTATCTATATTTAACAGTGGCTCGCTGAGTATTATGAATCTTTCAAGGCGCATCGCAGGAGGTGAAAATCTCCGTACTTCTCTCACGGTCGACCAGCAGAGCGAAGCCAATTATTTCCATTCGAAAATAGTCCAGATTCGACATGATTATATTCGTTGCTGCTTGGAAGTGCAATTCATAATGAAGCTGTGAGATGATTAATAACGTATGTATATTAATTAAACTTTATTCGTAATAATTACATCATCTAGAAAGGTTAGTCAAAAAACGTTCGAATTAGTCTCGATATTGCTTCCGGGTGGTACTCTCGAGCGAAGCGACATAAGAAAAATCGTGCGTCTTATCCCGACCACGTGTTTCTATTTTGACTGGCAGTCGGGCTCCTTTACGTCTAAAGAAACTTGTTGAAAAAGACTCTTCCCCTGGGAGCACTGTAGAAGGGGAGACTCGCGCGCGAACGTCTCAGGATCTTCTTGTCAAACAAAGGCTTATTGGGCGCGGGCACCTATTTCGTTCCTTTGAGATGGGGACGAAACCTTTCGAACTGTCATACGTATATCTTCCCTTTATTTATTTTCCTCGTGTTTAAGAAACGTCGAGGAAGGAGATCCTTCTCCATTTCAATTTCTTTTAATTTTTGAAATGAAAAGTGAAATGGAATTGAAACGTTAGCCGACAGTCATAGGTACTACACGGAAAGAAAAAAAAAGTTTCAAACTGAAGCCCTTAATTTGCACTTTTAAATTCTGTTTCAAAGAAAGAAGCAAACGAAACGGGTTTTCAAATGACAATCCGAGCTCGCGCGCGTTTGATGCTTAATATCTCTGCCACATCGGTGCAAGTAAATTCAGAACATGTGACAAGAATCTAAATTTCATAGCCTTTAAAGGATTAGACAGGTTCATATTTCAAGGGGATAGGTACATAAGATTTAAGGATGTATCCATTTATATGTTAAAATTATAACGGAAATTTATGAAATTTTGGTAGACAATGTGCATATCGTACATCCAATTCAATACCGCCATAACTGCAAAATTTTAATTTTTGATTTTATGGCGATTATTGCAGTGCCAACTTATTGGACTTTGAAAAGAAATACAGCCACAGGTGGTTAAGTTTTAAAATATGCCATATTTGCATATATGGCCCTATGAATTCCGATCTAGCATTGTTTTATTTCCTTCTTATTCAAAATTATATAATTTACACTTGTGGCGGTATTGAATTGGATGTACGATATGATTAAAACAAGTTCACCTGCAAAATTTGAAGTTGATTGTCTATCTCGTTGAAAAGTTATGCACTAATGAAATTTTATTAACTTCACACGAGGTCTCATGGAAAAACATTAAATCGACGAATATTGGAGAGGTAAAATAAAACAATGTTTCCTTATTTAATTATTACAAAAAGAACTGAAATTTTTCAGATTCTAAAAGGATTAGGGGTTAATAACTGTGCAAAATTACATTAAACTTTTTTCGAAACCAGAAAATTCTCGGTTCTCTTTTTCCGAAGAGAACAAATTGGGATCAAATCGAATAACCATATATCCTAGTAACAGTCCTAGTAACTCCTTCCTCATTTGGAATTTAGCGTTACGACGTCCATGCCCATTGGGCATCAACTGCCTTCTTAAAATCGTTTCTGGCCCGTGACTAAAATAGCGCACACGCGAGCGAAAGGGAGGCCACGGGACAAGATTGACGGGGAAAATAGAGGAAGAAGAAGAGGGGTGAGAGAGAAAGACGGAGAGCCAACGAAGTATTCCTTTTTCTGCCAAGACAGGTGCACGTGCCTCTATTTTGGCTTGCAACTAACCGAGAAGCTCCAGCCCCTCGGTGGCTGCAATCGCATCGCTGGAAAGTCGCTGCCTCTGAATAGCTCTAATTATTAAGCGGCGCGTTTTGCTGCTCTTAGCCCTCCGTGATCACATGTCCGTACAGTTCCGTGATGGTCACATATTGGTCAAGTAGACCAAACCGATTTTTAAATAATAGCCGGATGAACAAAATCCGTCCAACTTAGATCGACAAATTATGGAACATTCTTCGAAAATTGTAAAATATTTGATCACCGTATTTATATGTAAGAAATGATATGGTGACATATTCAATAACGATCGTGAATATGTACATAAATGTATGAAAAATAAGCTGCTTTGCTAAAAGTATGACAACTTCTTTATTTTTTGAGGTTTCTTAATAAAGTGTACGGATGATTTTCATGAGATATGGTACTTTGAAGCAATAAATAGTTCTATGGTGCACGTTTCAAAAACAATTTTTGTTGAAGTCCGAAGAAGGTTCGTGGTACGAGTTTTTAGAAAAAGCTATTTATTCCGAGATCTGACGAGCTACTAGTCATGATTGTAAAAAGAAGATATACCGTCATCTTCAAAATTGAAGCCTGGGTCAAGTAGACCCTTGTCGACCACAGAGGGTTAATATCAAAATTTAAGACGAGCCGTCAGAAATATACCAACACAAATCAATAGCTGACGTGCAACGAGATAAAGGCAACCGGCAAAAATGCGATCGTCCTATAGAAGGTCGCAAATGCCGAGCGTTCTCGACTTAACGATTTCTCTTTATCACGAAACGACCGTACGTAGAAGGGGTAGGTGGATGCTTGTGATGCATGACGCGAGCAAATGCCTGCACGCATCTGCATTCGTCGCGCATCGCGCATAAAACCCAGTTTTACTGCCTTCCCGCGCGTATCTCTATGGGGTTTAGATGGGAGGTTTTCGTACCGGTCGTAACACCGCGATGCATGAATTCCGTTAAACTTGGCGCGCAGGGGGGCGCGCTCGCTCTCGCTCCCATTAGTTTTAGCGCTTTCAGCGAGGACGACCCTTCGATTAAATCCGAAGCAGGTGCGCGACGTACAATTTTTACCCGCACCCCCGACGTTTCCACTGCAGCGCGGTCGCGTTAACGTCGCGCGAACGTGGTGTGGCTGTACACTGTAAATTATCGGCGGAAAATTGCCGTCGCATCGGCGGGTCGCTGATGCTTTCCCGGCGCAAATCGACAGGTTTTACCGGCTTTATATCAGTACGAGAAACGAAAGCCTTCAGCAAGAGGTGGAGAGATGATTACGTTGTATAGGGGGGAGGCTATTTTATGTGTAGGGGCAAAGTGGGATGAAAAGGATACGTCTTGGAAGGATCACAGCAATTATCTAAACATTGAAGGATTTCTCCACAACGAAAGCATTATGGTTTCGTGGTAACAATAATACGTACTCAACCACGCCTAACTTTCCACACGATAAACTACGTATAATATAGGTATATATATGAATTTTATGTAGATACAACTATGTTACGTATATGTATATGGTTACGAAAAACAGATGTATTACTTGCGTATATTTTTCGTTTCAATACTTACAGAAAATTTAAAATTTATATACCATATGAGCTGTTGAAAGCCAGAATGGTCTAAGTCACATTTCATGTAAGCTGAGATTATTTGACTGCAAAGTTAAGTACGATTTCAAAAATTTGTCTAGGTGATACAAACAGATATTTTAAATCGTAAATATCTGTTTCGAATTATCTAGACAGATTTTTCAAATTGTACTTAACTTTGCAGTCAAATAATCTCAGCTTACATGAAATGTGACTTATACCATTCTGGCTTTCAACGGCTCATATGTCGCACGGAAAACCGATCAGGTGGGGGCCGTCTGAATTTGAACTCGGCACTGCTTGGACGATGCTCGATTGATTCATTAAGAAATTCAGAAGGCCCCCACCTGATCGGTTTTCCGTGCGACATATGGTATTATACGCGCGTATAGTGTACCTACATTTCACATATACAAATAATAATAAACGTATAGTATACATACAAGGCCAGAGTGAAAAATCCGATACTTTTCTAGTAGATGGTGGTGCGATCGCGAAGGTGAGTATACGCCCCCGTTTGGCAAAAAAAAATTCTGTTCCACCACAACAATGTATCTGCCAATTCGTCTGCTGTTGCAACAGCAAAGTTGGTCGATCTGAAGTTCGAATTGCTGCCGCATCCACCTTATTCACCGGATGTGGCTCCCTGCGACTTCTTTCTCTTCCCAGACTTGAAAAAATGGTTAACTATAGAAAGAAATTCTCATCAAACGAAGAGGACTTTGGGACGCACCACCATCTACTAGAAAAGTATCGGACTTTTCACTCTGCCCTCATATACTAGCTGATCATATAGCTTCATTGTCTACATTAATTTTACGTATAATTACGTATATCATACATAGTAAGAAGCTTATTATTACCACGTATTGTTATCGTCAGGTAAGCAACCTTTCTAATATTGTCAACTAGAACTATTTATTCCGAGCACTGGAATCTCTGGGCATCCTGACTTTCCTGTTCCGAAGGGAGCTCAGAATAGACAGGCTCTACCATTTCAGGATACGGCGTTGAGCTCGCCGTCTTTTCCTGCCCGCCGTCTCTTGCAGAATTACCTTATCGGTGCGACAAAGGAAGACCTTGGTAAAGGTAAGAAAGGATAACACTGTAAAGTGAAACAGTTTCTAGGCGCTCGGAACATTATGCAAAGTGAAAAGCAGATGTATAGGGCGCGCGATAGCTTTATCGTTCTTCTTTTCTCCGGCGACTCTTCGGAGTCTGAACGCTCAAAGGGCCCTCCACGCCAAAGCGACGATATCCGCCTTGAGTGTGACGTTGAGGAAGACGAGTGCGAGAATTGAAGTGTTGGCGTATAAACGTACATAGCCGCTTGACTTTTTTCGCTCTCGATGATGTCTCTTCCGAAGAAGAGCCGTTCGCGGAAAGAATGACGAAGTGGGTGGAGCGGCTGATGGACCGCGTTAATTCAACAGATCCGCGATACATTTCACGATAATTAACGTAGCCGGATGACTCATCACCGATGAGTCATCGTTGATGCAACAGTTCCGAAAGAATTGGCCGATTATATTACGCAAACGCCGTGATGTTTAATTACGCGCGATTTTATCAGGAACGAGTTTTGCAACAGAGAAACTAAAGCTTGTAGGATGTACTTTAATGTAGTGTTCCTAAGAATGTTGCACTTATCGACTCATTTTATTTTAATGTCGTCGAAGCGCATTTACATACTCTCGCGAACCACGTCTGTGATAAGTACGAGGAAGAGAAAGCTCCTGGAACGGATACAATGAGCACAAGCGAACGCGGCGTGTCTTCTCGATGCGAAGTACCCTGAAATATTCATAACCCAGAATCATCCTTAACCTATTAATTAATATTCGTCGCATCTGGAGCTCGTCGCGTATCAACAGGTGTCCGTGGAATAGATGGAGCTATCGCAACGAGGCGCGAGTTGAGATATGGTTCGACATCCATGTATGAGGGTTATGGGGAAACTCGAAAATTATTTTTCGCCAGGGGAAAGTTTCTAACACGCAGTATGTGCACTGAGAAAAATATAATAACTTGGCCAAAATGACAAAACGCATCTGCATAAACGAGTTTAGTTATTCTAACCAAAATATTATACTAGTAAGTTACTCTAACTACATACATATTTAGTTATTCCAACTACATGTCTATTTATTCTAACCAGAAACCGGTCAATTTAACCAGATAGATAGAGAAGGTCAATGTTTCACCAAACGATTTGGTAATAGTCTCCAGGATTTTTTGATTAAATTGGCCAGGTTATTTTTCTCAGCGTGGTATTCTCCTTACTTTCGTTAAGAAACAGCGATAACAGTATGTTTTATAATAAGCTTTCCACGTTTTTATACGTAAAAAATAATTTCGCATAACTATCGCTATGATATTCCTCATGGGGACTTTTTCATGAGCAATTCGTCCGATACGGGGTTGGCGTGCGATCTCCAAGGGGATGGTTGAGTCGTCGTACGAGGGAGGGGTTCGGATGAGACTGGCGGTTGTGAATCATGGGCCCACGCGAAAACACCATAAAAATAATACCGTGTGTCATGTTACCGGGAGGCGTGACTCATAGCGTGGGACTGTCGATCTCACTCTCGAAGATTACTGCACCCGTCGATGAAAGTGCGTTCGATCAATAGGTATATGAAAGGAAAACCGTCGTACCTTTTTTGGGATACTTCGTTGGTTCTAGTTACCATGGTTATCAAAGATAGTCAGGGGCTAATGGAGTATTTCGAGGTACGACGCCCTTTCCTGTTACAGCTGTATTTTATGTATGAGTACATTTACGAGCCAACGTATCAGCAAACACTTATATTAAATATAATAAAATAGTTATTAAAATATTATCACCCTGTTATTAATTAATTCTCGCGCCAGTGAGCAGTTTAACGATGATTCGCGAAATACGAGAGCATATAAATACAAAAAGGTATCTACTTAAAGATTTCACATCCCGCGAGAGGTGTGTACGTGAGGATATCACCGTGGAAAAGTTTTCTTTGCTCTGTCAAAAGATACAAATTTCATTATCATAACTTGCATGGCGACGATATTTTACCATAAACTCAAATATATAGGTACGAGAAAGGACCGCCTAAGGTTCTCATAAATTCCGATCCAATTCGTATCAATTATATCTCCCTCTAATTCTATTATTTAGAGGGGTTAGGGCGACGGCGACCGCAGTGGTGCGGGACGCATATCGATCTGACTTTTCGACTGCTGTAGTCGTCGCCGACGCGACGATCCCGGGGAGTTTCTCGTCGCCAAAATGAATGAGGGTGAGTCATTCGCTGTGATTTTTCGGGGGCCGGCGTACTAATTAATTTACCTCGCCGGTCGGAAAAATGGTATCAAGTGCTTCAAAGTCTCTCTCGCGCTCTCTTTCTTCCTCTCTCTCTCTCTCTCTCTCTCCCTCTCTTTCTCTCTCTTACTCTTAATTTTTACTGTTCGCTTTTACTATTTACTATTTACTATTTTACTATCTTCTCTCACTTTTACTATTTACTTCCATTAATCTTGTATTACCTTCTTCTGTTTTTACTTTTACCTTCATCATTACCTTCTTTCTTATTTTTCTTTGTTGCATTTTTTCTTTCACTATTGCTTTGTGTTTGTCATCGCTGTTACCTGTCAACGCCATATTATTATTTCCTTTTTGCATATCTTACATCTCACCCTCTTAAGAGATGCTAAAATCTCAAAGCCGTGATAAACGCATCTTCTTCTCTCCTTTTTTCTCTCTCCAGTGTCCCCGCGATACAATCTGAGATAAATATTGACTTTTTACATTCGAATGGTCCGAGTCATAGGTAACGATACAACGTATCTATGTTCACGTATACCATTCTAGGAGACAATTGGATCCCGCGTCTCGAAGAGTCGACAAAGAAATAAATCGATGACCGGTGGAGGAAGGAGAAGTGCGGTAGCGAAGACCCGTGAGCGAGAAGAGGACAGAGATAACAGCCGAACGAAAATGCACTGGGAGCGAAAGCTGTATTACGTATAACGGGCCATTGTGTCCGCTGCACTAAGCAGCATGGCGCCTCGATGCTATAACGCGTAAACTCGCCCTCTTCGCTCCCTCGCCATTTCCTTCCCCCGAACGATCGTCCACTTGGTAGCTCTAAAATGTAGGGCGGCATTATCGCCCGTGCGTAGGGGAGGAAAAGAGAATTTTTCATTCCGAACTTCCAGAACGCCTCTGCTCTCTGTTCGTCGCGCTGCTGCTATACACTTGACGTTCGCGCGAAATGAGTAGCTACCTACGGGCGCGGCGCGCGATAGCCTGCTTATTAATTCCTACTGTAGCAGCCTCTCTCTCTCATTCAGCCGTTAAGCTCTACCGTGCATTTTTGAATCTCGTTTTAGTAATTGTCGGGGTTTCCTCGCGATGACGTTCCTTAAAATCGATCGACCGTATATATATATATATATATATATATATATATCATATGAGGCTAAACTTACCCGTCAAGAAAGAAAATTTAATCACTATTATCTCAATATCTATGAGCTTTTTAGCTCATGTTCGTATAATATTATACTTTTTTGAAGATTACATCTTTATCTATTATATCGTATAACATAGTCTTATATCGGTGTAGGCCAAAAGTTCATAGATAATGAGATAATAGTGTTTGAAGTTCCTTTCCTGGCAAGTATGTCCGAGAGCAAAGTACGTATACAAATGGAACCGTAGTTTTATGTAAATTGCCGTAGTACTTTCTTGAGATTGAAACTACACGTGTGCAATTTTTTGCGCAAATAGTAGGAGAGAGTAGGACTAGTTATAACATTTGTCATATTATTGTCTGTAATTTGGGTCTAATGGAAAAAATTGAAAATTTTTGTTATGAGTATTTAGCTCACTTATTCAGCTATCATTCCCAATATCAGAATAGTATATTCAATCAATAAATTAGAAATAAATCCACTTTTGGTGAATAAAATCGGATGTTACTTCTTGCCCCTTCGTTAGGGCTAGTCGTAACAGCTATGGGGCAAGTAATAAAAGAAACGAATTGTTATGATTATTCAGGATAAATATAATAAAAGACTTATAAACCTTAAGGCTTAACAATTTTTGATACTACGTCAACGTCATTTCTTCTATTTACGTTCTTAATTAAATATTAGTCTTTCTTAATTACCTAAATACATAGTAATACGTCAAGGATTTGGTAGATCCTCATTCTAGTATACAATAATACACCTATGATGAAATTTGGACACCGTAAGTTATTCAACATTTCATTTCCCGGTTGGTAATGTGGGGGTAAATTGTAAAGTGTTGCGACTTGCCCCAAGAAATTGTTATTTTAAGTCTCATACGATTATTTTCACTATGAATTTTGAAATAAAATGGATAGGGTTCATATACCTATTATTAATAAAATATGCTTATTACCGTGGAAGACTTAAGTAGCTAGTACCACGTAGTTACATGTTGCATGATAATAAAACATACAGACTAAAATTACGAAAATGAAAATTCAATTTTACGTGTCAAAGTTTCACGTCACACACAGAACTCTCTCCGCTGAAGACGCGCAGTTCACTGGCCGATTGACTATATTATAACGCCTGTTACTACTTACCCCTGTTACAATTAGCCCCGCTTTCCCTTATGTATGGAGCATCTGACGGATTGTGTCGTATACGCAAAAAATTACGCTTGTACGCGATTTCAATCTCGAAAATGTGCTACGGAAATATAAAACATAAACATAAAACTACAGGTCCCTTTGTATATTTTGCACTCGGCCATACTGCATTGCGTGGGGACGAACGAATTTTTGGCACCTTGCCCTCATTTTTTTTCATCTTTCACGGATCCTCGCAAGGACGACATCCTACTACGATACTAGACGTTTATACAAAAAACTTCTCTCCTCCGGCTAAACTTTCAAACGAATTACAAACCGGGTGCAATCTAGCGAAAGCCGTAAAAAAAGACGGACGAGCTTTCCGATGCTTTTTGATCGCCTCCCCTATCCGTCGCGCTTATAATTTTAGCCGGGGTCGGAGCTCGAACCGTCCTGTTTATGAATTCCGATTGCAGTTACAGTACTGCAAATCATACCGCGGCACAGCGCGCGCGCACGCGACAGAGCGAGGGATGCGAAGCGACGTACGACAGGTGCGCGCATCAAATCGCCCGGGAGAAAACCGGGGGAGGGAATATGAGAGTCGGCGCAAAAATCGGGGCGCCGCGATCTCGCGAGACGTCTTTGCGAGCATCGGTGCTACTGTATGTTTATGAATTTCAATCGCAGCTGCGAATCCAGCCTCGGAAGTGCGCGAGCGAGAGACGAGGGGAGCGAACGCAACGTACGCACCTACATATCACGTCGTTCGCAAGGTGTGGGTGCTCGGGAACGCCGAGGGAGCAAACTCGAAGCGCGTTCCCGAAATAGACGTAACTACCGGCCTTAACTCAAACCCCCGCGCGTGTAAATACACCTCTCCTCCTTCTGTCTCCAGCATTCGTTTCCCGCTGCAGTTGCATTGCGACGCTGCGTGGCGCGGAAAAGGCCACACCGTGGCGGTGAGGAAGTCGTGGAACCGTCGAATTACATCAGCGGCGAAGTTCAATGTACGGAGAAAAAAATAGGGCGGAGGGAAATAAAAATAGCGGGACCGGCCATGAAACTGTTGGCATTCGTTGGGTAATGGGTAGAGGGAGAGAGGGTGGGAGGGGGAGGGATTGCTCGTATCGGAGGCTTAATGAGTCAGATTCTAAAGGGATCAAAAAATATCTCGGAGTATCGTCATCTTTATAGATAGAAGCACGTTTGCTCTACTTCCGGCATGGAGCGGAATACATTTTTGTCGCGTTTCTAAGTCGCCTGCTAGTTTGAGCGAGTTTAAAAAAAAAGCTCTATTTGTCTTCATACGGTCTTCGGGTCTATAGTGACTCATAGCGTTCAATACTGACGAATTGTAATTGTGCATTTAGAGATAACTTTCCGAAACTTTTAGGCATTGTTTTTTTCTTAAAACAACACATTTCTACGGTAAAAATAAGCGCGTAATTAAACAATTTTGACGACTACAAGAAACTGCACACTAAAGACTTTCGGGTCACATATTATTTATACTATGATCATTTATTATTTTGTACAGCATTTTAGATACAAATGTATTATAGTTGATAATTGCTTCAGTTCCTTTCACTTGATTTTTTAAATGAAATTTTAAATAGCGTTTAACAGTTTACCGATACATTTAAGGAACTGAATAAATCGTATTAATATTCACAGTATATACGTACATTTATATTTTATTTGCGATTGGGTCATATTTGACCCGAAGATCTTAAGTGTACGGTCAAAATAAGGGCTATATGAGGATTAAAAAACTTCGTAGTTTGAAATTTGAGATACAGAAGAGATTTCGATCAATTTTGCCGTCTCAGGCGGAGAGTTCCTCAAACGAAATGGGGATTAATTCATTCCGTTCATCAATAAACGTGAAATGGTACAAATTTACCAGCTGCTCTCCATAATTAATCATTTTTAACGCGACTGATTCATCGCCCCGAAAAATGTATCATATCCTGCCATCGATAAACTTCGTTAAATGCGCATTTCCTTTCACTTACAGTGAAAACGAGCGGTCGTTTTGCTGTATAAGCTGTCATTACAGCATTCGATAAATCTTACCACCCGATGTACGGTGTTGGAGTCGATCGAAGTCGGTGTTTGCGCGAGAATTTTTTTACTCCAATCCACATCTACGCCGCGTGGTATAAAATCCAATCGATAGCGCGGAAGTTAAACCAACATGCGAAGAAATTGACGTACCTAACACCGAAGGATTGATTGTCGCTTCGTGGATGACAGTATAATGAACGAGAAGTCGCCATGAAACGTTGCCATACGAGTATCAGCGTGAAGTGCAAAATGCAGAAAACCTTTCGAAATGCAAGATATATCCTGATCGAATGTTATGTCATATAAAATAGTCGTTCCTACATATTTGTGTAGAGATATTTAAATCGAGACGTATATTTTTAATAGGATTTTCATCTTAAATTTTTATCCCGTTAATTGTAGATCTTATGCAGGGTGGGCTTGAGAATGTCAGTTATATATTCGCTCAGTTGGAAGTTTTGTATTGGAATCGATCCATCCCTTTTTTTTATATTAAAATTAACTGCTTCTTTGAATTAATTTTAACACGCCTTACGTTAATTTTAATACAAGAAATGTTAGATTTATACGAAGAATCGGTTGATTCTAACGTACAAATAGGTGGATTGATTCCAACATAAAATTCTCAACTGTGTGTAGGAATTACAATGTATAGAGTTTATGGAAAATGTAGGCAATATGAGCATGATCATTGATTGGTCCTAAATAGTGGGGGAAGTTATACAGCAGTGACATCCATCGGCAAAGTAAGATAGATAAAGACAAATGGGATTGAATCGGACATTCTATCTTTTTTGACCGTCCGTTATCATAATTGGCAATGGAAATCAGGAGCCAATCGATTTTATCCTATTTTTCCTTTCATTTTAACCAGGTTAGAATGAAATCTGATTACCATTAGGCGCTTTTATTTCAAAATCGAGACGTTTCATTTCTATCGGATGCCAATCCTGATTGACCCCCACCATTCGTCAGGATAATCGGGCATCACGCCAATCATGTACACCGAGGTAATTTGTCTGAAAGATTTAGTTTTTGTTTAAATTATTCGAAACAATGATACATGTATCAGAGTTAGGGAAATTATATTTATTTCGATACTTGTTTATTCAGAGCAAGTATGTATAAGTGTATAACTGACGTTAAATAAATATTAGTCATACTAAAAAAATACAGGGTGTTCATTTTAAAACTTACCACCCACGTTATCTGCGTAAAGAGACATATTTCTGAAAATCGCCGAGACACGTCAACAAAATTATTGAGGGGGAACATTTTTTATAAAAATTCGACGCCCCCCCCCCCCCTCAACCACCTGACTCCGGGGGCGGTAACCCCAATATTCTTAAATGGAACAGGGGGTCGAGTGATACCTCATTTTAACGTCAAATTTGAAAAGTAGGACGTCAAAATGTACACAATTAAAAGCCCTTTAAAATGAGGTATCACTCGACCCCCTGTTCCATTTAAGAATATTGGGGTTACCGCCCCCGGAGTCAGGTGGTTGAGGGGGGGGGGGCGTCGAATTTTTATAAAAAATGTTCCACCTCAATAATTTTGTTGACGTGTCTCGGCGATTTTCAGAAATATGTCTCTTTACGCAGATAACGTGGGTGGTAAGTTTTAAAATGAACACCCTGTATAGCGGATTAAACAGATAAAGTTGCAGCAACTAAATTTCTATAATATTTACAGTGATTAAAGACATCAGTTGCAAATGATTGCGAATATTGGATCGAGCACAATTATTATATAACGTAAGAAAATATTCAATAGTTTCAAATAATTCAAATCGACCAAATCGATTCAATTATTTTTCTCAGCGCTGCACATATGTTCTAAAAATTCCATACATCGTAATTCCTACAGCCCGCATTCCAGAGTCTACCCCCTAAATCCAAGAAGCCCTGCATTTCCGCCCGTGAAAACGAGGATTCCTCGAAGCCCTCGCTCACCCCCGACGCTACGCCGCGATATACACCGGCGGGGAGCGTCGAGGAACCGGCAAAAGCCTCAGGGTCAGCTGTCGGTGCGAGGGTGGAAGCAGATTTCGAATTCTCACCCCACGCGTTCGACGTATCAGTCGCTCACACTCACCGCCGCCCATAGATCCACCCCAACGAACGCAATCCGCGAGGGGATGCACGCACACGTGGTGTAAGCGTACGAACCCATACTTATACACAGCACACCCTCGCTCTCCTCGCCGAAAGATCGCGAGCGGTGCACGCACCGCGACGTGCACCGCCCGCGTGTATTTTCGGGCGAGCGTGTGACTCGTGCGTGTGCCGGCCACACGAGGGCCGGACTCTCTCTCGCGTGCGAGCGGGACGCGCGCGTGTCTTCGCTCTTAGTTTTAGTTTAGTGCGGCAGTCGCAGCCAACGCGCGTGCGAGACACCCGCTGCTCTCTCCGGGATCCGAAAGAGAGAAATACGCGGACGCGCGCGAGTGCAGCGTCTCCGCGGGATCGCTTTCGAAAACGGGACGAGAGAAATGGATCGATAGCAGAAACGAGTGAAACAGTGTAGAGGCTGGATAGATTTCGAGATCGTCTCGCATCTCGGACGATACAGAGATGAATGCGTCGACGACGTGATCGCTCGCGCGAGAAGTTCCTACGCGAGTGCGAATAAAACTCTTTCGCGGTGAACAAAAATGTAACGCGCACGGACGATCCGCATCACGCGCTTTACCCGCTCGTTGGCGCGCACCTACGTAACGCGACGCTCGGCGCGATACGCGCGCGCGCGCGTCCGGCGTTTATCGCGATTCGACGAAACAATAACAAACTTCCCGTGTGAAAGCTCGACTCCGAGCTAGCGTACAGAAATCGAGAGCGAGCGACGTGGAGGCCCGAAAACCGGAGACACGCGCGAAGGGGAACAAAGAAAAGTTGCGCGGAACCATAGCGATCCGACCGACGCACAACTCGGAAACATTGTATCTCCTCGCGAAAGTGTCCAAAGTCCCGTTCACCCGTCCGCCGAAAACATCGCGCAGCGGATAAATAACCGACGCGGCGGGATCATCGTGGATCGCGCGAGTCCGTCGATCGCGGCGACGTCAAAAGTTCTCCGACGCGAGCGGTTCCCGCCGACACGGATCGAAGGTCCGTAGGGACAAAGACGGGCGAAAGAAGTCGGGGCGAAGACGCGTATCGAAAATAGATGGACTGCCGGCAGCGGCGGTAAAAGTGTCGTCGGTTAAAGAGCGTTTGAACGACGCGCGGAAGAGGAGGGACGCCGCGGAGGGTGAGGGACAGCGCGACGGGACTCTTCGGGAGTGCCGAAGAATCTCTGGCAAAAACTCGCCGTCGGCTTGTTCGGTAATCAAAAGATTTTTCTGCCCGACGCGCCTGGCCTGATTACGAGCATGTGTGACGACCGGCGCGCGGATGGCACCCGACCGAAGGGAGAAAAGGGAGAGTAAGGGAATCGTCACTTTGTGCGCGTGAACGGGGGGAGACTCTCTCTCCGTCTCCGCGGGATTCGGAGGGGACCGCAAAATCGTCGGCGTAACGGTGCCCCCGTCCGTCGACGCGCCACGCCGTTCGATCGTCTCCGCGAGAGAGGAGGGGGCGGGACGACGAAGCTGGCGCGTTTTATTTCGATTTGGCTCGGACGTGACGCGTTAAAAACGAATATCGACGGGGGCTTGAGTGCGGGTAAACAGTATTTGCGCGAAGCGGTATTTTTTCCGTGGAGTGCGAAGCGTCGGGCACACGCGTATACAGTGGTGAGGGGTGGGATGCCGCGTGGCGCTATCGCGATTTTGTGACGCCGATCGATTCGCGATGAGGCGTGCGTCCGGGTTCGGGTGTGTCGTCGGTTGCTTGACGGTCCTGCGCGCGGTCGTTGCCGCTTTCGCCACCGCCGCACCGGATGCCGCGTTGTCTGCAGAGTTCCAGAGCAATCGTGAGTACCGAGATGCGATGTACCGTGCAAATGACGCGATGTGTACGATGCGAATTCGACGAAAGTAGAGAGAGAGAAGGAAGTTGAAAGTCTGTGCGTGGTGATGCTTTGACGGGCGTAGCTCGTCACTCTTTTCAACTAGCTACGCGACGGAATTCAATTTAGTAGCGCGCGCTCGCGCGAGCGGAGCCGGGCGCTTTTCCTTCCGCTCGCGTGGAACTTAGCGGGGAGAGGCAGGGGAGAGCGAAGAAAGCAAGTTTCGAAGAGGGCGCTCCGCGCGAAGGGGAGGAAATGATTTTTGCGAAATCGTTTCGAGACTCCCGTGAAACTTCAGCGGTACGAATTCGACGCGAAGCTATAGGACGATCGCGACGATGTAGGGTAAAAGTGGAATGGATATCTCAGGAGGATAGATCCAGAGCGATACAATTTAGTCGAAATAATGTAGCTCGCTAAATGACGTCATTTTTTTAATGAAAATGATATCAAGCGTCTTTCAGAAGTGATTAAATAACAATAAAGCCTCGTTATTTTGTCATTTCTGAAAGAAGTTTGATATCGTTTTTACCAACAAAAAAAAGTGACGTCATTTAGCGAGTGACGTTATTCTGACTAAAGTGTGTTGTTTAGAATCCCCCCCCCCCCCTTTATTTCGAATATGCTAGCACGATTGAAGTACTAATGGGGTATTTTTGCTACATCAGTTTACATATTCATGAACACATGCAGACATGAGAAATTTAGGTACCCAGCAACTATATCAATTGAATATTTGTAACAACTTCGAGTGGAGAGCCACGGGTCGTTGTTAATTTCAGGTGAAACTGCCTCCGCTGAAATAACGCTTGTGGGATATTCTATGAAGAAATTCGAAGTGAAAGTAATTTTTGCGGATCAGTAGAGTTAAGTGATGAGGAACGGTAATTGTTATCAGATTTCAATATTGTATATCGGAATAATTATTGGCGCGGCAAATATCTCACCATTAGTCTTTCATTGGAGGATAAACGCCCTACTGGCGATGGAGGATAGATGCCTCTGTTTTATATTAATGATCTACTGTACTGATCTACCAATAAAGTGTAAAATTTACCGATTGTTACTTACTTTTTTATTATCATCAACTTTAGGTATGTGAAAAATAGAACACATTTGATAATGTTTTTTAAAAGAAGAAGAAACAAATGGCGCAGTCGGCAGAGTCGGTAGACCAATAATATACAAATTATAATACCAAATACCAAAATTAATGTTTTTCTACCGTTATGAAAATTACTGTATTGCGTGGCTCTGTTTGATTAGCGGTGAATTTTTATTTTATTTTTTATTCATATAAGTTACGAGTATATCCACTTACAAATTATATTCAATTATAAGGAAGGAACTTGAAAAATTTCATTTTTAATACTGCAGCAACTTATCTGGAATATAATTCGTGCAATATATACTTATTGCATTTCAAATATTGCGAACTATTGCGGAAATATTAGATGCGCAATATTGCAACTGTAATATGACAGCAATCTTTCTGCAATATTGCAACTGCAAATGTAATAACGCAATTTGCTGTAATATTGTTGCAATGTTCTGTGCTGTGTGGGAAATTTGCTATATAAATTTAATTCCTCAGGGGGAGCATCTATCTCACTTTTACCCTATACAATGGCTGGCGTTCTCTGATAATAAATACATAGGATGGAAATTAACGGAGATCAGTCGATGACTATATAATTACGTCAACTTGCCCCGGGTCACCCTGTATAACTATACACCGTCTCGTGGATGGGTAAGCTCCTCCATAAATCGAATTCAAACTTTTCGTGCCTCCCGTCCCGCGAAGGCACCCCTTGCCCTCGCACGGCTGGCATTAATTAAATCGGTGTTCCCAATTAATACATCCCGCTAAATTTAATTATCAGCCGAGATTCGCGTTGTATCGATCGTCGCGAGGACGAGGCGGTCAGAGGTGTGTCCCGATGACTTTCAACTTTCAAACTCGGCGAGAGACGAAGAGTTCGGTCGCTTCGAGATAATCGTGACGAGAGGACGGGAGGGAAGAGACGAAATGTTGAAAATTCCAGGCGCGTAAGCATCCGATAACGCTCGATGTCGGAGGAACGACGACTGCCAGGACTCGACCGAGAGAGGTTGTTCTTTCATTATTATCGACGGCACTCTCGATTTGCGTCTGATTCCCGTCGCTGCCACCTTGGGTGCTTCGTCCCGTTTCTCTCCTTTGATCGAGGGGAACAGAATGGACGAGTCGTCTCGTTGCTACGGGCGTTTATTTCCGGCTCGATGCCGCTGAAAGAAGTGTGCCCGAGCCGAAAGGATATCCCGCGAAGGAGAAGGGAGGCGAACGAGGTTCACTTTATTACCGCTGTGCATCTAATTAAAATATCTGCTTTCCAAATCTCATTGGATCGAGGCGCGAGGATTTTTCCGCGCGGCGAGTTGAAGTAGGTACATATGTACGTTCGGGGAAGGTATCTCTGAAAATGTCGGATTTATCGGCGAATTTCTGAGGCTGTAGTGAGACGATAGGATCTCATCGTCAGTTTCGTCTCGTTTTCGTATTTTCATAAAACGCTATTGGAGTTTTATCGATTTGTCGATAACGAGGACCCGTGAGACTTTGAACATCCAAACTTCTGGTCCGATATGTTCTTGTAACAATTTTTTCCGCAAACTCGATGACAAAAGTGTTTCGTGGTAGACTGAGGAAAAAGTATTGGTGGAATCAATTTTGTTGGTTATTTGAAGTAGGTATCTGAATTGATTCAATATTTTCTTAATTTATATTATATAATAGTATCTGGTCCAATAACCGGCCATTCGCAATTAATATTTGTTTAATTACTAGTAAATATTTAGTTACCATAACTTTACATACATATTTAGAAGCTCGATGAGATTACAAATTACATTCGTTTCGACGCAGATTTCTATCCCAGATTTATATTCGAGATTACTCATGTCATTTCTTCAAATATGTACCATCCTCTCCGAATATTGGCACAAACATCGCGACTACAATGAAAGAAAAATTTGGGTGAACCGATTTAGTTGGTTTAAATTATTTTAAGCCATTCAATATTTTCTTAAATTACATAATTGCGTTTAATATATCCTGTTATTCATAACTAATACGTATATATTTAGGCATTATAAGTAGAAATTTAGTTGCTAAAATTTTACATATTTAATCCGCTATATATGATTATTTTTGAGCAGTTGAATCAATTAAGTATTTTTTTAGTATGACTAATTTTTACTCACATTGATTATATATTCGCACTTTAAATAAACGAGTATCGAATTAAATACAGTTTCCTTAATTCAAATGAATATATCATTGTTTCGACTAATTTTGAAACCAACTAAATCTTTCAACCGAATTTTTATCTTGATGTACGCTGAGAACAAAAATTGTTTGAATCAATTATGTAGTTTGAATTATTTGGAGCGATTAAATCTTTTCTTAATTTAGAGATAATCGTATTCAATCCAAGTCCCGCTTTACATATTTAGTCCGCCATATATGACTATTTATATGCAGTTGGACCAAGTCAGTATTTTTTTAATGTAACTAATATTTACTCACATTGATTATGCTTATACTTACTGTGAATAAACGAGTATTGAAATAAACACGATTTCCTTAACTTGAATGAATATATTGTTGTTTCGAATAATTTCAACCCCAACTAAATCTTTCAAACGAATTTCTTTCTCAGTGTATATATGTATAAACAGAAACGCGTATTTGCAGTCGAGCTGGCGCGTTAATATTTAGCGCTTCCGAGTCCAACTCCGTTTTAAACATTTACCGAAAGCTCGTTCACTCCCGAAGGAAGTGCTTCGCGTCTGGATGGGAAATAGGCGGTGGTGGCTGACCGGTCCTGTCAGCGTAGTCATTAGTGCGGGAATTTAATAGGTCTCTCTCTCTCTCTCTCTCTCTCTCTCTCTCTCTCTCTCTTTCTCTTTCCGTGCCATTCTCGTTCTTTCTTTCCCCCTTTTTCTCCCCCTCAGCTATTCACCTACCGCGTTCGCTTCGCACCCCTCGCATTGGGGGGATGCGAAACCGTGAATTGTTCAGATGCTTGTTTCGTTGTTCACGGCGAAAGCCGGCTCTCCATTCACCTGATATTGCTTCGAACGAACTTGCACGCTCCGCTCGAATTCCGTTCGCTTTTTACCCGCGCGAGTTCAGCCACGATTGAAACAACATTCGATCGGTCGCTGCCCTCTCCGATTTCGCGCTGGGGGTTGACGATATAGGATTTTCGAAGGGGCCCCGAATTGCATACAAATTGCAATTGCTATACGTTTGCAGCGTGTTTTCAACGAAATACGACACGTTTCGCGAAGCGTTAATAGTGCAATTTCGGTCGTGTACCATAACTAGTACACTGAAAAAAACAGTTTATTTATAATTGACATACGTCGGACATACATTGGACTAGAAATGCTGTCCTAAAAGAATATTGAAATAAAAATAAGAAGGGATAATTAGATACGATTGGCACTTTTCATATAATTAGAGGAAGGATGTACGTTTTTGAGCAAGCATCGGTAGGAGCGATAAAAATGCGATTCAGCTCCTTCGGGTGGTAAGTTTGAGAAACGAGGTCCGGCCTTATGGAGCTCTAATATTTGATTCCAAGTGTATACAAATTATTTGTACATATCAAAGTGGCTCCAGGAATTTCGGAATTTTTGTCCATTTTTTCGCAATAAGGGCGGTTATCCCTGCTCGGAGGGGATAAAGATAGAATTTTTTAATAACATTTTTTCGAAATCAGCATATTCGATTTACCTTAAAAACGAGCTTTCGGAATTCTCATTCACTTTTTATGCAATGGGGATAGTCGCCTCTGCTCAAAGGATAGATTTATGAATTTGTTACAATTATTAATGGTATCAGTGTGTAGTCGAAAACCCCTGAAGCGACTTCGATACGAGTAATGTCAAATAATTTTCATCCATTCGGAATTTAACATTAGAGCTCGATAAGGCCGGACCTCATTTCTGAAACTTACCACCTATAGATGGGTTGAATCATATTTTTTTAAGGTGCTACCAATGCTTGCTCAAAAACTTACATCCCTCCTCTAATTCTCTGAAAAATGCTAATCGTATCTAATGATTCCTTCCTAATTTTACTTTAATCTACTTTTATGACAGCATTTCTGGTAATCTCTGTATATTTGATTATGGCGAAAGAAATATTTTTTTTGGGCCAGGGAAATATTCTTTGGCTATTACTCTATTTCTGTTTAAATGAAAGACATTCTAATAATGAACATATATTATATTTATTTGGTCCAATAAAATATTTCTTTCGCCATAAATAAGTTGACCAATTGTTCGTAAAATTCTCTCGTCTTGAAAACACCATCTTTCGATATACGTTCTACCCTCGTGACTGTTTTCTCGCTGATACATAATTAAGGCCAGTAATCACCAGTTATTGTTTAAGAGGGCCTGTAGCCAACTTCGAGCCCGCTAAAAATTGCTCGTTCTCGTTTATCGCGGGAGCTGATTCGGAGCGAGGACCGCGCGGGGACCATTCTCCGCGTGCCTTCGGTCCGTTCGAAAATAGGAAACGCGAGAGCAAATTAACGCGCGCTAGAGAGTGATATTTTCGGCCCCAGTAGATTCCGTCGATGTCATGCGGTGAATCTCTTCCGCGCGGCCCTTGCTCGTGACGTTCTCGTGGCAATTCCACTGCGTGCACATAGGTATATATTTTCGGAGAGTTTTCTTAAGAAATCAGACAACGGGTGAATTTTCTCTGGTTTTCTTGAGTAATTAATATAGATTACTATTGGACACGAGGATATGTATATCTGGGTACAATGGATGACAAATAGTGACTTTTGATTGGTAGAGTTGGAAATATACCGAAAGGTACACACGGAGAGAGAAAAAGGGTTAGTATTTTTTACAATGAATCACAGTAACAGAGCTCCTCGAGATGAAACATTGAATTTGTTAATAGATAGTGAACTTTTTACAATTCATAACAGTATAAACCCGTAAACAATCGACGAATATTAACGTAAGACTGGTAAATTTTACCGTATAAATTGATGTTTATATGTACCTGCTGTTACGAACTATAAAAAATATGCTGTGGTTTATTGAAAACTTTAATGTTTCACCTCGAGGAGCCCATTTATTGGGATAATTGTAAAAATTCATGTGCTTTCCTATGATTTTTTACTAATCTTTTTTCTGCGTGCACGGTTAAAAATGTTGTATTGGAATTGGTGCGCCCAATTTTGTATATTAAAATTAGTTGATTCTTCGTGTTAAATTAATATATTTTGTGCTAATTTTAATATCCTTTGTGTTAATTTTAGCACAAAGAAATGTTGAGTTAATACGAAAAATTGGTTTCTTTTGGCATACAAATAGGTGGACCGATTTCAACATACAATTTCCAACTGTATATCGGTATACGTGCGTACTTAACTCCCTACATCCCGTACTTACGCGTTTACTTACGATGCATTTCGGAGTATACGCATCAGTTTAATGGGTTTCGCGTTGGAAAGAATGGCGGATGAAAGCTAATTCTGCAGCCAAGGGCTGCGTATTCCAGCTTCGCCCGTAGCCGCCCTTACTGAGAAGGCAGCCCGTTATAACGTAACACGTATACAACCTTAATACGTTGTATACAACGTGCTGCCCCGTTTCAACTGAGAATCTTAAACATTCGAGTTGCTTCGGACGGCATGAAAATAGGTCAAAGAATGGAGCCATTTCTCTTTGAGAAGGATGCATGACACGTGAAACGAATTCTACTAAATATCATCAATAATAGTGAAAATTTCTTCGAAGCCTTTGAAATCTTTCATAAATGAAACTACATCTCTCTATTTATAGGACGAAGCTATTTAGATTTTGGGCGAATCGAGGTTGACAGCTTTGAGAAATGAGTTTACGACGAGAGGGATTATTCTTTTTTTGGAACATCGTCTCATTAGTTAACCTATGAAATAATTCATGAAACTGAGAGCGGCGATTCATCGAAAATTCGAGCTAATTTTTACATCCGAAGTTATTTGAAGGTCATGAAATCATGCTCCTCGAATCCGTCTTAATGAAAATTGTGGCATCATGCCAATAGAAATATATGACTTCATTGAAAGAATTTCATTGGCCTTGAAATCTCCGCCATTGACCAATTCAATTTAATCGTCGTAATACTAGAAATCGGTATGATACGAACCGATTATTTTTCCCGTGACATTTTTTCTTCTCGACGAAACCGACGGAGATATTTCAAGCGCCTTGTACTAGAACTACGGAATTGTCTCATGTTCTAAGACCCAAGCAACACACTTTAGTCAAAATAATGTCAGTCACTAAATGACGTCATTTTTTTGTTAAAACGACATGAAACGTCTTTAAGAAATGACAAAATAATGAGGCTTTATCATTATTTCTTCACATGTTAAAGACGTTTGATGGCCTTTTGACAACAAAAGTGACGTCGTTTAGTGAGTGACATTATTTCGACTAAAGTGTTTCGCTCAGGGACGATCGTGCTGGCGGGTGATTATCTCATTATCTCTGTGCATTTTTGGCCCATAGTGCTATACAAATTTTTGTAGATGGAAATATATTCTACGAAACAGTATCCTACCAATTTTTTTTAGACAAAGACCTTATGGGTTACGAGATAATCGAGGTTGAATGACACTTCAAATAAAACACCAGTCAAATTGAATGCCTGCGGTAGTTCTACCCAAGCAACAACCTTTAGTCAAAATAATGTCACTGACTAAATGACGTCATTTTTTGTCGAAATGACATCAAACGTTTTCCAGAAACGTTTTACAAAATAACGATAAAACCACATTTTTTCGTAATTTATGATAGACGCTTGATGTGATTTAGAAAAAAAAAAGACATCATTTATAGTGAGTGATATTATTTTGACGAAAGTGTGTTGCTCGGGTAATGTTAAGGAGGACACCCGGTACACAGCGATCAGGAAGTCTCGGAAATTTCTACTGGCGAGAGAATCCTCCACGCCGCCATTCTCCGTCCCTTCCGAATCGTAGAACTTAAATTACCGGCGCCCTCGCGGCAGTGCCATCGATACGTCCGTCTCTTCCGTCGGCGTCACCAAGAATGTCCCGGAATGCGGTATTCGCCGGTTCTGGAAGGGAGGACCCCGAAGTATTTAAAGCGAATCATTCGCGGCTCTCGAAATATCCACGTTGAATTTATTATATTTGCGGATTACTCTCCCCGGCCCTTTCACCGGCGACTCGCATAGTCACGCGCGAATATATCCGGCGGGATCGTTAGTTTGCGTTATAGAAAGAGCAAGAGGGAAAGGGGGGAATGAGAAACCTCGATGAAGATAGAGAGAGTAGAGCAAAAGGGGCAGACGGGGGGACTAAGTGAAACAAAACGAAAACTGAATCTCCCCGTGCCAATCAGGCCAAGCTTTTGCAGCGAAGATCAAAGGGGCGACCCCCCCCCCCCCCAGAAGTTTCCATATTCTTTTGAGGTCTCTCCCGTAGCAAAGAGAAACAACCGAAGGAGGGTCACGCTACGTTTCGCGGATGGTTCGAAAAGAAAACATTGCCTATATTATACGTAGGTACATGTTTTCATATCGTACGCATCTCAAAAAGTAATTTAGAAAATGTCTAAATTTGTAAGACAGCCGGAACTGATTTTCTCGTAATTATTATGGATTATAGTGTTTGCTACGGAGTTATTGATAAACATTATAATGCCCTTACGTCGGTACAACCTCTTCTTCGTTGGTTATGGCAATTAATTTGGGAGCGACTCTCATAATTTTGTGGTTATTACACCGTATGGCCAAGAATATACATCGCGGCAAATGGGTCACCTCCGCGTAGGGCTTGTAATAATGCATCGCTGTCGGGTTTGGCGCTTATAGCCGCGCTTCCGGGAATTGGAAACACATTTTCCGCGCAGCATGTTTTCAGTTTTCATGGAATTGTGTGTGTGTGTGTGTGTGTGCTTTTGTTAAATGGAAATGATTCGATCGAGGTCCAAGATTGGGTGCCTTTCTTTCGAGCAGTGCAGCTTTTAGATATGCGAGAGAGCGAGAGAGACGAGGATGTAACATAGATATAGATAGATTTTTTGTAAAAATAAAAGCAAGAGGGCGTATTACAATTTTCGTTTGTTTGAACTAATAAAAATGAGCTAGAGAGGTGTAGAAACGCTGAAATGAAAAATTGGTCGATACGCCCTTTTAGCATTAAATTATTAAAAAGTTACAAAATATAAAAGCAAAAGGGCATATCGACCAATTTTCTTATTTCAGCGTTCTTATTTCACCTTTCTAACATATTTTTATCGATTGAAACACTCATTTTTTACATGCCCTTTTGCTTTTACTTTTACGAAAAATGCGAAAAGTGGGTTTTTAATTAGTTACACTCAAAAGAATGAACTATGTGAAAAAATCTATAACTAAAAAATATAAAAGTTAGAATATTTTTAGGGATGAACAAACTTAGTTGAGTTAAATGAAGAGCCTCGATAGAAGCTCGCGTTAAGAACAAAAAGAAAGTGGAGCACCCGTCTAACTGCGAGTCTCGAGAGGCTATTATACTTCGCGTATAGTTTGTACCTGTGTACAAGAGATATTAATTTCTCAGGAACTATAGAGCTTTTCGATAAGCACGCTTGTTACGTCATCTTAGGATCACAATTCTATTAAGTCTATATATACCTAGTGATCATTCCATGTAATATTTTTCTGTTTCAATCGATAAAAATATTCAAGATACGTGTGAAAATGCAGAAATAAAGAAAATACTCTATACGCCCTTTTGTTTTTATTTTTCTTGATTTTTAGAAGAAATAATGACAAAATGGCATATCGACTAATTTCTTCATTTTAGCAATTTTACACGTATTTTTGAGGTTTTTATCGATTCAAATAAAAAATATATTTTATACGTCCTTTTAGATTGACTTTTTTGCTCATACGACCTTTTACTTTTAAATTGACTTTTTTGGCTCATACGACCTTTTGCTTTTAGAGACGCGAGGTAATAACGTATGGAGCTCTCGAACGTCGTCGAGTTCTACTGGGTCGAAAATTCCGCCGCGAAAAAAGTGACTCCATATTGTAGCACGCGCGATTCCTCGAATCGTTGTTTTGGTCGTCGCGCATAAATCTTGGAATTCCTCCTTTTCTTCCACTTTCTCGCGGTTCGCATCTTCGACGAGTCACTTGGGTGCATCTCGAAGAACGCGATCGCGCTCTCGCGTTCGACGAACTCCTGAAGTTTTCTTTCTTCTTTTGCATATGAATCACTCGCGGAGAGCGTAGGTCACATACCGTTCGAAAGAGATTCACTATAGATTTGTCAAACTTGAGAAATATATTTCAAGTTTCTTCAGATTATTATTTAGTTTTCATACGAATCAGTCTTATTTTAGGGGCTGTGCACAAATCGCGCGACGCATTTTTTGGTCGATTTGACCACCCTCTCTCCCCCTGCGCGATAGTCAGCAAAACGCTCGAATTAACCCCTCCCTTCCTCTCTTCATTTCTAGCGCGATATTTTTTGAGCCCACCTGGAACTCTGATCTCGCTGAAAATATAGCAAACAAAGTCACTCATATAGAGCGGACTCTTTGAAGTTATCTGCGTTTTACACGCAATGTATTATAATATTTTTGCTAATAAGAAGAATCGCGCGATTCTCCGAGAGACCTGCCTCCCCCTCCATGACGATCCATGTCGCAAGAGTCAACCCCTTCCTTCTCCCAAAATGCCTGGCGCGATTTGTGCACGAACTCATATCGTTGGTTGAAAGTAAGAACTAGGTAACTCAAAATTCGACTATTTTTAGTTTTCTACGTTTTAACATAGTCAAAATAAAGTAGAACTTATTGGAAAAACTAAATAACTCGTCGAAGTAAAATGGCGATCTATAGTTCTTACATTCAGCTGATGATATGCTTTCATTAACACGTTGACTGCCGTCTCGGTCTATTTGACCGAGAAAAAAGTTTCCGCACACGCCGTCTATTAGACCGAGAATTTTATATTTGCACATAATTTAGTAAAGTATTTTTGCACATAATTTAGTAAAGAGAATAGGAATTTTGAAAAAATTCTTACGTGAGTCGTGTTACTACACTTAAACGTCTGTCTGCGCACTGTCGGCTGTCAACGTGTTAACCCGTTCGCTGCGGATGACCTTTCTTCTGTGCTGAAGGGATATTTTGTTAAAAAATAAAATATTGGGGATGACGCCTTATGGCATCATCCGCACATAGTGGGGAGTACGTTGACGCCATTAGGCATCATCCGCAGCGAAAGTGTTCATTATAAGGCATACGCCAGAAACAAAACAATACAATTGTAAAGCGTGGGGCGTATACGCCCCACGCGGCGTGAACGGAAAGTCTTCAAAAAACGGTCTGGCAGGGAACGTGTCAATAGAAAATATCTATAAGGTAAAAAGGGGTGAGTTTGTGCAGGAAATTAGTCTCTTATCACCACGGAATACAGTGGAAATGAGGGGTCAACTTTTTGGGCAAACTCACCCCATTTTACCCTATATTACACTGACATCTCCTAAATTAAAATTGCTGATGCAAAACAAGGTTTTCTTTTCAACCCGTTTTTGCGTATTACCAGCAAATTAGAGAAACCGACAATGTGCTCTCTCTCGGCGTTGTAAAGTCCCTTTACACGATAGAGAAAAGAAACGAAGGTGGGAGCCGATGACTACGTATATGAGGCGAGGAGGGCATGTGGTCGAGCGAGAGTAGAAATGTTCGGATCTGCATCACAATTCCACAATCAGCATCAACCGGTCCCGCTTGTCACACGCTGCGCGGAGCGGACACGTAGTGATAATTGTGGCTTTGAACAGGATGGAACGGAATGGTAGAGGGCGGGACAGCGGACAGTTGCTAGGGAGTATTCGCTGTCACGCGGTCCTCGTCTGCGGTTGAAGCCGCTATATCCCGGTATATCGGCCCTAGCTGTGATCTACTGCACCCTTCCTTTCTCATCCTCCTTTTCTCTCTTTCTCTCTCTCCCTCCCTCCCTCCCTCCCTCTCTCTCTCTCTCTCTCTCTCTCTCTCTCTCTCGCTCTAGCGGCGGTATATATAGCCCGGCTTGTGATATGGCCCATCGTCTATAAATTATAAAAAATTGTACATGTACCGATACATTCTACTTTTCTCAGTAACTGCAGTTTCCTTGAACACTTCTTAGCTCTTTTTAGCGCCATCTATTAAAAGTAAAATGTGTCGGCAAATGTACAATTTATAGACGATGGGCCATATCACAAGCCGGGCCATATATACCGCCGCTACCTTATATGAGAGAGAGTACTCTACTCTACCATTCTCTCAAATGATATTCTATAAATCTACTCCTATCCCTGTGTGCAACATTTTACCATGCTATTCTTGCAGCTTGCTGCGTCATTTATTCAATTTGAATAATAAATCTACCTTCATTCTCTCTCATTCATTCATTCATTCATTCTCTCTCTCTTTAAGAGATACTTATTTCATAGGCTCATTTGTGAGAGCGCATTTTGTGAGAGCCGTGGATTCGATAGCTTGCCGGGGGATGGGACTAGATATATTTCGAAGCTATAGGTTACGTAGCGAATGGAAGAGACGAAAAGAAGGAGGGAAACGGACGGGAAAGTTTCTCTCAGTCTCTACGGCTCGATCGCACTTACCGTCGAACTTTACTTGTTACGTTGTATTAAAAGAAATCCGAGGCGAAGACGGATACTACGGGGGGTTCTTTCCTTCTGGAGAACATTTTTTTCTTTGCAATTGATACGACACCCGCGATAGGGCGGAGTTGCTTGTATTGGACCAGCTCCAGAATTGGGGACCACTTCTTCGTAAATCTTTATTTTCACGTGTTGGTTGTTTGTCGCTTATTTTAAGAACGAGTGCACCCGGACTAATTTACGTAACTCTTTCGCATTCTCCGCATATATTTTATAGAATATTTTTTCATCGCGATGAATAATCGCGCTTACTTTGTCTTACTTACGGAGCTTCAGATCTTCTCGCAACTATATTAAGAGCGCTAAAATCCTCTTGACACCCGCTCAACCTTTCGAGAGTCTCTCCAAGTGCATTATTGATAAGCCGGTGAACTCTGATACTCGGCTATCGCACACGTTCGACACGACGTCGTTCCTTGTCGGCTTTATCATGATTTTATCATGACTACTTCGACTTCCGCATAGATGTAATCTATTTAAAGAATTACACGGCATTACGAGGAGAGATTTACTTCCATCCCCTTTTCATTCTCGTCAATTATCAAGAGGCCGTAGAGACTCGTGCTTCTATCAATGTCTTTATTTCTCGAGTTGCGACATTTGTGAAATTCATGTCGTTTGAAAGATGCAGCATCGGGAGGAGTGCCCGCTAAGTACTTATAGTTGATAAATGTTTATTTGAATATGGCAAAATAAACGTTTTATTGAATCAAATAAATATTCGTTAACTATTACGATACTCATTTGGTATGATTATATACATCGAGGCAACCATTTAAATGAAATAAACATTTTATTAACTAACATATTTTTTGTCCTAACGAAATATTTATTTCACTGTATACTGTATCTATTAGCTATTAATAGATTGTTCTCTAGGTGATAGTGAGTTGCATTCGCAAACGGGACTGGTATGGGCGATATACGCGCACGCACATAGATACTGGAAAAAAAATTGCATCATTCAATTATCGGTACGGTTGAATACGGCGAACCTCACGGTGTAATTGTTTCAAGTAGATATTCACTTGTTTCAACTTCAATTTGGTTACTTCAACTCTATATCTGTACCTCAGAGCCAAACTATGTTAAGTCCATTTTTGCCGAAAATGGGTTTTATATGTTAAGTTATACCTACTAAACATTCCATAAAGTATTTTAAACTCAATTATCTCAAAACTACAATTTTTGACTTAACATAGTTCGGCTCTGTGAGGTACAGATATATTTTTCCTTACACTTTTATGGCATTAAAACAATTGCACATAGAGGTTCGCCATATTCAAATCCACCGATGATTGAATGAAGCAAATATTTTTTCCAATGCACACGTGCATCCAGAGTAAAGTTTTTTTGAATATGAATCTAGTAGGAACATTTATTTGCGACGAATGAAAAATTTATTTATAAAAAGCCAACACTAGTTCGAAAGTAAATAAACTTTCTACGCTGTACACTGAGAAAAATTATTAGGTTAAAATGACAAAACGCATCTAATTAGACGTGTTGATTTATTCTAAACAAAATACTGGTCAGCTGAACCAAATATTTAGTTATTCTAACCAAATATTAGTCAATTTAACCAACAGATGCACGATCCATATTTCACCAAATGGTTTGGTCATCATGTCCAGGATGTTGGTCAAGTTATTTTTCTCTGTGTACACAAATCTTTATTTCATTCAAATAAATCTTTGTTCGATATGAAAAAAATTCCTATTTGTGACTAATAAACAGCAAGTTCGTATTCAAATAAACTTTTCTCCGAGTGTATAGTCAGATGTGGGAGCCGCGTCTCTTCCCCTCACTACAGCAATAATACAAAAGGGAGGCAGAAAAGTATAGGGGATAGCTTTCGAGCGAAGCGCATTCTAATTCCGGAGTCTACTGTAACTATTTTCGAATTTCACGGAGAATACTCGACTGGTACACCTTCTCAGCGAATAACGCGAGGTACTGTGAGAGTAGAACGTACGAAAGGTATAATTTATGATGTTCTACCGGGTAGCCACGGACACGTATACATAGGTAGACATTTAGGAGGCAAAGAGAGTATCCGTTGGAGAAGCTTTATATTTCGTTTAATACCCCACCTACCCCTTCGCGCCGTGCACTTGGTGTAAACCACGAGTATAATTAAGTAGGCAGCTTATGGTGTAATCTTGAGGAAACTTAGGGAGGAGTCACAGCCGCGTATACAAGCCTGAAATATGTAGCGGGCGTAAAATATACGCGGGGTGCACTCTCGGCGTTTCATGCTCATGGAGCCGCGCCGCCGCCGCCGCGCGTTCGTTGCAATGCGTCGGGGATTGCATTATTTCGCGAGTTGTGCAAACCCCTCCGAAATTGAAACGCTACGGCGCGCTTGGAAACCGCACGTTTTCCTCCCAATTTGACACCTCGCGCGTACGCGCGTACGTACATACGTAACCATGTCCGACGTACGCAATTTTAAATGCACGGATCAAATATAGGTACGGCATTTTCTGTGTGCATATCCGAGAAATTGACTTGGATCGGCTTATAAATTGGATCGCTAATTCTTAAAATGGAATACGAAAAATCCGACTCGTGAAAATAAACGAATTTTAAATTTACTAGAAAAAATAACAATTTTTAATCAATAGAAAATGAAAGAATTTTTAATTTCTTAAGAAAACGTAAAAAAAACATTTTTAATCAATATACAAATTAAATAAATTTAAAGTTATAACAAAAAATATTTTTAATCAATGAAAAAAAGTTTGTTTATTAAGAAAATTAAACATGTTTCAATCAACACAACAATTAAATAGTCTTAAATTTACTAGAAGAAAATGCTGGAGAAAAATGGACCGATACGAACAATTTTGTTCTCACGTGACGAAAGAGTTGCCCGTACATTCGCGACTAATATTCAAACTATATTGCAGAACTTACACGCCAGCGTAGCTGGTTCCGTATCGGTAGGCGCACCCCGTCCGCTATGCTTTTCTATAATTTCGTGGTAATATCGACAGTCAAAATCCGAACCAAACGGAACTATCAGTCCGAAAAACATCGGGACTCTCGTTAACGGTTAAGTGACAGATGTTCCAATATAGTTTCAATACTCGTTTGTGTTTTCTCAAATAATCAAAGAAATAAACGTAAGTAACGCTATTTGGTTCGGAACTCTTGGCTGCCGGTATTACCACGAAATTACGAGAAACCATAGCGGACGGGGTGCGCTTACCGATACGGAACCAGCTATGTTTTGGCGTGTAAGTTTTGCAACGGTTTGTTGAACTATAAGTAGATTTTTGTTACTAAGACCTTAGGTACATATTTAATCAGCTATATATGACTATTTTGTGCAGTTAAACCAATACGGTACTTGCGTAATAAAATATTCATATCTTTAAACACTCAATTTCTAATCTGTATATATATTCAGAATCACACAAAAAAAGAATATATTCGAGAAAATAATTATTTATAAAGTTAAGCCAGAGAGACGCACCTATTTCAAGCAATGAGAGCGAGGGAGCTACACGTACTCTTACAAGACGATGACGTAGCTGCATTTTTAAATATCGTTTTCTACTCGTAGCTCAAATAAGCCCGACAATGAAAAATGAAAAAAAAAATCGGTGTAACTAATTTTGTTCAAATTTTTGGAATCTGCAATAAAAACATTAGCGAGAATACCGAATCAAGTAATATATTTTTTTATTATGATTATGATTACTACTGCCGTGTTAAGTTAAAAGGGCGTATCTACAAAAAAATCATTTTTCAGTTTATTAAATTTTATACAAGTCTAACACGAGGTTAAGTTAAAAAAGTCGTATCTGGCTTAGAAAGAATCAAATATTTGATCATTTATTTTGAATTTCATTATCAGTGTGGCACGAAAAGAATTAGAAAAACCCTAATATCTCAAAACTGTAAAAATGTTAGATACACCTTTTTAACTTAACACGGCAGAATACTTACTCAAAATTATTATGCTTGTACTTGCTGTGAATAAGCACACAAGTATTGAATGAAATAAAATTCCCTGAACTAAAATGAACATATTATTTTTTCGATAATTTCAAACCATATAAATCCTTCGACCAAATTTGCATTCTCAGTACCTATGAATTTTCTAAAACGCCAACGAATCCGAGTTCGACGCCACGCTGGCCGACGCCGCACCGATTGTTCGTGCTTAAACCACCTCAATTGCCTAGATTATAGAAATAATCGTCGAAGCGTGAGGGGACCGTCATTAGAGGGATCATCTCGGAGGCGATCCCGAGCGGATCGATAAAGCGGAGGAGCGTGTGCGATAGCCCCCGCGCGTTTCTTTTCACGCCGCGATTCGTTCACGCGCGTTGACAGCCGGGGCAACATTTCGTGGGGGTGGAAGGGCCGTCGAGCGAGGTGGAATAAAATAAAACAGTGGAATCGACGGGGAGAACGCGCCGACAATTCATCGATAAAATCAGCATACGAAGCGGGCGAGCCTCTTCCCCGTAACCCATCCCTTCGTCGCCCTTGCGGCGCGGCACAAACCCCGTAGCCATCCCTCCGCGCGGTCTCGCGTCTCCGCGGATGAAAAGGGTGCCGCGCGAGGGAGGCCGGACGATTAATCTGAAGATTATACGTGGAATATATATTTGTATGTATAGCTGTATATCTAATAATATCCAATCGAGCATCGGAACGGGGCGAAAGAAGGGCCGAGGGTGACCCCCTGCGATGCTAACGGCCGTTCTGTGTACCTATATCCCTTTTACATGTAGACGAGTGTCGTATGTGCGCGTCTACCCGCTTTGAAGTAAGAGTGAAATATTATTTAAATTTGAGGCGGGTCGCCCTCTGTGGGATTTCCTTGACGGGGTTCTGGACACTTAGCTTCGTGCCGAGCGGGACTCTTCTCGATTGGAAATCAAAGAATTATAATATTGTAATTATATGGACGTAAAACGTGTAATGTTTTCTTGGGTTAAAATTGTAGGTGCGCGTTAAATTATAGAAATATATGTATATATGTATACTTTAGACGGAAAAAGTAGGGGAGATTAGGGCAAGGTTTTACTAGAAGATGGCCTCTCGCTAATATCGAAAGTAATGAGAACGAGGGGTCAATTTGTCATGTCAAATTGCTCTGGTCTTTATATGAATCGGTCATTTCAGAAACGACACATGTCAGTAGGCATTGCCTATGAAATGCCATCACGTTTTACCGCGAAAAAAATATTTTCTCTCGCGATTCCCCAAAATCGAAAGAGCAAACAGAAGTGTGAAATAAATACGATTTATACAAACATTTCTCATCACTAATACTAAAAGGTCGCATACGTCAAAAAGTGCCTTTATAAACCAATAAAGACGTATAACAAATTTTGTTTATTCACTCAAGTTAAAAACAAATTGAAAACTTAAAATCGAAAGGGAGTATTTTCCATACGCTTTTTTGACGTTAAGTTTTCGGAAAATTACGAAAACTAATGCCATAAGGGCGTATGGATCTTAGGCTTATACAAGTGCGTATTTTGATAAAAAACGCTCTTATACCGTATGTCCGTCTCTGTACTGGCCAGTTAGAAAGTTACCTCCGGATAGGCTTGGTCGGTACTCGAGTCATTTAATACGATAGAAGTCGAGTCGGCTGTTAGAGTTGGTGTTAATTCGGGAGATCGAAGCGTCCAACCTCGAAATTGTGAATTTATGAATAATGCAAATTACGAAAATAATTATAATTACGGTATAAAATGTCTCGATTACCGACCAAGCCTATCTGAAGGTAATTTTCAAACTGGCCAGTACAGAGACGGACATACGGTATGGCATCAGTTTTCGTGATTTTTAAGAAACTTAATGCCAAAAGGGCATATTGACTATATCCTATACGCCCTTTTGCCTTTAGTTAAAAAAATGTTTATTTTACCATTTTTCGATCATTTTTACGTATTTCTATCTTTTGGCTTTTACAATGCCAAAAATGCATAAAGAGGCATATACGACCTTTTGGCATTAATAATGCCATTTGTTTTACGATATATACACACATTTGTTTAATTCGAATAGGTCTCTCTTTGATATGAAAAAATGATCTATTTATGACCAATAAACTTCCTAATAGGTTCGTATTCGAATAAACTCTTCTCTGAGTGTGTTGTCTAGAATCTTGTACAGAGACGCGCGTTTCTACGGAAAAGTGCTTATTCGCACGAGAGACCCTCTCCGTTCCTCGGTAAGAAGTCTTGAGCACCAAAGAGTAAGCAACCGAGAAGCACATTTATGTATGCAGAACTGCACCGGCGGTATTCTCTCCCGCACCTGCTCGTCTCCCATAAGCGCAGTTTCCATAAACCAACCCCATACACAGGTAACCCATGTACGTTCGTGCACACCACCTCTCCACCACTATACATTTTATCGACACTCATCTACGCCCGTCGACGAGGAACCGGTGACGTTTATCGGCGATACTTTGTAAATACACGCGTATATCAGCCGCCTCTTTCCGCGCGATTCCCTCTTAACGGAACGCGAGTGTACTTACACAAGTGGTTATCAACAGAGTGATTGCGATGTGGCGGAAAGCAGTGCGGAAGAGATTCGACTAACAAGCGGATTTTCGCAAATGTACCGTAAACTGGGTCGCAACTATTTTTTTAACGAAGAGGAATTTTCGCAGCGTCGAACCGATGACACCGACGGCTCTCTCTGCGCAACTTTCAATCTCGTGAAGTGTTCGCGCTGTCTCTCTCTCTCTCTCTCTCTCTCTCTCTCTCTCTCTCTCTCTCCCTCCCTCTCTCTTTCTCTCTCGCGCGCGCGCACGGTTTTCGGATCGTGTCGATTTTATTCATCCCTGGCCGGAAAACGTTATCGTGGCCAGATATTCGAGGCGACGGTTCCAACCCCTTGATTGTTATAGCTATTAGGGCAGAGGAAACTCCGCGTCTGACTTTCCGTCGCGGCGCTTTTCAAACTGACTTACGAAATGACGATGGTGGTACTCGGTGTTGTGCTTTGAGGAGGCTCATCAATCAAACCGGATGGCGATGGGAGAAGGACCGTCGCGCGCTTACTATATCGATCGCCTTTTCGCTTTCCTTCGTGCTTCGTACCTACCGTGTATAATAGTTCCTATACCAACTGCCTATATAGCCCTCCTTTTCCTTTTGCGTCTTTCCCTTCTTGTAATCCCATAAAGGGGATCAAAGTAAAGGAAATGTTGTTCTCACCTAAATCCACTTAAGAATAATTAGCGGCAATATGTACCCGTGTGTCTTCAAAGGAGAAGATAAAGGAGAGGGAGATAATGATAAAAAGGTGTTATACAGGGCTCCGACTTATATCTTGCAAAATAGCAAATATGTATAGTATATATACGATTTTGTGGAAGTATTCGCAGCGTGAGTACCAACACTGTTATACTTCAGTGAGCACGTATCGCAGTATACATGCAAAGCAAATATCCTTAAAAAAGTACAGATCCACAAAGTAGATGGCGTTGCGGATACGCATGTGTACAGTCACACACGCTCACTAAAGTATAACAATGTTCATACGCGCAGAGCGAATAGATAATGAGCGTCATCGTTGATTGGTTATGGTGGGTCGGAGAGATAAAGGTCTGTCTGTTAGCATTGTTGGAAGTTGACAAAATTGACTGAAATTATATATAGTAGGCTTCTAATATCTTCATTACTGCTTACTTTCATCCACAAAAATACATTTACATACACTATTTAACTATTTACGTGGCGCTAGCGTGTGGTCTTTTTCATTTAATAGTCTCAAAATGTATAATATTATTCAATTTAGAAAATCGCAAGTGATGAGCATGATGGCTAATGTGATTTCAGTTAGATTTGACACGCACCAATAATTCGAGTAAAATTAGATATATCGTGTACTTACAGCAAATTCCGACACGGTAGGCGCCCGTAAATTATTGCACTAAATCCAATACGATGTATCTGTTTTCTTTATTGAGTTATTATGAGCCGCGTGACACATATGGCGTATTTTTAGTTTCTTAACTTTTAGGAGGTATTCAGTTTTATTAAAGGCACACCAGTTCACAGTAGACGTGGTTGTTCACTAAGAGTTCGATGTTTATTGGATCACATTACATATTAACCAATGAGAATTGAATACTCATTGAGCAATTGAAGGGTACACGGGAAAAAGGAGCTCATCGAAATTTTGTATTTAAATAAGTTTTTGGTGTTTTTTTCCGATTTACTTAATAATAAAAACCCTCACATGTTGGTATGTAGTTTTTATATTTCATTGCACATACCTTAACGCAGCAAAAACCTTTGATAAAAAATGTTCTTTAGGGTGACATAGAAAATAAACCTAACAATTGCTCTCCTGTAAAATGTCGATCCCCCTTTCCCCGTGTACCCTTAAATTTTCATCTCATGAATCGGTGTAACCTAACTAATCATCTGAAAATATCCCATGAGCTATTTTCAAAATATCCAGAATTGAAAGACGCCCCTTAATCAGGCCGGCATCTGTGTGTGTGTCAGTGATGAATCTCTTAAACTGAAGTAAGCAGGGTAGTCCGACGCGAATCGAATCACAGGGTGATTCGGATCATAGATTTATATATGGTGAAAAAAAGCATTTCTCGATTGTGCGTATTACTTCATTGGAGAGAAACAGAGTACCTAATACGAATGATCGAAATGCTCATTTTTAATTTGATTTAAGAAATATGGATCTGTGATTCGATTCGCCCTGTGATAGGATTTGCCTTGGTCTACCCTGCACCTGATTCTAACTAGAATCAGAGTAAAAGTTGATAAGAATCAGGATAAGAATCACCTATCTCAGTTTAAGAGTTTCATCATTACAGTTTTCAATCCTGCTTAATCTCTCCTACCCACCATGACCAATCGATCATGACGCTTATCGTCTATACTTCCACAAAATCGTATACACTGTATATGAATATATGACTCCTGCTCCTATTAAATAGACTCAAGGTACATTTTGAGATATAAAATATCAGCGGTATAAAATATTCGTTTTCTAAATTGCAGCTATAGTGCAGCATTGCAGCAAATGAGAATATAAATTAATTTTTATCCGTGGAGATCTAAAATTATACCTTTTGAACTTATTAATATGAGCAAACTGTGTACGGAGATGTGGGAAATTCTGCTGGTGAAACAATATTCTCCAGTATGCGCTGTAATAGCATTGCATTATTTACATATTCTGGCGTATACCTACGTACCTATGTAATTTTCAGCAAGTTATATGCAATCTGCCAAGATATGTGTTACACTATACTTGAAAGAAAATCATTCGAATTCAGTTACTCGTTTAATAAAAGCGATGGATTATTATAGGTACCTGATAAAAATTTTTATGTGTATGAAGATTTAACGAGGATTATTTAGATCAAGAAATTGCGAAATAACCTAATCGATTGTTTTTATTTTCCTTCCCAAGAAATTCTTCGTTAATTTTGATGAATTAATGAGTAATTGTTAATTTTTCTTTCGAAGTCAAGTGTTTTTTAATTTACGGTATTCAGATTATGGCATTTGTGTCTACAAATTTTTTTTTCATAATTTTAAATGCAACTTATCATCCGTAGGTACCTATGTCTACGTATTCGATATCACGTGCAAAAGAAAATGTCCGAAAAAATAGTTACTCGCAAAGTTATAAGTGCATTTATCTCCACTGAGTTATGACGTCATCGAAAAGCCATGAGAGATGAATTTATACCAAACAACGAGTGCGAGAGAGATAAACTTACTGAGCGATGATGTATGCTGTGTTTTTAACTCTTCAGAGCCCAGCGATTTTTGTTCATAACCTCGTGTTTTTGCGATATTTCTGTAACACGTGCTCCGTGGAATACCGACAGCGACTGAGTGCGTCATGCGCTTCATTAGAAGCGCCCTCTACTGCCTAATACCGTTAATTACACCAAATTCATGCTAGTAAAGGTATAATCGATTTTTGAAGAAGAAGCACCTGTAGGTGATACTGAGCATTAACGGGTTAAATATCGTTTCCCGGCTTAAATGAGGCCGACAATGAAGAATAAAATAATAAGGGGTAAGTAATTTTATCTAAATTTTTCAAATCGTCAATTAAAAAATTGGTCAACACCATCCTTATTTTAAATTCACTTTTGACGAACATTCGAGTCAACCGCATTCTTTTTTTAACACGGCAGAAAAACTGAGACAAGAAGATGAACGGATTAACGATAACGTTAAAGATAGTTACGACGTCTATAGGTATACATCAATAGTAGAACGCGTACCGTGGTTAATACTGCAGTTCCTTCTTTACGGCAGTTCCTTCGTCTAAGATATATAGATATACATACAAGGGGCGATTCCGACGTCGCACGCGAGATGTGCTTATTTTACCTCGGGCGGTGTCGGTAGTAAGACTCATCGTTCGCTCGTGCGGCTGAGGATCCACGTGCCTTCGCTAAATAAAACAAAAGCCAGGAAACCACGTGCGAGAGTTCGCACGCCGCTCAGAATACTCACGAGGCCGGCCAAATGCATTCCAACGCGACAATCCTGACCCCGCGACGACACCGACGACCAATTAACCTCTCTCTCGCCTTTTTTCATCGCCCGTTCCTTCTTCACACCTCGTACATCCGCCGTGGAATATATATATGTATATGGGTATGCGACAGTGTCGTTCGAAGACTTCGCTACAGTAGAATCTGTACTTTTTAAAGGTGCTTCGTTTGGAAGGTATCCCCTGCCTTCCTGCTCCCACTTACAATTAGTGAGGAGATAGACGCGTGCTTCTATATGTCTGATCAAGTGTGCGTATATACATATATGTATGTACTTCATTAAGGTAGCTACTAATTTTGATGAAAAAATTGTCTAATATCTTCCTGACATTTCCCTGAAGATCCCGAAAAGTTTCCTGACGAAATTTCCAAAGTTAGGAGGAAATGAAAATATTCTTCGATCAAAACAAAATTGGGAGAACTGAATTAAAAGAAGAAATTCGACTCGATTGAATTTCGAAATTTCAATTTACGAATTTTCCTTCATGAACATTTAATTTCCTGACATTTCCAAGTTCTCCAGGTTTTTCCTGACTGTGGCCACCTTCATGTTACCACTCGCGAATGAAACTCTATCTACACACGCGCTCATGCGCAATTAATGAGTACTTTTCCCGACAATGCCTTCTAATTATAGAGAAAACCTTTATTCGAAAAATGTATTGTTTTCATATCACCTGTGTAGGTACTGAAATTTCTTTATTTCTGATGATATGAAAAGAAATACATTTCGAATATAAAAGTTTTTTACTGTATTAAATGAGATATATAATGCAGTAGATAAATTTATTATACTCCGTATTTATTTTATTAAGAAATACAAGTTAACATTTCACTACTTTTAAAAATATACATATATCATTTATCCGAGCCTAAAGCCGACAAGCTTTTACCTATATTTTGTCATTTTTCTTAATTAGCAAATTCCTCTACGAAATACTACATGACCTTTAACATGTAGTACGAGAAAATTGATCAATAAGAGGAGTTACACTTCTACGCGTTTCAGTGCCTTTAACTTTAGGTATGATAGGCACTGACGACATTCATATCGAACTGGGCATACTAGAATTGAGATTGACATGGTTACGTGATATTATACGGAGTCCCGGTAGACCGCACAGGTACTTGCTGCAGACAGATTATCGCATGAACGTTTGTATGCGTATATATATGTATACCAACAGGTAGGCTACAGGTAGATGTGTGTGTACCACAGATGCGAATTGGATGCAGTCGCATAGGTACTGTTGTGACACGGATATGTCATCATAGACTGGGGGATATACGCGATACCTAATTTGCAATTTAGATAGATGCAGTCTACGTGCCAAAGACGCGCGTGAGCTACATCTAGAACGCGTTTAAATTTCGCTGCTGATTACGTCGAACTGACCAGATTTCTATCATACAGTAGAACTCCAATTATCCAAACTCCGACTATCCGAATCGCTAATTATCCGAATCGCTTTCAGAAAAAAAAAATGTAAGACGGAAATGCAAGCAAAATAATGTACTTACAGCACTTGTAAGTACGCTATATAACATGTTAAAGTGTTGCCTTTTCATTTAATTAATTAAAAATGCATACAGTACCGAAAATAAGCTCTTTTTCTTTAAAATACATATATGTACCCTTTTTTGGGAAAAGTTCAATATTATCCGAATTTTTGATTATCCGAATGGGGTCCGGTCCCAATTGATTCGGATAATTGGAGTTTTATTGTATTTGTATGTGTCAACAAAAATGAACCGTGTGCATTTTAGTAACTTCCTTTAATTTTACTGAAATAATATTGAAATCATGATCAGTATTCCAGTGCAAATAAACATTGCAAATGTTCGATTCGATCTGAAACAGCTGCTCACGCATTGCCTACAGCCGTGAGGCAAAGCGGGTCGAAGATTTCGACCTAACATGCAAATGGCTCTCTCATATGAGTAATGAAAAGTGGAGAAGTCAAAGCAGCAGGTGCCATTGTCAGTGAGAACCGTATTTCCACAATTACGTACTTGGCATTACGATATTTACCGAAAATGGTTCTCGGCTCCTTTGGCATTTCTGGTTTTCAATTGTAAAGCTTTCACAAAGGCGTTCAATTACCAACGGCTGAGTTTTGGAAATATTTCCAATCGCGCATTCGACCGTTTCTTTTATCCCTCTGCGTGGTATCGTTCAAAGGGAAATACGAACCGCCATTATTTTTATCGCACGACGCATTTTTCTCACGAACGTTTACTAGAGAAAAGGCAAATATCACCGTTTCGAGAGGAATATAGCTGATTCAATGAGGAGAGTTCCCGTGATTCTTTTTTATTTGCCCACTTTGGTTTCGACTTTTTTCCTGTTAAAATTAGGTTAATTTGCGCGTTTTCGCGTTTCCCTTGGAGCTTTATTTGTATCGCTTCGCAACCGTGGTCTCTGTTTTTATTTCGCGATTCTTTCGATCAATTGTCCTTTTATGAGATTAATAAAAATATACGCGCGCAAAGACGCCGAAGCGCTGTAGTATTTATGCGCGAGCACGAAGAGGGGAAAAACGGGAGACGGAGGTAAAAATAGACGAATGAGCGGAAACGCGGTTTCCCAATGAAATCCATATAAAAATAGCTGCATTTTACCCCTCGCTCGGCTACTATTTGGATAACCGCGCTTCGTTCCAATGTCGCGCTCAATTCTTCGACGCCCACCAAAATGCCGTTACTTATACGTATTTATACTAATTTGATTGCGCTAGAAAGGCGAGCTTTCTGGCAAACGTTGACGTATACAGTGATCTTGGCCCTTTAGACATATTAGAAAAATTTGTATTTTTTAATATTATTCTACATTGAGAGACATAATTGCTAGTGCCAAAAAAAAAGTTGTTTAATCAAAAACATGATATATTAATTCCAGAATAAAGCTATGCTTTTCTTCGTGTAAGAAAATATTTGATAGGTTCGAGTAATTGTATTTTTTACGCAACAAGAATTCCGTGTCCCAACGAAGGTGTACTTGAATCAGGGGAATATATTATATATTCTTCGAACAAGAATTTGTATTTTTGAAAACTGTTAAGATCATATGTTCTTGGCTCAAGAAATATTTTTTTGAGGCACCTGCAATTATATCTTTCACAGTGTATAGGTACAAAGCTTTTATCCAGTACATACAATTAAGAAAATTAATACGCCTCTTTATGAAATTTGTATTGAATATCTACTGAACTTTATATGCAATTATATTAAGTTTAATACACATATTTTCTACAGTGTTCCTACACTGACGAAAAAATTTGCTTGATTGAAATAGACGTGTCTTTGGACAGCCCTAAAAGCACACTTATTCGATTCTAATGACTACCGATTAGGTTCAAATGATATTCAATTAAATCAATAATATGAATTTATATACGTCTAATTGATATTCATTATAATCTAATAAATATGCTCTTACGACTATTCAAAAACATGTTTAATTGATTCGAGTACATTTTGTTCTCAGTATACGTACATCCCCCTGAATAATAATAAGGATACATCGCCTTCGTCGCATATGAATTCTTCCCGCATACGTCAGAATCGTCAACTTTTCGATTCCGTAAATATTCATTCATTCTTACCATTATTTCCCGCGAGTTCATACGTACCATAGAAAATATTGCGAGATGTATAGTGGTACGAAGTCACGTGAAAACCGAGCAATCGATACCGCGTCGGGTATAACGATGACTTTAGAAACCGACCTCCTCCCTCCCTCCCTCCCTTTACCCCCTTTTCAACTATGCCGATACGACGGGGCAGGACATTCTGTCTCCGGGGGATGCTGGGGGAGGAAAGGTGTCTCGTCGTCGTTGTCATCGTCGTCGCTCGAAACGAAGAGCGAGATATGCAAATGGGCGCTTCTCCGCGTTATTACCGCAAGCGAGCGGTTCTCGCGTCCCCGCGCTTATGGCATTTCCCCGCGTCTCGTCTCGTCCGACGCGCGATGAAAGCATCGACGACCCGGTAGTCTATGAGAATCGGGGACAGGAATGGCGGTACCGTAGCGCGTTCTCTCAGCATCGCCGTCTGGCCGTATAGAGTTTAACGGGGGAGGCAGCCCCTGATCGAGGGGCGTACGGTGTAGCTTGACCAACATTTGCATATAGTCGGTAGATAGTAGCCTTTTAATGATTTTAAAATGCATTTGGTTCAAAACGAAGTATGTTTCATTTGATTTCGGCATAAAAGCTTGAACGAAGAAGTGGACTTGTTTGATTAAGCGTTTATCTTGCAGTTATACCGGAGGAGCCGAGAAATTCGAAAGTGGAAGATCGATGAAAGTAATTATTCCATATCGGAGCAGGGGTTGATGGCTCTCGCGAAATTGGGAGCGAGCGTGCGCGCATAATTCAAATAAATGAGCACGCTGTCATCATAAAAGAAGGCTTTATGGTTGCGCGTTATGTCTTCTTGGAGTTAACCGACATTGATTTTGAGTAATTAATTTTGTCGTTTCGCCACAGCTGCGAATATACCTTCTGGTGGTATTCGATCGTAAGTCATGGAATAAACATTTATTATCTTAAGCCTACTTTTGTTATTTAATTTTTTATTTCAGGCATATAATTTCCTCGGTTATCATTCTTTTCATCTCGGAGACTGCGTCAATTTATGAGCAATTACGAGTCTGCTTATCATCTTTTCCCATATTAAATACTAGCAAAGCCTGCGACTTCGTTCGTGTGAAACGCGGTTTCAAAAAACACTAATAACGAATTGTACCTATAGCAAACAGAACCGGTCGTAATTTAGAGTTGGAATTTGATAGGTACCCGGGTACTTTTACTGAGTTTTAGAACCGTAAGGGTCGAATGGTCACGCATGACAAAGTGGAAACACATGCGAGGGGGGTCATCGAACTCCACCATCTTCGAGTATACGAGAGTTAGTGAAAAACTGACCTGCCCTTCTTGCATCTTAACTCGCGTCCTCCACCTTCTCAAACAAGGCGAACATGAGTCACGCCTTCCAATGCATGGAAAAGCGAACCCTTTGATTTTGCCGAGTTTGAAGACATGCTTCGTCGTAATTTAGAATTTAGGCCGAAGAGACGCAAGAAGGGTCCCACAGCCCGCGTGTCGAAGTGTAAATACGCGCGTGTGGGTGCACAGGTTATCCGATATTTAACTGAGTTCGCACGACCCGTAATTTTTAGAATCCATATTCCTATAAATGTCGAATTTTGTAACTTCGGAACCGCTTGAGATATCGAGATGAAACAAAAAGCAGATCATGAACCGGAATTTCATGTACAAATTATGCAAGTTTCATTAGAATTGGTTCAGTCGTTTTTGAGTTAAATCCGGACAAACGGATTGGCAGATAGACTGATAAAAATGCCTAAGTGTTGTGTAAATGAAGCAACACGCCTATATACGGGTATTTATTTCGAAATTACAGACAGATACTTTAATTTTATATAATTATATGTCCAAATGTCTAAATTGTGATGTTAAAGAATTTCGTTATATCATAGTTGAGTTTTAAAATCTTCTTGAAGAGTATTTTAGCACATTAATGAATATTTCTAATTAATATTCGAACCTATCGCTTGCCTACTTCTATTATTATTAGACAAAGAAGGAAACCTACCGCAAGTCCTGATCGAGAAACGTGCCCAGCCACTTCGATCAACATTCACGCGGCAATGTAAATGATGATAATGATGGCATGGGGTGGCAAGGGACAACGAGGGATGGATCGGACGCACGTTGTATTTACGTGCAATTAATTTAGGGTCACTTTCAAATAGGGGCTTTGTCTATTTACCGATCCTTTGTGTTTCTACCAAAGTGGATGCCACGCTCGCTATTGATCCTTGAAACGGATATCGATTTATCGTGGAGATCGATCGGCGGGATGTCGAACGAACGTTTTAATTCGGGATTATCGGGCGGGATTGAAATTCACTCGGAAGAAAGAAGCGTGTTGACAATCTCAAAAGCTGTTCGTTTTAGTAACTCGATTTAAGAAAGACATTTAAAGTTCATGGTCGATTCGAAGGATAGAATGATAGAGTTCGAAATAATGGCACCTGAAAGATTTGGACGGAAAGTTGAAATCGAAGTGAGAACTGAATTAACGAGATGTTAATAACGAATAATAAATAAATCGTTCGTTAAACCCTCTTGCGTTACACTCTGCACTGATAAAAATTTACTCTGCTACCCTGAAATTTGTATACACTGACAAATATACATAAATATACACATACACTGTGAGAGAAATAATTGCTAATGCAGAAAGAATGTTTTCTTCAATCAAAATCCTTAATTAAATAAAGTTAGAATTTTTTACAAAACGAATCCCGTTCATATTTGATACACCCTCGTAATTCCAAGATGAAGCCATGGTTTTCTTCGTATAAGAAAATATCTGATAGGCTCGAGTAATTGTTTTTTACGCAGAAAGAGAATCTCTTGCTTCAACAAAGGTATTCTTAAATCAAGAATATATTATACATTCTTCGACCAAGAATCTGTATTCTTAAAAATTTGTAAGATCACGTGTTCTTGATTCAAGACATATTTTGTTGACGCCGGCAATTATTTATCTCAGTGTAGCTCTTAGACTTATACTGCATAACACGATATGTAGCAAAGCCGTATCGCTACGCCGGCAGTAGTGTACTAGTGTCGATAATTTCATTAGAAGGTCATCAAAAAACCACGTAACGGCGTGATTGGGGGGTGGAGTCAAGCTAACTGTTACATTGTGTAACATAGGCGAGAGAAGGGTGCAATAGAATTGTTTCGTAACAAATATTGAATCGTAATTTAATGTTTTTTGTAAGATTTAATATTTTATTCCGTCTATTTGTTATAATTTATTTTAAATTACAATTCCAATTTTAATCCAAAGCCATTGTTATTCCCTGTTACAATGAATCTTTTGTAGCGATTAACGAGATTCCCTGATGAAATATAAAGTTATGTAACGCTCGGATAGAGGGAGGAGGGGATAAAAAATGATAACAAAAATGATTACATGGTTTATGGGGAGCCCCTACAGTAAATAGCACGGAAATACAACGCACGTCCGGTCCATCCCTCGTTGTCCCTTGCAACCGCCTGGTATCATTATCATTATTTACATTGCTTCGTGAATGTTGGTCAAACTGGCTAGGCGCGTTTCTAGGCTATTTGTCCAATAGAATTCTTGACACAACGATCCGAATGGCTCAAATAATAACAAGTGTTAGCATAGTAACAATCATGGTCTCGCAGTAATACTTTGTACCGTGGTAGCAACGATATTTTTTTCTTCAGTGTAAATATGTATCTTTTAGACCGCGAATCTACCGATTCACTTAATTTTTTTTTCAGTGTAAATATGTATAGCTCGCCCCTTCGATTCAGATATTATACAAATATCTGTAGCGTTATAATTACTTTTCGAAGGATGGCGAGTCTGATATCGAAAATGAGTACGACAAGCAATAAGCGGCGGATTAAGGGAGAAGTGTATCATGTCGCCACCCCCGACACAAGCGGGACTGCGGGAGAGGGACTGAAGGATAAGTGAAAGTAAAGCTCCCGCCGATGTGTGAAGAGGAGGAAAATGCTTTCTGATAACGGGAGAGGCGGCAGTTTTTCCCGGGTGTATTTACTTTTACCCTACGCGCCGCTCCTCTCCCACCGATGACGATCCAACGTTACTTCATATTTGTTTTCTTGTTTTCTTGTCTCTCTGCACGACCCACTTTTGCCATTGGGTTTCAGCCATACGCGAGAACAAGAATTTTACAAACGTTAGACGTAGGTACATATATTGAATTATATACAAAGTAGTTGGCCAATGTGGCATAACTTTTAATAACATTGTTTAAAATTAACACAAAAAATGTTAAATTAAAAGAAAGAATCAGTTGATTTTAACCAAATTTTGTATGTTAAAATCAATTGATTTTTCAAGTTAATTTTGTGTTATTCCACACTAAGAAAAAAATTTAGTTTTTCCAATCAAATTTGTTGTGTTGAAGATTAAACTTCATCAAACTAATCATTGTGTGTTTGATTATACTGTATACAGTATGTCTCATGGCAAACGCAGGTTTTTGAATTTCCCGGACACATTCGATTTCGGTAGTGGTTGGGACGGTGCTCTAGAAATTTATAGTTAGAGCACCGTCCCAACCACTACCGAAATCAAATGTCAGGCAAATTCAAAAACCTGTGTATGCCATGAGTCATACTGTATAGTTTGAATAACAATTTTTTCGGTTCATTCAATAAAATTCGTTTTATATCTGTACATCTACCAATTAAACTTCATTACTTTGTTAAATTAATCTGAATTGGTTTGTTTCAACAAAAGTTTTTGTCAGACGAACAGCGGAAGTATAGTGTTATAGATTGAGAAAAAAAATCGTTTGATGGAACTAAATTTTGAGGTTATGGGAGGCCAACTAAATATTTAAACAGCTAAGTATTTGGTTATCTCAACTAAATTTTAATTACTTTAACACGTTCACTGCCGTCTCGGTCTATACGACCGAGAAAAAAATTTCCGCGCACGCCGTCTCGGTCTATTAGACCGAGAATCTTATATTTGCACATAATTTAGTAAAGTATTTTTGCACATCATTTAGTAAAGAATAGAAATTTTGAAAAAATTCTTACGTGAGTCGTGTTACTACACTTAAACGTCTGTCTGCGCACTATCGACAGTCAACGTGTTAACCCGTTCACTGCGGATGACCTTTCTTCTGTGCTGAAGGGATATTTTGTTAAAGCGTTTAAATATTGGGGATGACGCCTTATGGCGTCATCCGCACATAGTGGAGGAGTACGTTGACGCCATTAGGCGTCATCCGCAGCGAAAGTGTTCATTGTAAGGCATACGTCAGAAACAAAACAATACAATTGTAAAGCGTGGGGCGTATACGCCCCACGCGGCGTGAACGGAAAGTCTTCAAAAAAACGATCTTGCAGGGAACGTGTTAACTACATATTTATCGAGATAACTATATATTTAGTTAGCTGCTTCAAAAAGTTGAGGTTGGCAAATTTTTTTCTCAGTCTAATATACAATTTTCCACTGTTTTAAAATCAACACAAAGAATTAATTGGGTTGCATAACAAAAACGGATTTATCAATTCCAACATAACATCTTCAATTGTGTATGAATTTCGCAGCCATAAAATAATTTTCCAATCTAGCTAATCGTGGGTCGTCTGGACCAAAATTTGTTCTCGACGTCGTAATAATATTCGTATTTCACGAACGTTTCGAAAGACGAAGGTATGCATCCTTCAAAGATTAAATATTGCGTAGCGAATAAACGGCACCGGTTGGCCGTAACGCCTGCAGGTTTTCTACATTATACACATATCTATAAGCTATAGTGTAACGCTATATCTGCATTTATGCAAGCACATTACATATATTCCTAGAAGTATTTATGCGTACGTAATACCATCGCATATGGCGCTACACACACGTGTTCGTAATGCACGCACGGTGCGAGCTTATGCATATCCCCCTATTTATGGGCGAATGAACGAGCGTATAGGCTGTAATACCTTTTTACGATAGAATTGAATATGGCTCGGTACTCGAAAAACTCGCTAGCTGCATTTTCACACCTCGTTTGACAGTCAATTGATAAAACTGTGCGAAAATTGACCATTGCTAGTTGATATTGCATCGCTATATGGTAGCGATATATATCCATAGATGACGGACGGTATCTGTGGCGAATCGACCAATGTCGTAATTTATGTATATAAAAAACAACTGCGCCTGGCTGAACGATAAAATCCGGCTCAATTTAGTGGCCTCCATAACGTATGCAACTGCACCTGCATCTAGGTACCGTGTGTAAAAGTATGTAGCTAGGTATACGCGTTGTAGGATATACCTAATATTTTAGCGCGCATATATGTAGATATGGGGTATTTTACGAGAACGGAGAGAGAGAGAGAGAGCCGCTCTCGGAGAAAATACTTTTCTTAATTTTGCTTGGAATACGAGATATTTGAAAGATGATCCAATGATTTTTGATTTCTTTAAGTGTCTAATGATATGTCACTCGATAATGAAAATAATTATGTGTCACTGGGTCATCCACTGATCTCGGCATTAAATGTTAGGTGTACAAATAAGTTTTAGGGCACTTTTGCAAAAATTTAAAATTTATTTTCGTAGATTTGAAACCTGTTCGTCAGGGTAAAAACCCGAATGCCTATTATTTCACTACCTATGCACTTTTGGACCATCTCCATTCTAATACTTTTTGAAAGATTACATTTTTATCTACAAAAAGTTGCATATCCATATAGACTAAAATTGTATAGATAATGAGATAATAGTGATTAAACATTTTTTCCTGGTATTTATCAGGTTACGTGTAGTATTGAAAGCAACTGGCGTGATTAATGGACTAGAAATGAGACGGACAATCATAGCTCGCAAGAAAAGAATTCCTTCTTTCGAAATATTCCGTTTAAAATGTTTACTCGCACGTTTACAGAGAATCATCCGCCAGAGCTCCGATAAATTCATTAGTAAAGGTAATTCACACAGTGGCCAGTTAATACTTCGCGGCTTTAGTTGCATTTTGGTTCGGTGCATTAAATAACAATTAATACCAGAACACGCAAGGCTGCATTATATAAAACTCCCCGTTTAAAAGCCGCGATGGAAACGGTGATCGCTCGAATTCCACCATTCGTATTCATTCACACGTACTCATTACTTATCGTCTTGATATTTAGGGAGGCTTGCATTAGTCCCGTTGCGCATCCTGTATATACACGCGCGTGGATGATCCCACGTTTAAACACGCGCCGCCTGATAACTCGTGGGATTAGAGAACTCGCTCGGGGCAATCGCGAGATTTCGAATTGGAATCTCGAAGCAATCAGTGCAGTCTTCTCTCGTTTCGATCGTCAAGCACTCGGGGGACCGACTTTCCTCGAATGTAGCGGCATTAGAAATAGCGCTTCGCGGCATCGCAGTCTCTTGGGGAGTTGAAAATGCAAAAAACGAAATTAAGAGATAAATGGAGAAACTACGCAGAATCCAGGTTCATCGTTAATTCGTAGACGCCCCAGTTGAAGATCAAGTTTAAAATCGATTATCTCGAAATCAGTGACAAATAATGAAGAAAAGTTTAAATAAGAAATGTTCTCTATGTTTGTACTATAAAAAAAACTACTCTATACTTATCATATCGGGTCACTAACGCCAAAAGGTCGTACACGCCATTTTACGCCCTTTTGGCGTTGTAAGAGCTAAAAGGGCTTATAGAAAAAATGTGTTCTTGTCGCTAATGAAAATACGTAAAAATAGTCCGAAAATAGTCAAATAAAAATATGAAAAACTAAAGGCAAAATGCCATATACAAGATATGGTCGATACGCCCTTTTGGCACTAAGTTTTTTAAAAATCACGACAATTAATGCCATAAGGACGTATCACTATACATACTTGTATAAGCCTAAGATCGATGTGCCTTCATGGCATTAGTTTTCGTCATTTTCTAAGAACTTAATATCATGAGGGCGTATATCAAGCAATACCTTGTTCGCCCTTTTACTTTTAAGTTTCCAAATTTGTTTCTTCATCTTATTCAAATCGAGGCAAATATAAGTGAATAAGAAAAGATTATTTATACGCCCTTTAGGCTTTCTGAAGGTACCTATTGGCGTATACGACCTTTTGGCATTAGTAACGCGATATATCTCTACTGCGTTTACAGATAACCACATCCAAAATTAGGGCGTCTCTCTATCCCACTTTTATCCTATAAAAGTGAGAAAAATATTTTTACATCCCCAGACAAATATTTTGCAATCGTAAATACTGGATTTCGAAACGAGGCGGCTCGTGTACGTAGATTTTTTCCGTATTATTGACATATTTTGGATACAGTGGACCGTGCTGAAAACAGCGTGAGAGGAGGGACGCGTTAGGATGAGGGAAACGAGGGAGCGAAGTTTGGCATGACGCGGTAAACCACGTTTTGCGTTATATGTATTATAATAAGCGGGCGATCGCATTATCGAATACATAATTAGAGCGCGCGATAATTAAATTTCCGCGATTCGAGGAGTGTTCGCAGTTGTCGGCAGGTATTAGCCAGTTAACGGGTATGCAGGTGTTGATGTAATTCGTTCGAAGGCAAAACATGAGAGAGGAGGGGGTGGGAGAGAGAGAGAGAGAGAGAGAACGTCGATGTACGATGATTACGACTCAATCATTATCGAATTCCCGTTCCGCGCGCGATAGATACTCGATTTTGACGTATACGCGCACGCGAGTCTCTATCCCACATCACGTATATTTATTATGTCGCTCGCGATTCGTGCGTCCCCGTGGTCGATTTCCTCGTTCCGATCGCGCGCGTATATCTCGTTAGCTCGAGCGTTACACAACGAAGTCGCGCGCCACGGTGGCGCTGAATTATAAATAATTAGGTACACCTGCGGTCGCGCGAACGAGTATAGGACGGGAGGGCTGGATTAATCGAGCGACATTCTCGGGGGACTCGTCGCTCGTGCATTTCTGGTTTGACGAAAAGCGGGGATGATCTCTCACTCCCCGTCCGCGGAGAGTAATGGTCCTGCTAAAACGATGAGATTTCTAATTGGCAGCGCCGCCGTGTAAAATTCACACAGGAGCAGACTGCAGCGAAGGGTATTTTATTATGAAGCTTAAATGATTATGTAATTATTTATAACTGCGAGCGACTATTTAAAAATAATGTTACGTCGAAGATAGTTTATAATTAGTTAATAAATGTTACTTTAAATACTTACAGCGAAATAAATATTCCGTTTGTACAACGAAATACCATGTTAATTATTAAAATGTTTATTTCAATCAAATAGTTTCAGTCAAATAAATATCATTGCAGTTAATGAATATTTTCTTGATTCAATAAAATGTTTGTTTCGTCAAATTCAAACAAGCATTTATTAACTACAGATAAACTGTTCGATGTGGTGTGAGGGCGTAAAAATCTTTAAACGTTGCGTGATATTGTTTATGGGATTAGCCTCTTATCATTATACATTTTGGCATCTATTCGATGTCGAACGAGAATCTACATAAATAAAACGTGAAACCCGTCGAAGACTTTTCCGTATAATACGGCGTAAGGATCCGATGAAAAGCGTCCCCGCAATAAATTTCCCCATTTTCATCACGCAGCTCGTTTACATAAATATATCTTGACGCGATGCTGAATCATAAATAATAATCAAGTACATTTGTAGTCAGACGGGAAAAAGGAAGGAGGGAATGGGATTATAATCGAGGGGTATTGATAAGTTTTGCGATTTGACGAGAAACAGGGATGATGGTTTCCACTCCTGCATGCGCGACTCTGGATGATTTTTCAAATCCGCGCGTTTTCTTAAATCACAGAGGCACGTGGCGGCTCGGTTCTTCGAATCGGAAGGGAGGCACGTCCCCCGTTGTCCTCGAAGGACTCTTGCCTTCTCTTTGAGTTATAGTCGTGAAAAACTAGACGCTATTAAAGCCATAAATTTCGAATTCAATAATACTGAAACAGAGCGGATACACTCGAGCACTTTTCGCGGTACGAGGTAAGGACAGTCTCTCCGATGAAACCGAGTGCACTTTAGCGCATCTAGGATGAAATGTTGGGTATACGTGTAATGTAGTGGAAGGAAGAAATGTAGCTCTAAACTGCGACCAATGGTTGGTGTATTTCTTAGGTGTTTATCCCATAATTCAGAATTCCCCATATTTCTTCCTTCAGCGCAATGCAATCCTGTTGCATTGCGCCGGAGTAGGACTTGTGTCAACAGAGGAGCTGTCGATACTTCCGAATTACATCCATCATGGTATTTTATCAGAGGTTCTTAACAGGATTGTTTCTTTTCACAGATAGAGAAGAGAAATTGCTATAATTCCGTTATTTATAAATATTTAGAATCTTCTAGTATTTTCAAAGAGTTGAAGAACTTTGCCATACGATAATTTATTATTTTAATACGATATATACCCTTGCGCAAATTAATGGAATCAAAACGTCTCTGTTTCACACAATCCTAATTTACACGAAATTACCTTTGCCATTTATTATTAGTATGATCACCTTAATTAACATTTCAATATTTTCTGGCGTTGAGTCGACAATTACTTGCAATTATCTTTCTGTTTTTCATCATGGAATCACATGAAAAAAAATGTTTTCATTTTATCAATTTCTATAAGGGTAAACGTATTTAGAAGGATTCGTTGGTTTCGATAAAAGTTTTCATTGAAATTTATATACATTTGTGTATTAACTATTCTAATAATAGGTGTACAACTTTACTTCCGCCGTTTTTTGCTATCTATTACGTAGGAAAACGGCGGAAGCAAAGTTGTACACGTAATAGAATTAAAATATTTTGTTCAAATGTCATTTCGTCATGAAAAACTGGAAGATAATCAGGAAAAAACTTAAGGACTCTACGTCAGAAAAAACTGAAATATTAATTAAGACAGAGGACGATCATATTAATGATAAGTGGTAAATTTCCTTTCATTAAATTTAGGAATGTATATGAAATAAAAATATTTTAATTCCATTACGCTTTAAACCTCATTTCATTTCAAAATAAAGGCAACCACAAGACTAGCGAATCTTTTGCCACTTCGATAATGGAGCAAAGAACCTCGCAAAAAAAGAACTCGTCCCAAGAGACGCATGTATTATACATATTTATTTCAAAGCCGATAGAGCGTGAGAGGACTCGATGCTTATCGGAAATGTGTCGAACGTCCCGCTAATTCGCAGAACAAACTTCCATTCCCGGGAGAGGGATGTTAAAGGGTTAATGTATAGAGGTAGACGGGCTCACCGTATTTTACGTGGGGGAGAGATTATGCATAAAATATCACTTCTCGTATCCCTTTGAACCATGTTACCACTCAACCTATTAACTGATATCGAATGACGTACGTATCGATTGTGAACTGATTAACACTCTGCACTTACAATAATTATATAGATATGGCTACAGTCCGACTTCCCGTGACATCAATTTCGAGAGACGTCTGTTATCCAATAATAATAGTAATTCAAATGTCAGCTATCGATTATAATTAACAATAAATCCTTTTAAAGCTTTTTTATATTTCATAAATTGCGTCAGTAATTCCAAAAGGTCGTATACGTTACTCAATGCCTTTTTAGCATTGTAAAATCCAAGAGGGCTTATAAAAAAATTCGTTCTCGCAATAGCTAGAAATACGTAAGAAAAATCATAAAATGGTAAAATAAAAATTTGAAAAACTAAAGTTTCTAATTTTTTTTATCAGAATTTAGACTAATTTAAATAAGTGAAGAAAACATGTTACATACGTCCTTTTGCTTTTATAAAGGCAGTTTTTGGCGCATACGATCTTTTGGAATTAGTGACGCAAAATATCTATATTTTGGCGGTTATTTTGTAGGTATCCATTATAGGGGCAGGTAGTGACGGAGATTCGATTTCGCAAACCTTATTCTAGGTATTTCCTTTTTCGGATTCAGCTGGCTCGACGGTTTTCCACGCGAGTCCATATTTTCCACTCGATGACCACGCTACAGATTTCGAACGAGAATTTCGTTTGTATGTTTTCCCGCAGTTGCGAGTTTGCCCGACTGTCGGATGTCTCGCGTTGCGTCGATTTATTTCCAAACTTTGGTACCAGACTGTCCTTGTTGCGTCACGGGTATAATTTACGTGCTCTGCGAAAGCGTCGTCCTTTTCATTCGTGGAGGTCGCATTAAAAACTGCTCTATGCAGTGAAAAAAATAACTTACCGATCCAAGAAACCGTCGACATGAAGTGCTGAGAACATATTTATTTAACAGAAGTGTATATTCATTGAATTGAACGAATCCACACATGATTCGAATAATGAGGTGAGACCGGGGTAGGTTGCAACAAGTTTGATGTTTAATTTTTTATCCCTATTTTAATAATAATGAGAGTTAGTTTTCAAGAGCTATGTAATATAATTTAACGTATTACATAATACATTAAATACTAACGTTTTAAGTGCCCACCAAAAAAATTAATTGAAAAGGTTTTTTTTTGAATCAGTCGACTGATTAGATCTAATGCGCATGTTATAATGTGCCCCACATTCGGGATATGTTGCATTAGTGTTTGGGCACGTTGAACCACTTAACTTTTGGAAGAACTTTTCTATGCTTATTAAGTTACTAGCATATAATTAATTAACAGAACTCCTCTAAATACTCTGAAACTACACAGTTAATATAAATTAAATAAGCGTTGTTATTGACACGTGACGAATGTGCCCACCTTAAATACATTTTCTTTTATGAAACTGACAGAATTGTACCCGTACCGTAGTGTTTTCTACTGATAAGGGGCCAAACAGTTAATATAAATTAAATAAGCGTTGTTATTGACACGTGACGAATGTGCCCACCTTAAATACATTTTCTTTTATGAAACTGACAGAATTGTACCCGTACCGTAGTGTTTTCTACTGATAAGGGGCCAAACTACAAATCAAGTAATCCTGCAATTTATTTTCCGCTGGAGGGAAAAAATTCTTGTGTTGCAACCTGCCCCACTCTCCCCTATATTTAACTCAACGACAATAGGTTTAACTTAAATAAATATGTTTTTAGCATTATTCGTGCCGACGGTTACGTGTATCGGAAAATTATTTCTTTCAGTGTGCTCGAATTTATTCTACCTTCCTCTACAATTTAATTTTCAATAAACCATCGGTCCAGGGAATGGCATGCTGCTCGACAAAATTTGCCACTGCTTCATGAATGGCTATTATCAGTGACGTGACTCTAGAAGCCGAGAATCGACAGTCAACACGCCGGCCTATAATCGCATTACTGCCGCTTCGATACTGGCACAAAATGCAATTAACCTATTGGCGGCTAAATACGCGCTGGAGTTGAATAATACTTGCACAAATACTTGACCAATCTATTATATTAGCTTAATATCAATTCAGAATTTATCGTGTGCGTTGCATCTATATCGATGTGTAATAGAGTCCAAATACTCGTAAGTATAAAATCGGAAGCCAATCATCGTCACTCGAAGTTTCGCCAAAATGTCGAGATTGCTACCGATATATTATTGGTTCGATATGCAATTACGGCATCGGTATACCCAGGGGTGGGATAACAACGAGGCAATGTTTATATATGAATAGCGGATTATTTCGTCTGCTCGGTACCAATTCGGCGTTGATTGGAAATAATGCATAATGAAATCGAGTGATTATTCGATTTCGTGTGGTATTTAATAGTACTTGCCGCGTGGAAAATTGGCCAGCGTTGCGCAATTTTAATCTGATATATTAAAATGGTTTGGAAATGTAAAATTTTCGGGGTTTCTCGGTTTTCTTTATACAAATGTATTATACTTTAAAATATATCGGTATATATAGGTACTTATTTACATACTCCATTATAAAATAATCTATATACCTATATACTAAGATAACTGTTTATTTATAGTTAATAAACGTATAGTTGATTATGGTGAAAGAAATATTTCTTTTGGCTAAACAAATAATTCGTTAATTATTATCATTTTCAATTCGAACAAAATAAACCTTCTAATAAATAATATACATATATTTACTTGGCCCAATGAAATATTTCTTTCGCCATAATTAAGTATACATTTCTATAAATAAAATGTTCTCCCAGTGTACATTATGAGTGAACTATAGGGAGAGTTCTATAATATTTCAACACCCTGAGAAAAGTTTATTAATAGTTAACAAATGTAATTTCAAATACGGTAGAATAAATATTTTGTTAGCACAAGAAAATATACGTTAATTATAATATTACAATGTTTATTTCATTCAAACGGTTATCTCAAAGAATTTAATTGTGCCGGATAAACTTTCTAATACTTAACAAATATTTATTTGGTACAATAAAATATTTATTTCGCCATATTGAAACAAACATATTTATTAACTACAAATAAACTATTTTCTCGGTGATTATATCGTTAGTATTTCGAGTAGAAAAATTCTGTAGAAATCAAGCAATGTAATCACTCTTGCAAAACTTATAAGTGGATTCTGCTTACATAAAGCAGCGAGTGAAATCAAAATATAGGATAATGTTCCAATGTCTCGTGTTTCAGCGAATTGTTAAACGGTAGAAGTTTCATTATACAACTATCCGTATATACGAATGTACGGCGTGTAGTGACTCAAAAGTTAACAGGAAAGCTTCGCGGTACCAAGTTTGCGCGACGTGCGAGTCGATCCAGAGCGAAAAGTTTCGTTTCTCGTTACGCCGCTTTCTGGATCGAGAATTATTAACAGTGGCTTCACTCTACGAATCCTTAGTGTCTGCAGCAGTAGCACGCGTTATATTTAATGCAGGTCCTCTTCCGATATTTTCCCGTTCAAAAACGAAGAGGCTGTCAACGAGAAGAGCATGAATTCGGCGAGTTCGAGCAGAGGTGCGCGTACATGGTGTTACTGCCAGTTACATATATTGGTCGTATACTATCCGAAGAAAGAAAAAAAAATTTTTGTTGGGTTCTCAACGTTGACTGGGCAGTTTTGGGGAAACCCAAAATAACGAGAATCGTTTGTTGGTAAATTGTGCAAGCAAAGCAAATCATCGCCGATAAGTTTCGTTCTTCCTTTCCCTTGCTTCGTTCGGTTTATTTCCAGGTGACTCACACGAAGGAAGAGAAAGGGAAGAAATGATTTATCTTCACTATTCTCTATACGCGAGTAAATATCTACGAATCTATTCTCATTCCGGAGTCACCTACCTTGCATTTCAAACTGTACTACCGTGCTAAGTAAAGGAGGTAACTGACATTTCAAATATTATGCAAAAGTATGCTTTAAAATGGTCAGGATAAAATATTTAAAAGAATAAGAAATTACTACAAAAAATTAAAAATTAAAATTAGTATATTTTTGTACTTACCTATTTCTCTTTCACTCAGATTTCGGTTTCTTGTCCATTTTGGAGCACATTTTTGAACCTCTTTTGTGTGAAATATCAGTTACTTATAACTTTGAACTTATAAGGGACATTTACCCCTTTATATAGTACGTCAGTATACTGTTAAAGTGCTACATACACCTAACGGCCTGAAAAATGTATTACTTTCAATAATTTTTTTTTCATATATTTCATTTATTTAACACTCATTTATAAAATGTTATCACAAATACACACTTTTAACAAAATATATAAAAAAGAAAACCTTAAAAATATTGTATTGTTTACAAGTTATTTGCCATTGAATCCGGCAAGGTGTATTACGAAAGTCTTTTACGGTGCCAAAAAATTCTCGTTCGGATTTCATTTTAAAGCAAAAAATGACGAAAATTCTTAAACTAGAAGGTTCAATCTTGTCCTTGTAACCGGTGATTTTGAGAAATATTTATAATTAACAATTTTACAACAGTTTAAATTACGAGTGTGATTTTTCAAGTAATTTCATCCTGGCTTTATGATTGCCAAGAAATAAGTATTAATTAAAACAATTTTTGATGAGTGTCAGGAACAAGATAAAATCTTTACAAAGCGATTGAGACAATTTACATTAAAATCGGTTCAGTAGTCTTTGAAATGCAGTTGGCACCGCATTTGAAAAAGTAGTTGTGAGAAAACAGCGTTTGAAGTTTCAGGTAAACCGGACCTGGAAACGCTAGGTCAGGTATATAAACACTTGTAACTCGGTCAATTTTGCAAATTTTTGACTCAAACTTTTTTCAATATGTAGTGTTTGTTTTCTACTATTAAATAAAAATACTTTTTAAAAATCGATTTTTTGGACCAAATTAGGTGTATGTAGCACCTTAAGGCAGTAGGGGAGAACGGTGCTAAAAGTAACAGAAGTAAGTAGTAACAGACGTTTTGTGGGATGGCGCAATTTTCCGGGATGTTGGAAATCGTGCCTTGGAGAAGCTAGATGTCTCTGGTAGTCATTGCACCAACCAATTATTGATGCGTCTTCACCGGAGAAAGTTTTGTATATCATACGAAATTCTGACATATATAAGTGAATTTTTATTTTCGTAATTTTAGTCTCTGTAAGAGGTTTTTTATCATACCTTATGCAATATGCGACTACGTAATACTAGATTAGTCTTACACAGTGAAAAGTATGTTTTATTAAAAATATATAAACCCTGTCCACATTATATTCCAATTTATAGTAAAAATAATATTGTAGAGCTTAAAGTACCTAACAATTTTTTGGAGCAAGCTGTAATATGTTGAAAGATATTGCAGAAAAAAATTTAGATCATATTATGATTTAACAGATTTTATTATTGCTAGAAAACCAAATATATTATTAATAGACTCAATAGGATAAGAAATGTAGGACTTACTTTTGATATATTCAATTAAAAAACACTAATGTTTAATTAAAAAAGTAAAGAGAGTAATAAGTGCAGATTAAACATTGTTAAAATTTATAAGCCTTTTAATTTACTTATCCATAATAATCATAAAAACATCTTCTTGCTAGCAATTGCCCCGTGTCTATTATTTTTAGTTTCAATAAAAGGGCAAGAAGTAATATCTGATTTTGGTCACCAAAAGTGGATCTACTTCTAATTTGTTGATTCGATACACTACTTTAATATTGAGAATGGTAACTGAATTAATGAGCTAAGTACCCGGGAAGAAATATTTTCCTTTCCTTTCATTAATCCCAAGTTACAAGTAATGTCATGAAAAACGTTACTTTTAGCTCCGTTCTCCCCTACTTATTGTTTTACCTCTTATAAAGGGTTCCTCTCTTTTTCAAAGATTCTCTGTAATTCTTTCAGCTTTTGTGTTTAATACAAGATGGCGGGAGCATAGGTAGAACTTTTCTTCGTCTATCCTTTAAGCTTTATCTCGGTACGCTCTATAGCGTATTGACGGTCCCTTTCGAATCGTTCGATGTATCTTCGTCGGGATATTCTTTTCTACTTTCTTAATTCCTCCGATACGCGCGCGCCGTTCAACTGTATTTATTGTAAGTTTGTTATACTCTTCCTTCATCCTGTCAGCGGCTGTTACAGAGGGATTCTTCGCAGCAAATGGTACTAAGATTATTTTATCCGTATCTTTCGCTTTCATTGAGAAAGGAAATTCTCAATAAACACAAAAAAACTCCCTAGGGTAACGGATACAGTTATTGATACTTTATGCAGACGAAATTATATTATATGTGGTTACTGTGTTATATTTTTATTTTTCTCCATATAAATTAGCCACATCATCGGAGAATGCCAATCACTATCGGGGTACCGACAATTGGGGTTGCTCATAATTTTTTTCAGTTGCAGATTCGAAAAATTTGAACATATTTATTTACCTCGCAATTTCTTTTTTTTTTCATTTTCGCCATTATTTAAGCTGGAAAACGATATTTAAAAATGCAGTCACGTCATTGTGTGTGTGTGTGTGTTGGAGGTCTATCTCTTTCGCACTCGATGCTTGGCATAAGTGCATCTCTCTGGCGTTTCGATGACGTCATACTATCGTAGAGAGAAATACTTTTATAACTTTACGAATTTCGGATATCTTCTTTTTTCTGTGACATTGAATATGTAGATATACCAATTACAAACAGAATTTAAAAATAAGAATATTTTTTTACGGGAACATTGAATTATTTCCGTAAGACTATTTCAGTTTTATAATTCCTGCAATAATCATATATTTGATCAGATATCGTTCTAAAACAGGGTGCATTTGACAGAAATTGAGGTTGTTTTAAAACTCTCATTGTAGAAGATCCCGATGGCTTGCAGCGATAGATACAAGTCTATAATTGTCGGTCGTAATCAGGAAGAGTTCTTTAGCCGCGTCGCGCTCGATCGGGAAATGGATTTTAAATGATTGTTTCCTCGCATAAGGTACCAACAATTTTACGATACCAGTTGCAGTCCATTGAAATGTCTTCCTTGTTCTACAATAGTCGACATGGCCAATAGTTTAAGTCTCTCTTTCATTCGTTTGAAATCCCAGCCGGTCAATTCTAGTTTAATATTACCTATACTACTTTGCTGCCGCCATTTTCTCAATGATGATAGATAGAAAAAACGGTGGAAGCAAAGTTATACACTTAATACTTTCCGCTGACCCGGTACGTACCTATTCCGAATTTCTGAAGTTCTTAGATGGCGACTGTTCTCTCTTTCATAAATCCCGATCTATCTTTCGAATAAGAGCACTCTCAGAATCGTGCAAAGTTTTTCCTCTTTCGTTCGAATGTTGACCCTTTGCGCGTAGTTTTTAGTTTCCCCATATACTCGCTATTTAATGCGCGCTATAAAAAATATAATAGTTTATTAAAGCATCTACCGTATGTGCCATATATTTCCCATTACCAGTGCAGTGTACCAAAAATTCAATCCAATTATAATAGTTTGTGTGGAGGTGATACATTTTTTATTTATTCCAATAAGTATTCGTAACTTTATATACCTAGAGTCGTGCCGGTCCGTTGGTTATATTTTCACTTTGAATTTTTATTGCAACTCAGAGACTGCTGTAATTGTCGTTCGGCTATTCTATACAAGATAGGTAATAAGCAAAGGTGGTACAGTGGCTCGCCAATGCAATAGTTGCAGAGGTACCTATATTTAAAGAAAGTCGAAAGCTTCTACCTCGCAATCCTATTTGAAGGTAGTTGAGCGTGCTTGAGCTAACTCGTCAAAGGTTCGGGAGAAGATAATGAGTCTTTTACAGGGACTGAAAAGTTTCTCTCTTTGGTGGCGCGAATTGAGGGACGATTTTCTTTCGAGAGAGCCTTCCAGAGTCCGTCGCGTAACTACCAACAGGGGTTACGTTACGCGGAAGAAAGTTTCTGGTAATCAGTTTCATACTGAATAGTAGACAAGATTTTTTGAGTAAGTGTGCACTTTTTTACTACGTCATATAGTAAAGAATGATGGTATATTACAGTAACGGTAGTAAGGAGTACAAGTTCCTTGTTTTTCTGTGTGGAAACTGTAATCACACGGAGAAAAAGCATTGGTAAAAAATCATGGGAAAGTTCATGAATTTTTACAGTGTATCGCAGTTACAGGGCTCCTCGAGGTGAAAAATTGAATTTTTTAATAGACACAGCGTAAACAGAGAAAAAGATTAGTAATTTTTACAGTGAATCCCAGTAACAGGGCTTCCCGAGGTGAAATATTTAATTTTTTTAAGACAAAGTGTACTTTTTATAGTTCGTAACAATATAAAGTCATAAACATCCGACATACATTAATGGAAGATTGATCAATTTTATCGTATAAACAGATGTTTATACTATTACGAACTGTAAAAAGTACGCTAGTACGTCGACGACGATAACGATATAGTATCGAAAGTGGCAAGGAAAATGAAAATCACGACGATGGTATCTACTATTGGAGAAAAGTTTCTTAAAATCGAATAAATCGTTTTCAAGTGTTATCTAATAAATGTTCACTATTGTAGACGAAAATTGATTGGTGCTACACGGAGAAAAATGATTAGTAATTTTTACAGTGAATCCCAGTAACAGAGCTCGTAGAGGTGAATCATTGATTTTTTTCAATAGATACAGCGTACTTTTTACAGATCATAACAGTATAAACATCAGTTTATAATGGTAAAATTTACCAATCTCTTATTACCAAAGTTACTAACATTTTTTCTCCGTGCAGTATGAAAAAGTGATTACCAGGAACGCTTCTCCACGTACAATTTCTGACAGTAGCTACTCCTATCATCGTGAAATTTGCATTTATCAGATTAGTTGGCAAAACGAACGTAATAACTTCTCAATTAGCGGTATCGATTGCCACAGCAGCAGCTAAGTACTACCTTATTTCGCGAACCATATATCAGCAACCGACCAGCAGCTTTCGACTCTCCGACAAATTTCGCGAGAGAAAAAAAATTACACCACCCGCCCCCCGCGGTACAACCGTCGAACTCGGCCGCGTAATAAGTCTCGGCCAAGCCTCTCTCCCTCTCTCGCGCTGCCTCCCTCTCCGACGAATCACTGATTTCCGCTCGGAAAACGAATGACGTTGAAGTACTTCGAAATTATTCAAGTTCGAAGAGAAATCGACCGTGTACCTGCCCCCTGGTCCGTCTATATCTCGACGAGCAACCCCTACCTTTAAATATTTACCGGAATCACGTCGACGAACGAACGCACGGAATCCCCTACCCATCCCTATACTTATCTCCGCCCGACATTCCCCGCCGTCGCCAGGTAAAGACAGGAAGGGAATCGGGTACCCGTAAAGAAAATTCATCGGAAATGAGAGAGCGGACTATAGGGGATTAGAAAAGAAAAGTGCCAACTTCGGTTAAATAGTCCGCGCGGAAGCTAGGGAAAGGTGGGCGTGGTCGGGTTTCCGAGCGACCCTCTTATCGGATCCTTAAACGCTCGTTAAGGGTGGCGAAACCCGGTGAGCGACTTAACGAAGGACCTCTTTATAAATAAAGCACGCACCGCCCAGCACCGCGGGAAAGCCTAAACATATCCTAGTTTGCCTTACGACCGCGCCACGACGATGGTCCCGGCTACAAAGCCCGATGAAATGTACGACCGGTGCCACGCCCCCCTCCAGAGATCCCATTTCGGAAACGTCGTCCCGGCGTGGCGCGGAGAGAATCCTATATACACGTGTATCGCGTTAGCCTGTAGTTAACGATCGTTCGAGGAACGATAAATATTGAGCGACGGTTTCGTTACGGATTGCCCCGATGACACGTGCGATGGGGTAGAATGGAAGGAAGGGTATGTTGCGTGCGTGGGGATGTACCGATCTCGCGGCTCTACGAGCGCGTCCCTCCGACGAGGCATCCACTTCCGTCGGCACGAAATTGGAACCTATTAGGCATGCCCGACGTCGGGCTGCCCCCCCCCCCCCCCCCCCCGCTCGCTTGGCGTGCTTACTTTAAATTCCCCTCGTGTCGGTAACTCGATCGTCCCGCGTGCTTTTCCTCAATTAATTATGATATTAACGGGCTTCTGGTGGGTGGAGGAGGAGGGGAGGAGAGGCGAATCTCGGGAACGTTTAGCCTTAAACCGGCGCACGCTTCGTATTCGATATTGTAATATGATACATTATAGGAGCGGTGAAAAAAAAAAAAATCATCACGAATCAACAGGACTTATTTTCCTTTGTCAGTACTGATTTTTTCTTTCAGCGGGGGGCGTGAAATTTAACGTTAACAACGGTCAACTCTTTTCAGTAACAGCCAAAAGTTACAATAATATCACCGTGACTCAGCAGCTTCGTCCTTTCAACCACGCGGCCACTTCCGTCGGAGTAAAATTGGAGCCTGTATATTAGTTAGAAGCGACGATCGGTTATTTCCCGCCCCTTTTGCGCGCTCGCTTTAAACTCCCCCCGCGCCGGTAACTCGATCGTCCTGCGTACTTTTCTTCGGTTAATTATTATTAACGAGCTTCTCGTAAATCGAGTGCATACTCACGACGTAACCACCCTCTTTTCTCTCGCTCTCGCTCTCTCTCTCCCTCTTCGTATAACGCACGTACACACGGTATACCTCTATCGCGTTTTCTCGAAATAGATGTCAAGATTCCGGCAACGAACGTTGGCCCCGAGACCGTGTGGCTCGGTGGTCCGAGTCACCGGAGAGCGCTCTCGAGTCGACGGAGCCTCGACCGGAAATGTGAGCGTGAGAGCGCTTCCGGTGGGGGTTCGGTACCGCCCGCGTCTAACTTCTTCCTCTCTCCTTTGTTCGCAGTACCGGCAAAGCTGATTTGGGCCGTGGAGGGCGAGGATGTCGAGCTGCCTTGCGACGTCACCCCGCCGACTCCGTCGGACAGCGTCAGCATGGTGCTCTGGTTTAAGGATACTGCGGGAATTCCGCTTTACAGGTGAGAAGACAGAGTTTCCTCCGAGATTTCTCGCCGGGGGGAGGGGAATAGGTATAACGCGGGGCTACGTGAGAGCGGTTTTCGGGGTGACAAATAACCCCCCTCACCCATTGGAGAAATATTTATAAATAAGTAGGGGATGTCCATAGATTTGTTCTTCTTGTCTACATTACTACTCTAGGTATCAAGGATTCTGTCGTTGGTGACTTCTTAGAATGCCAATATTAAACGTACCAGCCAATGAACAATTCTCATGATTTTTTATTAGTTGCAGTTGCATTTGCCCTGGCTAATGACAGCATGAGAATCAATTATTCGCTAGCTAGTACATTGCAAAATGACATTTTAAAAAGTCACCAGTGATAGAATCTGAGACCTCGGGAGTGCACACAGTTTTCCACACATGGGGCTTAGTATATCTATACAACTATCACAGAAAGTGTAAGAAAGCTTAGAATTCCACGTCAATTCTTATACCTCTTCCTCCTCCTCTCTTTTTGAGAAGGTGTAAGATTTGGTGAGGAGTTTTATACGCTTTCGTCCCATTGGTAATAATTATAGATATGCTATATCATGGAAAATCTAGTATACGTATCACGGAAAAACTGATACAATAAATTTTACTATATTTATAATGAAAGAGGTACATATAAGAGTTTTCGGATATTCCTACTACCTATGCTGGAAAATAATTTTTCCTTAGAAACTAGTAAATTGTAATGTATCTAAACTATCACAATTTAATGTTTTCGGAAGAAAAATTACTGTACTGCATTGTAAAAACATTCTGATTGTTAGTGTAAACAAGAAGAACAAACCTCATGTGTTTCGGGCCATTTCGAAAATTGGGTCATCGAAAAATAAATAATAACGTATTTCGAATTTTCAGTAAACTTTCTTAGCCGAGGCATTTAATCACATGCCGCTTATTGCAAAATATAGCCCAGATAGAATAAATAGCTCAAGCAATTTTAATGTGCAACTTTATTTGGCAAATGCACATATTATTCCTAACATTATATAGAGATTCTATGATAGAAAAAACATGGATCATAATTTGCAAATAAAATAGGCCTGAGAAATGCTTAAAATATTACTGCATATTATTTTGCATTCCACATTTGGAGATATATTAGACTAATTAATATATCCTAAGTTTTTCCTAATAAAAGCAGTCTAGGTACTTTCGAAAAACTGCAAAAGTTGTCTAGAATGGAATGTATAACAAGTAACAATAAGAGGATAGTAATTTGTCATTGGTAGACAATTAAAAGTAGGGCAACCATACCTAGTCAGACATTTCTGATTCACGGCATGCGTCATGTTAAAGCTGTTTTGAAGTTCTTTAATTTTTACGTTAAATTAACAGAAATCGTTCGTTACAAGTATAAATTGCAAATAATACATCAAATTTATATCACGCCGTGATCAAAATATAACTAAGGTAACAAATTTACACGAAATTTGACTTACTGAATCACAGTGATGTGTAAAATTTATTTATTATTTTTGAAACATAATTTCATCATTCAATTACATAAACGCAGTGCCAAGGGAGGACTCATAAAATACACAGTTGCAGCATGCCGTGATCTAGATTCCCATAAAGTTGCTGCAAAATTTACATCATACCTATGTCTGACTGGGTAGATACCTAGATATCACTTGTATGATCGTCACGACGTTCACACAAATTATTTACAATAATTGATTGTTCTAAAGTTTACATTTATTTTTACGACTGAGTTTCGAAAAATAATTGCTCCTCAAAAAATTGTTAAATTTACATCATAATGTGATTCAAATCAATCGCTGTATTTATTCTACCAACATATTTACGAAAAATTTGGCATATGTTGAATACATATTTAGCATCTTATTTGTACTAATTTGAAGTCACTTAATGACACAAATATTTTGCTTAATGATGAGGCATAAAGCGAATAACCTTGATGCATTTGATGAGCTATACTACCTAAAGTTGCTGTACAAATTACGTACATTTGTCTATCCGGGTAGTCACTTAATACTCTACCGCATAAGAAGAAAGAACGATACATAAGTGTGCGACCATTTCGTACTTCAAACTTTCAATAGAAACCGATTTGCTATTGGGATCTTACCGATGGGCGTATGACCTCTGGTGGCAGAAAAAGTAACTATTATAAGGTAACAGTGCTTGGAGCAAACTGACAGCTGCGCATCATTGTGCGTGCACTTAAAAATTATTTTTTGTTGGAGGAATGACGTCTCCCGTTGTCAAATCGCAAACAAAGTCAAAGAGTAGACTTGTTTGCTACGTCTCCGGTTGTGGAAGTCGTTTCGATAGGGATAATATCGCATTTCATTATTTTCCCAAACCTGGCGAACGTGTTGTTTATATCACAAATATTTTCGGTAATAAAGAAAAAATCGATAAAGAAAAAATCAAACAATGCTAATCATTTTCATACTCAAACAAGTTTTTCCCTATGCTGTCACACGTAAAATGTTACCTTAAAGCCGCCACATTGATTTAGGCTCCGCCCATCGGTAAGATCCCAATACCGTGTCGGAGTGCCTCGTGCGGTCAATCTAGCCCGACCGAACCTACCCTAATAACCGAATCCTCCGCAAGCGAAAGACTCCGGACTCTCTCGTGGGATAGAAATAAATTCCGAGAGCCGAGAGAGGGAAACCCGGGCGGCATATCCGCAACGACACCCGCGGCGCACGTACACACGACATCACGGCACCTACTCGCGATCGATTGCGTCACGTTTAATCCGCGCGAGCACCCGATAACCGGACGGACCGTTTTTCGAGCGCGAGATGCGCCCGAAACGATAACACGAGTATACATATAATATACGTCGGTATTATCGAATGGAAAAAGTTTGTATCGGTTATATTCCCGAGCGCCTCGCCAGTGTCACGTTTCGCGCGCCAAGCGAAGCGGCGGGTCGACCGGCGTGAAATATGGCCCGGCGGAATATTTTCCCTCTCGATTTGCCAGTCCACCTCCGGGGCCCTCTCCCACCGCTTTCGCAGCCACACATCGACCGTCGTCCTTCTCGCGCGCGCTTCTCCCGCCCGCCTCGGAACTTTCGCGATGCGCGATTTTATCGCCGTTTCCCCGGCGCAGTGTACACCGCTCTTTAACGGATTGGTTAGCGGGGGAATAAGAGAGGCGTCGTAGAGTGTTGGGGGGTTAGTGCGCGGCGAGCCCCTGCCGTCCTCGTAAAGTGGACGTGCAGAGAGAGTTGCCATTCCTCCCATTCATTCGGCCGAAGAGAACTGCGCGTACATTTTACGACGAGGTCGCGAGTCACGTTTCATGAAATTTTTATTTGAATGGAGGGAGGGAGGGAGGAGGAGGAGGAGGAGGAGGAGGAGGATATTCGGGACGCTGTCAAATTCATTGGAAAAGATACGAGGGCTTACGCTTGGGTAGAGATCGGTCGTAACAGGGAGAAGAAGGAAATTTAATGTCCTTTCGAACGATTAGAAAGAAACAATTAGGTACAAGCTAACCGGGGGAGGGCGCAACCCCTCGACGAGTTCGACGAGAGCACAGAAGCGAGAGCGTCTACTGGCCGGTCTTATTATCTTCAATCATCGACTATACTGCACCGTAAAGTGGACCATCCTCTGCAATCGCGCGGCATTCTCAGCGGAGAATCTATCGCTTCGTCTTTTTGTTACAGTTTCCTTTGTTGCATCTTGCGCACGAATGCCGGCGAAAGACAAACGACGTTTGCCTTTTACCTCGGACGTGCTTTGCGCGTTGGATTCAATTATGATTTCGATTATGATTTGAGAAACACTCTGCTGTGAAAATATTTTCACAAACGGTGGAATGCTATTTTTCTTAGCGAATTACGAACAAATTACGATTTCATTGCGGTTCTGTGTATGAATATTCTCGAGAAAGATAATTAACACGCGTCGCGACTGCCAGCCATATTTTTCAAAAATAGTCTACAGAGGCCGATGATAAATTATAATGTATTTTGACTTAGAAAATGCAATAATTTATGTGGATTTAATTCTCGGCAAAAAATTTTCGAAGAAATAAAACAAAATAATGTTAATGTGAAAACTGCAATATTTCGACTTTTATTCTGACCACAGGCATCAGTTTACAAAAAATTCCCGAAACATCATTATACTATAGTTCTTCTGACCCATGTTGGTCCCTTCCCATAGCAAAATACAGTCAAATTTGAATCAATGGTCTGGGAGGCGTCCTTATTTGCGTTGGTCCCATGGGATTAACACGGCCGGTTTAGGTACATTACTTGTGTTAGTCCCATGGGACCAACATGGTAGTCAACGTGTTAAAGCATTTTCGTTATTTGATACTTTATAGATAGATTCGATGATAATTTGGATTCTTTCAAACAATGCACTTTGATGCTTATGTTTATTAATTAAAAGAATGTAATAAGAACGTTTTTTCACTGTCAATTTAATGGCCCAGAACGATAATTATTCATATTCTATTATAATTCAGATGATTATATAGAAGAGTATTTTTGGAATATCGATCAACAACACAACCGACACGCAACGAAACACTATGCGGTCGACAAGACTAAAATAGATAGCGTGCTCTCCTCTCTTTAAAGGGAGAGAGAGATCTCTCATCTCTCTCTCGAGACTTGCATCTCTTCAAACTATATATGCGCCTCTGATTTCCAGGTCAACGTTTACGCTATTAATTCAAGGGTTAAGGAAACTAGTTTGAGATAAATTTCAAAACGAAATCGATTACTAGACCGATCGATATCATCGACTCGTTTACGAACGACATATATTTAAGGGGTTTCTGTAATTTCTAGGGACTTTGAAAATTCGTAGCAGAAGCTTTTCGAGCGGAATTTGAGAATGATCTCGCTGTCGATAAAATAGTGAAACTCATTGGCACAGCAACAACTGAAGAGTATATCGTATCTGAATATTATAGTTATTCAAATCGGAGAGAAAATTGATTATCACACCTGTGAGTGACATGTTACATGGTGGCTACTCAACTGGAAAGCCGGAAAAACCGATAAATGTTATGGAGTTTGATCGGTCAAGGAAAAGTTAGGGCAATGTCAGGGAATTTATCGGTGGTCACGGAATTTTGGATAAATCTAGATGGTTTTAGGGTTTCTTCTCTTCAATTATTTTATGTTAAAGTAGAAATTTTGATTAAATTTATTATATCGCATTAACGTAATCCTGGGCACACGGAGAAAAAGTTCCATTTGAAGTTACGATGCTAGCATATTTTGGCCGGACCGTGCTGACAATATCAAGCATTCTACATAACTTCTCTTAATAATTGCTCTGAACATATTTTTTCCCTAGATCCTAGCATCGTAAAATTGCATGGCAGCATCTAAAACAAAAATATGTCTGCATCAGTTATTCAGAGAAGTTATGTCGAATGTTTCATATTATCGGTATGGTCCAATCATAAGATGCTGGCATCGTAATTTCAAATGAAATGTTTTCTCCGTGCAGTAATATATATTAAAATTATAATCTATGTAAGTACAGCCACTTGTACATTCATATTGTTTTCATACTCGTATAATTAAATAAACGCTTGCGTGATGAGTGATAACTGATATCAACATATTTCCGAATTATTCAGTATACATGCATAATAATTTTGGTATGTCAATTTTACCCCCCACCCGATTATTGTTACAGTATATGAAATATTCCAATTAGGACAGACAAGTAAGCATTTTTTTGTATAAGGTAAAAGGGGAATACACATTGACACACCACTTTACTTACTGGTCTAAAATATATTGCAAACTGAAGTTATCAGATTTGATAATGTATGGATAAGCACGCCTGACTCTCTCTTTATATGATATAAGACGCATTTTATTTTACTACTTATCGTTTTTGAACACTGATTGTTTTAAAAAATAAAGTCAGATATCAATCTTACCCCATATTCTGTTTAAGATTGACACATGTTAAAATTTTCGTCTATACTGCACGCAATCGGCTAAAAATCTCAATTTTTGTTCATTACATTCCAAAATTGACATCAGTAGGTGATTTTGTATAGAGATTAAATTATAATAGTCATTTTATTTATAAATTTTTGCCACTTTAAAAAGATCTAAAGTTTCTAAAAGTTTTCTTCGTCGAAAATAGGACATGCACGCTCACGTGAAAACTTAACGGCACTGAATCGGGTGATTATTATGAAAGCGCTGATATTCACGCGCGGCGTCAGGTGGCGGTCTATATGCGGTATTTATTAAGGTAGACAAGAACAGTATTATTACGAGTTATTAGCAAAAAGTAATAAGATTCAGAAAATGTGTCAATGTTAACCCAGTGTCAATGTTACCCCGCGTTACCCTATACACTGAAAAAAGTATTTAGCTAATCCAGCTATATTTCTGGCTGCCTCAGACACAACTAGAAAAATATTGCTAGCGTAGCAAGAATTCTTGCTATTGCGAGGAAAATTATCACTGCAATTACTATAATTTTCTAGTTGTGGCCAAATTTTTTTGAGTGTATGAACTATATTATTGCAGCATTTTAATTGTTTCTTCACATCTCGCAACTTAAGAAGTCAGGGAAAATTAGTGACTTTTCAGTCACAGGGAAACTGGAAAAAGTCAAGGAATTTTGTGAGCGTAATTGAGTGACCACCCTGCTTCTACTCGCACGGAAGGTCTAAAACATAACATTGACTAAATGTCAAAGAAAAACTATCTACTACTGCACATAATGTTGATAAACGGCCCTTGATCAGGAGCGAAACAAAATTTGGGGAACGGAAACGAAACTCTGCATTGGGGATAGTTACTTTCCTCCCTTGAGCACGGGAAAATTTACTACCGGAAAAATGCTCCACGGAACTAGAGCTCTTTGATCGCTGGTAAATCTTCGTCGATCTTGCTCGTTCCTCGGAGCGTTCGACAAAATGTTCCTTTTGACGCGGGAGCGTCCAATCTCTGCAATAACTTCGCTTGAAGCCGAAGTGCACTCGCTCGAGCGAAACTTACTCCCTTTACGCGGGGGAAAGGTTCGACGCGAAATCAAAGGGAGCGAATTGAACGTTAACCGAGAATCTTTTTTCTTCCCGAATATAATAGAGAGTATAGTAAGTATTGAGGGGTCGACTAAGGGAGGGATTTGTTTCCATGATCAATGCCAAAGATAACCGCGTGGATGACGAAGTTTCGGTTCTCGGATCTCTGCCAAAGTCGAGTTAGCGTTTAAACGAGACATTGTAACTGATAGTATAGTGAGACAGTTTTACCCATAAAGCGAACGAAATTTCAAATATATGTACGTATCAGGAACATTACAGTACATTCCAGTTGTAATATGATCAGCTGTGATTGTATGGAAAAAAGTAATCGTTCATATAAACTAATAATACGAGTTATAATTTCTACAAGGATAACGATAAATTTAATGGTAGGCTTCAGTAGAAAAATTATCGTTAACTAAGGACTGAATTATAGGTATCAAAAGTGAATACACATATGTGAGACATACATATACACATAATTGATGTATATTTGAAATTCTTCAAATAGATTCCGTGATTATGTGTATGATATGTATCTTTAACGAACATTTTGACATAATGAAACTGTTATAAAATATTGTGGAAGCTCTCTAGTGTAGTCCGTATTTTGGAACTACCTAACATTTTTAACTAACATTCCAGAAATGTATTTCAGACGAGAGTGAGCTGCACGAGTTAGCTAGAGATTAAATGTTTTCTCGTCTCTATATCGACATATCCTTAAAAAAATCACATAACTCGGCGTGGCAATTAAAAACCACGCATCTCAAGTGCAACGGTTAAAAAAAGACGTAATTACGTCAAGGTAAGTATTATTTAATTAGGGCACAAAGTTACGTGATTTCTTGTAGGACACGTTGATACGTATAAATAGTATCAGTTCAATTTCCGTTTCCCGTCGTCCAAAAAATATTGGTACACTTAAGGTTGATTGTAAATTAAACTAATTACACCGATAATCTGCTAAATGTATCTATACTACATTTTTGATTTATTAGAGTGCAAGCTTAAAAAAGAGAATTGTAAATGTCCTACGGTTTATAATTAATTACTGAACGTAAAGAAAATGATAACATGGTCGGCTGTACATACGTACATATGTACACATCATGAGTACACCGATATTTGTGTATCCTAGGAGTGTATATTTACTCACAAATAACGATCGGTTGCTCGAAATGCAAAACCACACGAGGTAATTGCACCAATATTTGACTACCGAAGCCAATAATAAATAACTTTATTGATTTTTTCGCTTTTCATAATAAAATATACCGCGTGTATGATTTTGCATGTGTCTTCTTAGCGCGACTGGATTAAGAAAAAAGTACATATAAATTCGACCGATCATTTGTGCAATTACTCTCATTTAAAAGCGGTTCTCTAAAATATAAAAAAAGATCTGCAACGTTATACAATTGGTACGTGGCAGACATAAAAAGGGATGCTCTAGAAAGAAACGAGGTAGGGGAGGTGGAAATGTTTAAAGTCTAAATGGCCAGCACAGTCTGTAGGGGTTGGAGAATGCGAGGGGTGAAAAGGCATAAGGCGAGGGTGGCTGGTAATCAACCACCGACGAGGAAGGCCTGCTTTGTTATACGAGACGAATTTGAAAACATAAAAATTCGTAGCGCAATAAATGGAATACTTCAGGAAAGGGAGTAAAAGTATAGAGGGGATCGATAAATGAATAGAGATGTAGGTATAGTATACCATCGACATGGGTCGACGATATACAGGGTGTCCAAAAAGTATGGAAACGGTTGAATATCTCGAAAAGTACGCTTCAGATTTGGAAACGAAAAATCACGTATCTGATATTTTTAAAAAAACTATCAATGATACCAAGATTGATCCCATACCCCAACCCCCGTGGGTGGGGCAGGGGGAAGCTTCAAAATCTTAAATAGAAACTCCCACTCTTGATTGCATATTCGCATTCTACATTAAAAACTACATAACTTTTATTTGAAACATTTTTTTCGGTTTGTGGCAGATGGCGCTATAATCGGCGAAATTCAATTTTTTCGGTTTTTGCAATTGAGAGTCGATTTATTCGATTCTGCAATACAATTGCGATAGAAATTTACATTTGCTGTAATTTTTGTTTTGCAAATTCGAATTTACAGTAAATATTTTGTCGTTAGACATTTAAAAATGTGGCAAATAAACTACTTTTAGCGTAACCCAGAAGCAACGACGTGGACGTAATAGTTTTCTGTTCCCTTCGGGGTGCTGGATTTAAGTGAGTCCCCTCGCCTCTCACCATCGGGGTGCTTGATTTAAGTGAGTCCGCTCATCTCTCACCATCGGGATGCTTGATTCAGGTGAGTCCCCTCCCTTTTCTGGACTAGGATGGAAAATAAAATTTTCCGGCTCAAGTAATCTCATAAAATGGTACTTTCCCATCAAACATTTTTGTAAAGGGCAGCATTTGAAGGGAACAGAAAACTCCTACTTCGACATCGAAACCTCCTACATTCGATCGATATCGAAACCACGTCATATCGACGTCGATCGATGATCCATTTCTCTCTGGGGTATGCATGAAAAATCTTTAAAGGGAAGTCACGTGTATCAAATTCTGAGGTCTCCCTTTGTTGGGAAAACTATGCTTCGTATGGGAAATATTTTTTATTTAAAAATAAGATTCGATATGAAATCCAGAGAAAATTGCGGTTTTTCTAAGGAAATTCAGAGGGAATTTCAAAGGGAATTGATCCTCTTTAACTATATAGAATCTTAACTGTCGACGGCAATTGTAGATCGACAGACGCAGCTTCCAAAGTACTGAAGTTAAAGAGTGGAGAGAGAGGGGAAGAGAGAGAAGATATACCGAACAGCTGCTGACACTGACGTAACCGAGATGTGCAAATAAACAGCTCGTTAGAAGTACCTACGCCAACGCAAACGCGTTCTACTAGTTTCTCTCTTTTCCCTACATGCACTCTGTCGGGCGTAGGACGTCATCGTGGTTGAGATACTTAAGAGTGTGTGTGTGCGTATACACCTCTGCTGAATGTATCCGCTGTGTAACTTCATGTAAATATGAAATCTTCTGCAGCGCGTGATCCGTGAGCGCCAGAGTGTTACGGAGGGGAAGTTAATAGAGGACGATAAGAACTCGAGACTAATGAAGATCGTATAGTAAGTTTATGTTCTTCCCTGGAGATGCAATTCGTCGATTCGTAACTGTCCTAAGGCAATTTTAGTTGCTCGTCATTAATAGGAATATTGTGACGAACGTTTTGCTCTTTTATATAGATTACCGCTAATTGAGAGCTTGGATTCGATAATGAGTTGAACACGGTTAAGTGGATTTTGTTATAACTGCGAGAAAATTTGAGAAAAAAAAAATAGTTAGACGTTCATTATACAAAATATTCAACAATTACTATAATTCTAGTTTTAACATTGTTTTTCGTGGATAGGCGATGTGTGATTATTAAAATATAACGATCCCGTTAATATTTCGATTAGGAATTGGTAAACGTGAAGTGTTAGACTGCGTGTTGGAGTATAATTGAGGTTCGAGTGGATATTGGTGGTTCGAGAGTAATAATTATTATTGCATCAGCTGGCTATTTGCCGGCTCATTCGCCTGAAGGGTGGCGCAGTAAATGCACTATACGAGCGCGAGAGGATCCCTATTGTACCGCGTGTGACGACTGAAGTTACGTGAACGGACATGCCCTCGTTCCGTTCCACCGATCAATTGGAAGACTACAATCCCTTTGGTAAATCGAGCGGTACACGGAGAAAAGTTTGTGGTAACTACTCCCACAATCCATTGAATTATTGCGGAATATGACGTTTAGTACCATAAATATACGTCGATATTTACCATAAGTATAGCAAATGTAACAATACTTGTGGTAAATATCGACATATGTACATATTTATGGTACTGAACGTCATACGCCGCAATAATTCAATCTTACCACAGGATTGTGGGACTGGTTACCACAAACTTCTCTCCGTCTATTGGCATTCATTGAACTCATTATTAATCGACATGTGCATGGGAAAATAAGATAAGGCCACGCCCATTTTCGGAATATCAATCGTTACGCGTTATACAAACACGGAAAACGTATCGTAAAGTGACCGGTTAATAGGAGGGTAAAAAGGGTTACTGTACGGACGACTGCGGAGGTTAACGCGCGAGGGTGCTATATTTATTTCCTCCTTTGAGACGGGTAACTTGATCCTCCGACAATTAAACGGCATCTAATGAAATTTAAAAGTAAATTTCCCCGACAATTCTAGTTTTTCCAGAATTCTCCGACTACGAGACATCGCAAATTACTCAAGGAGACTACCAATTCTACGGGTTTCAATTTCAGTAGCTATAGTGAGCTATCTTCACGCCTTTAATCGTTCCGTGAGAACCTTCCCCATCTTATCATAACAAAATTAACAGAACACGTATTCTCTAATATCCATAACACTGTAGCTGCTTTGAAGTACGAAATTGTTAGCTTAAAACAATTACCCCCCGATTCATGTATGTATGTGGGTACCCCCTCATGAGGAATGTTCCATAAACCGGTTTATATTAATGAAAGGTTAGGTAGTGGTGCTATGAGTAGGTATCACAAAGGGAGGCAGAGGATAACCAGAGTAAGAGAGAGAGAGAGAGAGAGAGAGAGAGAGAGAGAGAGAGAGAGAGAGAGAGAGAGAGAGAAAATGCTAGCTGTATTCCATCTCCTTATTCCCCATGAAAGAGATAGTTTAATTTATAAACAACGATTTCCTTCGACTATTATTAGGTACTTATAGGAGAAAATGGAATTATTTATACATGGCAAAAATAATTTTGTACAATGTACTTAACCCACCGTTATACACGCTATGTGGTAATCATTTACAATATTTCTCTTCGGGCAATAAAACGGTGAATGCTAAAATTTCAACCTTGAGCGTCTAGGCGCGAATGCCTTTAGCATCATTTTTGAGAGGGGATAACAAAGTTGCGCTGCATTTTATGTAGTTAATATGCTGTAGTGTTTAAACGAATTGACAGTGTACCTGAGGTTATCACGTTGTATAATAAAACCAAATCGGGTGCAGACGTTGTGGACAAGCTAAAGTCGTTTTATACTGTATCTAGGGTGAGTTGTAGATTACAATTTTTTTCACTATTATGAATATTGCTGGTATAAACTGCCACATTATTTATTCCGCAAACACTGGTGTTGAAATGCCATGATGAAAATTTAAAAAAAAACTTAACTTTTGAGTTGATTAGACCACATCAAATGTTACGAGTAAATATAAGGACACTACCTTTATTGCTAAGAATGCAAATAAAAGATCAGCTGGAAACACAAGATGAGCCAGAATCAGTGGAAATGTCTCAAGAATCGAATAAAAGTGCCTACTGTCATAAAAGAAAAAACAGGAAACCCCAGACAAAGTGCTGCAAGTCAAATTGTGAAATGTCAATTTGCAAGGAACACACAAAAACATTGTGTACATCCTGTTGGAAAAAAGAAAGTGCAGAATTCGAGTAGATATTGTTTAATCTTATTTAAAACTTTTGATTTGTCTTAGAGAACAATAGTCCGAATATTGAGATAAGCCGTGCAACACTTCACATGATCATTTTTGATGGCTTCAGTCTATCAAAAGTGTATGCACAAGATGGGTTCCATTAAAAAACGAATAACACCACGAACTTCACAATCGGCGTTAGAAGCGAGTGGAGTCTTCATGGCGACTGGGGCGTGACTGATCTTGCGATGAATCACGCGCATAGGAATTTTACAGATCTTGCAACTGCACACAGACAAATATTCCCTCCAAATTTCAAACGTTTCCCGCCAACAAAACGAGTTAAAAAAAATAGTGCAAGCTAGCCAGTGGCCTGGGAAGTGATTCAAAGCATCCCATCCTCTCTTATATGTACAATAATGTAATTTTGTTAGATTAGTACGAATATCGATAGTTCGCAACAAACTTGTACATTGCATATCGAGGGGGAGTTCCACTTTACCTACTTCTTCACCCGAGCAGTCGTGCCGTAAATGACGACGGAACGCGTAAGTAATTGGGCAAACGCGAGTATCGTACCCACTATTTTGCCACTTCCGACAAGCCGTAACGTCAAAACGTCCCCGCGTTTCAGGGAAACCACCCCTTTACTATTCAGTATAAGAAAGAGGCCCATCAAACGAGTTTCGTTGTCGCTGCCTGGCTTCCGCTACCTACGCGTATATAGGTACTTCGCGTAACAAATGTCTCGTAAACTGATCCGCGAATGGGTAGGGTGGAAAGGGATACTATAAACGCGATAACGAGAAGACGAGAGGTTAACGAGCGTGTCGCACCCCGGGCAAAATCATATTCATAGAATTTTAAGATAGTTTCCACGGAAATTCTTTACGAACTTATGGCGAAATGATATCGATTTATAAATGGAATATATTCCATATGTGTGTGTGTGACGCGAATTCCGCGTATGGCGAAAAATGTACCTCGCTTCTTACCCTTCCCCCTGCCCACGCGCGCCATACTCGTTGATCCTTAAGGGGGAAACCTAGTTCAGGATGCTGAAAAGAAGGTGATTGTTGGGAATGTTTTTATGAACGAAGAATGAAACAGATCTTTCCGTGCATTGTGTGTAGGGTCTGCTGCTTTCATTTAAACGAAAAATTCAAAATGGAAATTTTAGCTCAGGAGTATACGCTCAGCATGAACCATTCTTTATGTTAAAAAACGCAAAGTTGAAAAAATAATGAGATTCTAAAGAAAATTCGTTTCTTTTCTAATAAATAATGCTAAAATACAATCGTTTACTCTTAAAATACTCATAGAACTGAAGGTTCATGATGTGAAAGAAATGTTGAAATATACTCGTATGTATAGGTACGTTAGGAGATTCGTCGATTGAACATTTTTCGAACGACATTCTATGCCGTCCGAAAAAATGTAATTTCGAGAAACATCTTTATAACTCTAATATTATACCTAAGGCTTCTGCAAGCTCTATTGGAAGAAAACCCTACTCAAACGCTCGAAAAATTGACAACAGCTTGAAGTTGATACGAATCTACAATTTTATGACGTCTACATGCCTTGGGAAAGATTTGAAAAGAAGGAAAGTGGCTGCCACATGAATTGACTGAAAATGTCATTGCCAATCGTCTGAACATCTCGATTTCTTTGCTTGCAAAGCATAAAAAGAAAAGTTGTTTATGGCGTATCGTAACCGGTGATGTGAGAAATGAATCTATTTCGACAATCCAAAACGCAAAAAACCATGGGTTGATCTCAGCCAACCATCAACTTTGATACCAAAATGAAACATCCACGGTTACAAAACAATGCTTTCAATTTAATGGAATATGTGGAAGGTGTCGTTTATTAGCTGTTGAAACTGAATGAAACAATTACTGCCGAACGTTATCAAGAACAATTGGAGCGTTCAAATAATAATTTGATGCAAAAACGACCATCAATTGCATGAAATCGCCAAACAATTATTCTTTTTCACAACAACGTTCGGCTTCATATTGCTTGAGCCGTGAGAGAAACATTGGTGGAGCTTGAGTGGGAAGTTCTCCCGCACCCAACGTGGCCCCAAGTGATGATTATTTATTTAGATCGACGCAACACCACTTGCAAGATATACACTTCCATAATTACCAAGAAGTCAAAGATTGGGTTGCTGAGTGGATTAGGTCAAAAAGTAGACAATTCTTTCGTTGCGGAATTCAACTTCTGCTAGAAAAGTAGGAAAAGTTATATAGCTTCCGAAGGCAAATACTTCGATTGAGGTATTCACATATTTTATTACGACATAATGTTTTTGAAACATGAAAAAAACAGCGGCCTTCAATGCAATCCCCTAATATATTTTTTAGGATAGACTCCCGAAAGAGAATGAATTTATAGGCTTTCAACATGAGGTTCTCCCCTTATAAAGGTTGGATAAATTGCGACTCATTCTCATACCTTCAATTCTCGCGTGAAATCGAAAAATCAGATGTATGTTAAGTTTCCATGTAACGTTACAGTCGATGAACTAAGAAAAAAAATAAGAATGTATAAAATTGTATAAATCATGATCTTGTCCCAGTTAAGATTTTAGTCTCTAAATCGTTACTTTCTCTTTACAGAATTATAATTTAAACAATTTTATATTTTCTTATTATTTTTCTTAGTTCATCGACTATAATATTACATGAAAATTAAAAATATATCTGTTTTTTTTTGTCTCAGGCGAAAATCGAAACCTTGACGTTTCTCGCTAATTTATATCTCCGACAAGGTGGCTTGAAAATGAATATCAATTTACCTAACTTTTAAGTCACCATTTCCTACAGAAAAAACCATTTATTGTAAAAAATTTGTATTAAATTTAATACAATTGTGTATAAAGCTTTTATCCAATACGTGATTATGAAAATTAGTATACTTTGTTATGAAATTTGTGAGGACAATTTCATGAGGAGATAAATTGATTTTCATAATTACGGAGTATATTAATTTTCATAATCACGTATTAAAAAACTATATAAAAGTAAATTGAATTACAAATTTTTCTTATAGTCTTCTTTAATGTTCAAATAGATACGTATATGTATAATAAATGATCCTGAAAGTTTTGGAAAGATCTGTTTCATTCTACATTCATAAAAACATTCCCAAAAATCACCTTCTTTTTAACGCCCTAAACCAGCTTCCCCCCTTAAGGTCACGGAAAAACATCCCCCTGCGAACGAGTGTCATCTCAAACCCTGTGTTTTTACGATTCGACTATTCGCACGTTCAAAGCGACTCGTAAAAGCGCTCTACGCACGAAAGATTCCAACGGGACGCGCCAAACACAGCATCTAAAGGTCGAAGGACTCTCGCGCGTAAGGATTAGGACGTTTATTCGCACTCCTGGAAAGGGGGCGTGTTCGATTCGCGAATGGAACGATCCTACGGCGATTACTTAGGTGGATAATGCTTAGATTATATTGGAACCTAACCGAGATTAGAACGGATCGCAATGATAGAGGACCGACTTGTATCAGGGCTATTTCGTTTCGACGGCTCATCCTCCTAAGAGGTGATACACCCCGCTTTTGTGGACCTTCGTTAAAGCAATCAGCTTAGGTTCCCGAAGTATCCCCTCGGAGCACGCCGGACGGTCAAACTAAATCACGCTTCCCGGACGGACCTTGGGATAGTCAGTCGCGGGTCTTACGTGCGCGGACGCTATGCAAATCGCGCGCGCAATCCACTGCTAGAATCCGCTTCCGCGTACGTTTGTTAAGCGAGAACAAATTAATCCCTCTATAAAAGTATTTTAACCGCTGCCCACTTTAACCGCTGGAAGTGTTCCACCGACAAGCTATATATGTTACAGCAACTTGCAAAAGTATCCGCTCATTGTACGACTTTTAATCACTCAAATTTCCAAAATACAGGCCTTTGATGAATAACAGATAATTACGTCATTTATACTATCCAAGTGTTACTATAGAAGCTATAAAGGGTTAACACGATCGAATGTGGTAACATCAAAAAACGGAGCGCCACGTTGATGCATGCTAGAATAACACACACAGAAGAATTCGTCCATTATCATTCGCTGCACCAAAGACTACCCTGCAAAATACTGAATGCGATTTCTTAACTGGTTCCTGTTTTTTCGAATTCGATTTTTGAGTATGGGCGGATACTTTTGTGTTTTCTACGTGATTACTAGGTGATTACATATTTTACCATTACTATTGTTACCACCATTCCAATATATCTACGTATTTTAAATTATATGCACATTACTTGAAAGAATGTTCAACACTCTTTTTATTGATATTATATTTATTTCATTTTGTTGATTCAAATTAGTTTTATTGCGCATTATTATTTTTTTAACCTAGTGGGCGGATACTTTTGCGAGTAGCTGTAGCTCCCACTGCTCCCAATGCATGTATATAGGTAGTTCACATACGTAGAAAATGAGGCAAGGAAAATAAGACCGGAAGTTTGTGCTCTCTATAAATTTAAACTAGTGAGATCTCTATGAATTTTCTCGAAAATCCAACGCAGTAGGCAAGTTTGTCTGGTTAATGCACTTGCAACGTGAAAAAAAAAGCATCGGACGAGATATACCTACATCCGTTCCAAACCGCGAAATCCATACTGCGTACATATACTATGTACGTCGAAAATTTCCTCGATCGCAACTGCACCTCCGTTTTCCGGTTTCAGAAATAAACTCCGGCAGCGGGGTCGATCAAACTTCATCACTTTCATCCGGTTGGTCGGAGTAAATAAACTTTTCTCTATGGCGCGGAGACTCGATGTTTATTTTGAAATGGGTCATGATAAACGAACGAATGTGTTATATGCTTCTCCGTCGGACGCACGATACATGTACTCTTGAGGTAGGTCGAAGCACTGTATACGCGCTGTTGACGCGAGTCGAAAGTTTTTCTAATAAAAAAAATTACTGCGACCCATCTATGTATGTATGTCGCAGGCAAATAGTAATTTTAGGCAAATAGCTTTTGCCTAGGCAAATAGCAGCTGCCTGGGCAAATAGCTTTTCTTTGTAATTAATTGCTAAATGACTAGACAAATACTATTTGACTACACAAATAGTATCTGCCTAAATGTTTTTTGGGCATATAGCATATAGATGAGCTATTTATGCAACCAGTTAGGAAATGCTACATTTTGTGTAACGAGTGAGATTATTGCAATATCTATCATACGAGTTACACAGAATGCATTTCCTAACGCGCGTGTGGCATACAAGATTTTTTCAAATTATTCCTAAAACATGCGAGCGGTTGGTTAGGCAAATGGTCATTTCAGGCAAATAACTTTTGCCTAGCCAATAACCTTTGTGTCTCCGCTCACTTCGCTCGCTCCGCCGATTCAAGCCTATTTTATTTTAAGCTAATTTATTTATATTTTAATGCGTTTGACTGGGTTAGGTTAAGTTAGAGCCGGTGGAGCGAGCAAAGCGAGCGAAGCCACAAGAGCTATTTGCCTGAAACGACCATTTGCCTACGACATAAAAGCTTGAGAGATTAGGTATTTAGAAATTTCCCGCACTGGATAACATAAACAAACATCCATCTACAATTATCACACCCACACCTAATAAATGACTGAAATACTAAAGTTTATCTGAGGAGCAACTACTTATGATATGCACATAACCACAAATTATTGAACTGACATAGACTAGATACTATTTGCCTAACAACGGTTCCGGCATATACTATTTGCCCAGACAAATGGTGTTTAACCAGAAATATAAGCATAATAAATCTATTTGCCCAGGCAGTTGGTATTTACCTAGGCAAAAGCTCTATTTGCCTAAAATTACTATTTGCCTGCGACATGTGTCTAGTAAGTATCGGTATCGACGTATCGTCTCGCCCCGTACCTATAGAATATACCTGCAATAGAAGTAGGTACATAGATACCAAAGTCAAGCGGCACGGAAAAGAAACTCGCTTTATCTACACTCCAGCTTGATTAAGGGTCTCCTGGCGCATCGCTGTACCACTATCCACCGCCACGGAGACAACGAACCTCCTCGAGAGAAAAAAATTCCCCAACCCTCTCGCCCGATACGCTCGAGCGTCCTCGCCTCCTTCCTATACCTATATCCTCGAGTAGCTTCCTTGTGCCCTCTTTCTGCCTTTCCCGCCTATACCGTCGTTCTCTTCTCGACGAGAAAACATCGGCGGACGGCAGAGACGCGAGCCGCGCTCGACTGCAGCGCGATTAGACCGAGAGCGCGCGCGAGGTTCCCGGCGCATCGACGCACCGGCGAACCGAGCGGAAAGCAGGAGAGTTTGGTTTTACGGATTCGATTGCCATCTCGACACGTTTGTGAAGTTAGCACCCCATTTATCAAATTTGACAATTTTGGCACTTGTAACAGCTTGTACAACCTTCGGAATAAATAGTACAATGCAGTACAAGTGGGAAAAGTAGATTTTTCGAAAAATTGGGTGCTACACTGAGAAAAAAAAAGATTAAAATTTATTCTGTTACAAGGATAATCTGAGTACGAAAGGTAAAACAGATCAAAAATTATCCTTCCAGGGTATACAATTTAACCTTCCTTAGAATAATTTTCGATCCACTTTACCTTTCGTACTCAGATTATCCTTCTAACAGAATAATTTTTAATCTTTTTTTTTTCTCAGTGTAGTCGAAAAATCAGATTTTTCAAGATTTCTCTTAAACCATTAACGTTAGCGATATTATCTTGATGGTACAACGCGGTACTATCGTAGTACACGCTGGTACAAGAGAGAGAGAGAGAGAGAGAGAGAGAGTGTGTCAACATTTTTTGACACTTGTCTCAACGCAGCTGCTTATCCAACGGTTCACTCGACGCGGCGCGAGAAAAGTACGTGCGAGATATATGTATGTATCTATATAAAATATGAAGCTAAACTCGCCGAGAAAGAAACTTTAATAACTATTGTCTCATTATTTATGAACTTTTGATCCACATCGATATAAGACTTTGTTGTAGAAAAAAATGTAATCTTCAAAAATGTACCTATTATACGAACATGAGCCAAAAGTGCATAGATAATGAGATACAGTACTCTCCCAACAGTATTTTTTTGATTCTTTTTTATTAACCTTTGACTGTGCGATGGGTCGCAAGACCATTTTCCCGATTCTTTTCCACTGAGAGATGCCGGTATCGATCCAAACTTAATTCCTTTTAACTCTTACTAACTCTTGTATTATACTTTGGGCGGCAATATCTCAAAAACCGTTCAACGTACGGTCATTCAACCTTATATCTTTTTTTTTTGATAGTTTCGACGAACTCTACAACTTTTGTAACAATAAACATATCGAGTTCCACTTAAAAAATGTTGATATTTTTGCGGATATGAGTTTAAGGTGCGTCTTTAGCATTGTTGAAAGTTGATAAAATTGACTCAAATTAGTAGGCTTGTCATATCTCCATCTCTGCTTACTTTTATTTACTAAAATAAATTTTAATGGACTGTACTACTGTGTGGTTTTTTTTATTTAACAGTTTAAAAAATTATTATTCAATTTTAAAAATCACAAGCAATGGACATGATTGCTGGCTCGTTTTAGTTAGATTTGACAGGCATCGATAATTCGAGCAATATTATATTTATCGTGTACTTATAGGAAATTCGGACACACGGTAGCGGCCCGTAAATTATGTCGCTGAGTCCAAAATACGATTTATTACAGCGTCATATCTATTCTCTTTATTGAGTTATTATGAGTTGCGTGACACATATGGCATGTCTTCGGTTTTTTAACTTTTAAAAGGTATTCAGTTATTCTATTCAAGGCACACCAGTTCAGTAGACGTGGTTACGCAGTAAGGGTTCCATTTTTACTGAATAACGTTAAATATCAACCAATCAGGATTGAATAATGGTTGAGCGATTTTGATTCCATACATCGGTGTATCCTGACTAACCGTGACCTGAAAATTCCCATGAGCTAAATATTTTCAAAATCCCTAAAATTGAATGACGTCTCTTAAGTTATTTTGTATAACACTATCGACTCGTCGACACTCAAAACATTCGCAGTGCGTAAGACCTTGAACGGTACGTAGTGAGTAGATTATGCAAACTTTGTGGTGCTCGACGCACGGAAAACTATCGAGAGACAGCGCAACTCATGGATACACAAACACAAACAAAGATCTGATGAAGCCTTATCTCTTTCTCTAAAGATCCGTCCGCGGAAAAGTATCGAAGGAGTATTGTAATAGTGCTTCAAATTTCATTCCTGGCGAGGTCGTTTAGCCTCTTCCCGTGGTGCGCGACATAATTTAAATTTATATCGGAAGATCGCCAAGTGAGTTGGCGAGACTGCTTTAAGGCGCGATAAAAATGATTGCGACGCGGTGAGGCGCGTTGAAGAGGAAGCGACGACTTCGAGGGATGGAAGGGAAGCGTTGTGCGACTTACATATATATAGATGTTGCGCAACGTCGTCGGCATGTAGCTGTGTGTGTGTGTGTGTGTGGGTGTGTACGCGCGCCGATATCGGTCCGTACGTAAATAAAATACGGGGTGGGAAGAGCTAAATTTGTAACGGGAAGGGATGCCAACTGCAATTTTCGCGTACCCGCGAATAGATCGGGTGGGCGTATGTCGCGCGCGCGTAGGTATATTCACCAACTGGCTGGGGTATACGGGATCACGGTTTACGTCCGCGTAATTCGTTCGGTTCTATATATACATACATATACGTATATTAGACTAATTCAAAAAAAAGCTTTTTTAATTAATTCTCTTGGCGGGCACTTAAAACATTATTATTTAATGTGACTTTGAATATGTCGCCGGGTGCACATTCTCACTCAATAACTAGGGGTGTCTCAATCGCTTTTTCTGATTTCCATTTGAATATAACACGGTGAAATTGTTGAATCGTTGGTTTAGTGCTAATTCTTTCTACGGTAAAAAAATTTCCCCGTGAAAAATTAGAAAAATTGAGAGTTTTTTAGGTGTAATTGACGTAAAGAAATATTATTTTTAATTATTAAATAGAATTAAATGATAATTAAAAATAATAGAGGAAAGTGCCCTAATATGAGGATAGTTCCTAATATGGGGTAGTTAACTATTGAGCGAGTTTAGTTCCGACATCTATTTTGTACATTGCGTACTAATTGCCAGAAAGCGCCCATTCTCTTTTTGGAGCAAACATGTGTTCCGTTTTGACGTTTGGGGTTATAATAATTTTGTGTTGTAAGGAAAGTGTTGCATTTTGGATGTTTAAGGAGACTTAAAGGTGAGTTTTTAAAGTTTTAATAATATCTATCATTCTATATAAAATTTTGCGTAGTTTATGAAAATGATTTTGTTTTTTAAAAGAATACCACATTTTATTCAAAAAGTCGCCCCTCCTAAAAATTTAATTTTCTCCTAATATGGGGTACCTATCAATTCCTAATTTGGGGTACCCCAAAGGCGAAGAATGGGTGATGTGTCAAGGCTGTTTCATATGGAATCATGTTGAATGTGCTGGTTGTGAAAAAAGCTGGTATATTTGTGAGTTGCGCTAGTAAATAGATTTGTTTTGTGTGCTTCTTAGATCAGTACATTTTTTGGTTCATAAGGAAAAAATGTTTTGCTAGATGTAGTTTTTATAATTCATTTCCATAAATAAATAGTTCTTATACAAAAAACCCAAAATAATTTTAGTTATTTTCAAAATTGTCATGTTAACATAGTGTACCCCACATTAGGACGTATGCTCCTAATAATATGGGGTAGTGAAACTTTTTTTCAATGCTGCATATTTTCTTCTGCATTTTTTTAAAAACCTGTTTCTTCTTATTAAATGCTTAAAGTGTTCAAGGAAATGCAAAATTTAGAAATAGTGTTTAAAAGTCACTACATTTTTTTTATTATAGTATTTTTAAAAAAAGTACCCCATACTTGGACACTTTCCTCTATTTCTCTACATCAATTACACCTAAAACTCTTAATTTGTCTAATTTTTTACGGGGAAATTTTTTTATCGTAGAAGGAATTAGCACTAAACCAATGATTCAACAATTTCACCATGTTATTCAAATGGAAATCAGAAAAAGTGATTGAGACACCCCTAAATATTGAGTGAGAATGTGCACCCGGCGACATATTCAAAGTTACATTAAATACTAAGCTTTTAAGTGTCTGCCAAAAGAATTAATTGAAAAAGCTTTTTTTGAATCAGTCTAATGTACATATATACACGAAGGGTATCTTTAAACGGGATCAATTTTTGTCACAGCTTAGATGCAAGGGGTCGCGACCTGAATAAGGCGCCACAGTGGGCGGTCAGCGACGAGCTGGGACGAAGAACGTACTTCCAGATGGGCGACGGCCATCGGGCCAGGCTCAAGGTCAATAGCGTCAACGTCAGGGATCAGGGCATCTTCCGATGCCGGGTGGATTTCGTCAATTCGCCCACAAGGAACTTCAGGGTGAATCTCACGTTGGTCGGTGAGTATACACATGTACAGATGTTCCAGGTTCACCGAAACACCCGTTAATGGTGAACTTATGAAAGTCTGAGTGGATGAGAGATTGTTCATAACTCGAGTCGAAATTTTATTCCTACTCTAATGCTTTTAATGCTCCGTTCGGCTTACCATTGGCCTACTCAGCCTATAAGGTTCTATTGTTAATCAGAAGTTGTTAAAATAACTAACGGACTATTTTAGGCTTAATATAGGGTATCAATACAATAGAAAATCGACCTATTCTGTAAGCCTAAAAGAGTAGTTTGAAAATTGCAACGCGGAAATGGCACGCTTTTTAAATTTATCGATCTGGAATCGAGTCTAGCGAATGCCTATGGACCGATACAAATCGGTCGTGAAAGAAGGTTTTTAAGGGACCTGTTCTCTGGTGTGCGTCAAAAAAACTTCAAACAATGACAAACCTCGAAAACGTTTCTTCGTCGAACTCGACTTTAGATTGGTCAACTTGAATAGGTACATACTAAATGTTCTAAAATCGTCATCACATGCAAACTAGAATTGAAAGACCGTACAGTTTTCATATCGACCAAATCAACCATGGTCACTGCCAAGAATAGTTTAGTTAATTACGTTGTTGTGTTTCTAAAATTGTTATTATATCCATATTATAATTAAGGAAAAGTTCAACTGTCATTTCGACCGAATCAAAAGTTGGACGCCGTTGAGAACAGATCAGCTGTTCACGTTTTCGTGCCCCCTTAAACCGCTTATCATTTGAACAATTCTGATTCCACGACATTTTTTTACTAGAATTAACTGCTTAGGTTTTCGTGAGGAATTTACTATTAACGGGTATTTCGGTGAACCTGGAATACTTGTATACTGCTTAATATTGTTCGTTGCTTTGATATTGGCTATCGCGTGCAATGATCTTGCAGTCTCGAAGCTATACGAGATGTGGTACGCGTATACAATGTACCCCCGATATATTATATAATAGGCGACTTTCAACTTCGCATAATGCGTACACGCATTATACCACATCGATCGCGGTCAGGGGAAGTGGATTTCCTTGTATCCCGTAGCGATTCACGGATCCCTTTTAAAATCTCGTAACCCGCTAGTTTTAGTATACGGGAGCATCCGTGGTTTCGGTACAAAAATTATTCGCTCAACTGAATTTTTATTTTATTTGCAAGTTTACGACGTATATAATTGTAAATATATGGACGAATCAAAATTATATAGCATTCTTTATATCTTATTCTATATATATTCCGACGTTGAATTATGCATCGTATTATCCTTTCATTCGTAGTGTTACGGGTATTACTATTTTGACTATCATCCAAACTCAAGGGTACCTACACTGATTGTGAAAAAAAGAATTGCCTGAGCTAAGCACACGTGCTTTTGAGAGAATCGTCCCAAGAGGATCATTTATTCCACTCGAACGAATGTCGATTAGACACGATTAAATATCATTATTGAATTAAATATTATTTGGATTTAATTGGCATCTATTCGAAATCGAATTAGTGGGCTCTTCAAGTTATATTTAAGAGTACATTTATTTTACTCAAGCAAATTTTTCTCTCGGTGTAGTAATACTCATATAATTAGCGATAACGACTTCGTGGAAATCACAAATTATTTACTGTATTCACTACAAAAAAAATGTGTAGTAAACTTAATATAATTTTATATAGTTTTTATTCAATATGTGAATATGAAAATTAATATACTTCCTTATGAAATTTATATTCAATTTTATATAATTGTATATAAAGTTCAACAAATATTTAACGAAAACTTCACAAGAGAGTATATTCATTTATTTTCATAATTACATGGATTGGATTGAGGTTTTATATACAATTATATTAAAAATACAAATTTATCTTGGTGTTCATTGACATAGTACTTTTACTACTTAACTATTTATCCATCATCAAAGGCGTTGATTACAATTCAACCGGTAGCTGGAACTATTAAAAGTACCTACCTCAAGCAGTTTTTCCATATTTGCAGCGCCTTGCGCTATAAGTCGACGATTTCAGAGATTCAAAATATTACTCAAAATAACTACTTCTATGTACGCACAAGTTTCTGTCTAGATTTAAACCGCTCATTGCCCTTTACATTTATTATCACGGGAAGAGTTGTTTCGAAGCTAGAAGAAAACTCTCATTTCTGGAAGAACGACTTGAGTATTGCTTTAAATATTCATCGATACTACTTTATTCTCTTAACAAACTTATTTTCCTTTACTTCCTTTCTTTTCGGTGTATAAACGCGTAGAAACATACGTACAAGACTTATTTCGGAATGGACAAAATAGTTTACTAAGTATTCCAAATTTGAATTAAAGTTTATGTATCAAAACTTGAGGTGCTTTAAGTCGTTGGTCCAGCTGCCGGCTCTATTACTATTGTACCTCCGTGGAAATTCAACGATCATCGTAAAGCCGATGAGCCGCGCCCCCGACGATAAAGTGACTCGTATTTCTCTAACTGCATTTCGATGAGAGAGTACGGAGCTTATCGCGAAGGGGTAGCGTGGTAGCATTTGATACTAGGCGTCCCACTTGTGCTCTGACCCGTTTCTCGGTTATACCTAAGGTGCTCTGAATTTTCCAGGCGAAGATGTAGCGCGACTTATTTTTCGTTTTAAGTTATGTCGACCTCTTTCAGAACAGCCAACGAAGCCGGTGATCTACGACGCTCAGGGAAGAGAGGTGATCGGTATCGCCGGTCCATTTCTCGAAGGTTACGCTCTTTCATTGGCGTGCCAAGTGTCGGGTGGTAAGTTGGAATTTACAAAGCGTTCGGAGCTCCTATACACCCTTCGGACGATGGTTGAAATTTCTCCGCGACAAGGCGGTGGTATATTTACGATTTCTGCGGTTAACAAAGCTTCATATCGTTCGGGTTATTTTTACTACATATTGCCCGTACCTTCCATCGCGAATTGTGCAAACGCAGTGATATTATTTAATCTATTTCAATAAAATCAATACGTATTACGTACTTTGTTATCATCCCACTTTATCGCATGGTAATATATATAATAAATGGGATAATTCGTTCGACTATCCATGATTAAGCTATTTCTTGCCAAACGGAATTGATTAATTAAATTGGTGACTGACAAATGGACAGTGTCCCTTGGTGTCTGGTGAAATGTTTCAATTAAAGGCTTTCGATTAATCTGAATTGAGAGGCTGCGTAAGTTTTTAAAGCTTTGTTACCCGCTTGCCTACCGATTTTGCGCTCTACCTAAATCATCGCCAGCTGGAATTGTTATTTCAATTTGCGCCGCAGTCGAGCGTCAATTTTCCGGTTGCGCTCGCTCTCGCGGGGTTTCATCGCTCGCGGCAAGAAAAGGGTAACCGTCGGTCCGACGAAATGTTTTTTCAAGCGAGGTCAGCGGTTGTTTACTGATACGTGGGCGCGCACCCTCTCATACCTGTACGTAAAAGCGCAAATACGTAGTTAAATATAATCTGCAAAAAAGTAATCCACCGTTACGTGATGTACCTACAAATTTGCGCGGAGGAAGTTCACGTCAGACGTCCGAAAGAAGTTACAAAATTATTTTCTACTGGAATCCAACATTGTAAAAATCAAACAGCGTTAAAATAAAATTACACAGTCATAAAGTATTGGACACAAATATAATAGAGTATAAAACTTTCTGACGCGATAAAAATGCGAGCGTAAACTCTACTCCAATTACATTCCAGGGGTTTCTTTTCATTCTGTAGTTTTGAAAATAGCTCACTGTGGAGTTTTTCAAGTGATAGTTAGGGTACACTGATTCATCAGATGAAATTCGCTGAATCAGTATTCTGTCGTCATTGGTTAATTATTTAATGTCATCCAATAAACATTGAGTTTTAATATTGCCCAAAACATTGTCGATTGTCAAATCCCTTTGAAATCGTCGGAATCGTCTGTGAATTTCTTTAATTTATAATAAATTTTCCGACAATTAGATAAAAAAAACCGCGTGAAAGCGACTTAAAAATAGTCAAATATGATTGATTGATTAAGGCTGATTAAAGCGCATGAAAATAAGTAGAAGAAGAAATATTACGGTCCCATTAAATCGTGTCAATTTTGCCAACTTTCGATAATGCTAAAAGGTGACTCTTAAATTGCTTTTTTACGCAACTCTACGCCGTTAACTTTTTTGCAACGCGAACACAAAATCCCGCGAGGAAGGTTTCGTTCAACCGCATCCATTTCAGGAAGACCAAAGCCCTCCGTTACGTGGTGGATGGACGGGGAGCTGATAGACGGGGTCGCCGACCCACCGGTGGTGGTCGGCTCGCCGGGGAAGTTCACGGAAAATCGTCTCTTCATTCGTAACGTCACGAAGTCGCTGAGAGGCACCAAATTGGAATGCAGAGCGCAAGCGGGTCCGTTGAGCAAACCTCTCGTACGAGAAGTTCCACTCGATATATACCGTAAGTAGTAATATGCCTATCTATAGTCGGACGTACGTACGTACAAGGGGCACCGCGAGTGGAGGTAACCGCTTGGCCGTATTCAGCGCACGCTATCCAGCCGCTATTAACATTAACAGATACCGTCTGCTTATCAGTATGTAACTGCATTCGAGGTTCAGCGGAAGTACCATTCGGGAGCAGAAAGGCGTTTTAATTATAACTGCTCCCGCGTTGAATAAAAGTTCGTATAATTCAGTTGAACTGCGTCTACGCACTGAGAAAAATTATTATACGGAGAAAAAAAGATTGGTAATTTCTACAGCGAATCCCAGTAACAGGGTTCCTCTAGGTGAAACACTATTTTTTTTTAATAGATACTGCGTACTTTTTACAGGTTGTAACAGTGTAAACTTATAAACACCCAACACACACATTAATGGGAGATTAGTAAATTTTACCGTAGTAAACTGCCTACACGCGGAACATGAATGTCTTAACATACGTATAATAGATATCTACAACTCTATGGAACATCTATATATCGGATAGATTTATTATATAGGGGTATAACAGATATCTATATTACGTATATATCTCTGTATCTTATGAATATTTCGAGATATACGTCCAGTAGACATCTATATTACATATATATCTCTATATTTTATGAGTATTTCAAGATATACGCGCGCGTCTAATAGATATATAATTTACACCTATATCTCTATGTCCATAATACGTCTCGAGTTATGCACACACACACACACACACATTTAGTAGATATTTATTTTACATCTGTACCTCTGTGTCCATAATATATCTCAAGTTACATGTCTAGTACACATTTATTTTTTTTGTCTTTACCTCTATGTCCATGTTACATTTCGAGTTATACGTCTAGTAGACAGCTATTATATATATATTTTTAGTATACGTTCCTTATGGGTAATGTTTATACTATTAAGAACTGTAAAAAATACGCTGTGGTCTATTAAAAATTTCAGTGCTTCACCTCGAGGAGCCCTATTACTGGGATAACTGTAAAATTAATGGGTTTTCCCATGATTTTTTACTAATCCTTTTTTTCCATATATTAATGTTAACCAAACATTTGGTTGATATGGGAATAACGAAATATTTTTATAAGGACAACAAACTTTTGATTACGACAAATAAATGTTAACTGTGACAACCAACATATTTGTTGTCGCAATAGAAGTATTTCGTTGTTCTTACATAAATCAAAGTTTTGTTGAGATTACTAATCGTTCTTTTCAGTATATGTAGATCGCTTGAACAAATGATAATTTAACGAAATTTTTTAAATTTGTATATTTTATAATATACTTCAAAATAGAAATATATGCACATGCGCCTCAGCAAAATTTCGTGCCACCCGCGGAAGTAGATTTATTTGTTTCGAAACTCGCGTGTGTTTAGGTTTACGAGTTACCGTTTTGAGAGATTAATTACTATCGCAACTAACAAAAAGCGACATCTCGATAATATTAATTACAGCGCGCGTGGGCGGTGCTCTGCAAACTTTAAAGGAGCGGAATTCCCCTCTCGAGTTCGCAGATGTGGCGCTACTTGGTCCTAAGTTATTTTCGGGTATGACACCCCGCTGTATAGTACCCTCTTTATTTTGTTTTAGACTCGATTCACAATTTTTATGCGCGAATCTCGGAACATGTAATTAAATTAAACTTTTTAAACCCGAAATTACCTCTACGCGTTCCTATACACACGGTGTATCCCGCAAAGAAACACGTATAAATTACGCAACGCTATTTGGGGGAAAAAGCGGTGGTGTGTTACAGCGCGATAAAGCATGACAACGAAGATTCGGGGGTATGCATCGTACGCAGTGCAAGGTTTCCACGCCCTTGTTTTTCGTTCAAAATTCCTATAATTTATAAGAACGCATTTTACAGTTACTCGATATCCGTCGAATATTATTGTATAAATTCTCCAATAACTTTCAGCAACTATATAGTTGAAAATTTTGTGTTCGAGACGGTTTATCCATCTTTGCATGTTAAAATCAACCGATTCTTCATGTTAGCTCAACATTTTTGTATTAAAATTAACACAAAGAATGTTAAATTAACATAATGAATCAGAATGTTAAACTAACTTAATGAAACGATTCACCCATTTTTGTAAGCAAAAATCAAACGACCCTTCGTGTTAATCCAATATCTTTTGTGCTAAAATTAACAGAAGGAATGTTAATTTAACACAAAGAACCAGATTATTTTAATATACAAAAATGGATGGACCATTTCCAACATAAAATTTCCAATTGTATGTGTGGATTATCTCTGCGTAATAAAGTTTGCTTTCCACGCATACATTTTTGTTCAAATGTTAAGGATTGATACATTGATTTCACAAACGCGGAACTAAATTTGGTTTAATCGTGGGAACAACTACAGTGATCTGTCAGGACTTTGAAGTTAAACGGAGGTTATCCCGATGAACCCAACTCTATGCATGTTATTTTTATATTCAACGGCTTCTTTATGAGCCCGAGGCAGGATAACCAAATAAGGTATTTCCCTTTTCCCTCCTCTCTTGTCATATCCCTTTCGTCTCGCCCTTCTAAACTTCTTATAGGAACGAGAAAAGGAACAACGCTCAAGTGAATTTGTCCTCTGCTCAAAGGTGAAATTCCCGGAAACGGAATGCAGATGGGATCGCGCGAGGCAGGGGTTAACGAAGACGTTAAATATAGGCGTTCGAGTGACCCGCGGCGGAAACGGGATAAATTCCAGCGATTTTGGGGCGGACCTCATCTCTTTTGACGGTAGCGTTTCTGAGAAGTGTCGCCAAAGTAAAAATACCGTGCGTTATAGGACGGCGGACGTGCGGGCCCTTCACCCGGTATTTTTGTCTTTGCATGCAAGTTTCGACCGCGCGACTTTTGCGAGCGGAATGTATAACGATTTGTTCGAGCGGAGTTCCTGCGCCACCCTTTGGAAACGGATATGCAGCAATTTGTATAGGGATACGCCCTCAAGATCCTGTTAAAAATCGAAATCTCGTCAATCGATCACTCGACCACCTTGTTTTACGTATTTTTTTCACGTTAATTCTAAAAAAAGCACGAAATTTATTGAGGAAAGTTCAAAGGACCATCAAGATATCGACGATCTTTTCGGAGAGGGAATAATTTTCTCGTGCATAGAATTACTTGTATTTCTTTTGAGATGTCGACCAGTGAATATAATTTTTGGAATTAATACGGTGAAAATATGTGAGATGCACTGTAAGAAAAATTTGTATTAAATTGTAATAAAGTTTTTTCCAATATGTGATTAAGAAAATTAATATACTGTCTCATCAAATGTATATTCAATTTAATATAAACGTAACATTTAGCGAATATTTAATACAAATGTCACAAGATAGTACATTAAGTTTATAATTAAATACATGTATTGGATAAAGGCTTTCTATAGTTATATATTAGAAATATAAACTTTTCTTACAGTGTAGTTGAGCGATCGATTACAAAAATTTTGTGATCTTGCGAGACTCTGAGTGGTTCTCCAGTTCGAAATAACAAATTTCTCCTAACGCATATCGAAATCCAAATCGAAATAAAACAATTCGAGTAAATCAATTGATTTCAGAAGATGCATCAAGCTCTCTAACTTTTCCTTGACATTTCCATGATGAATAAAATTCCCTGATGGCCACTACAGACCGTGATTTTACTCCACTCGTTACCTCGTCATATTCTCGCCGCTCTTCCAAGATGAAATACCATGAAATATATAAAATCGATTATCGATATAGCACGGTATCTATATCAAAATTTTCCTCGCTCGAACAGTTATCTCCGATCGAAAGTGTCACGCGAAGGAACTCGATTCTCTTTAATAAAGAAACTTCAGTCCCTCCGTCGCGCAACTTCCTTTCCTCGCTGCTCCTCCTTTTTCGTGCCGAGGCGAAGTTTAAAATGAGACGTTTAATTACGAATTTCTCAGTTCTTACGCGATTCAATTTGCCTTCGGCTATCAATTGCAATCTCACGTCTTCGCACAATGCAGTCCGTTTCTGAAACTGTTGCGGAATGGGATTTACTTATACGAGTATTTCCAGTTTTCTGTTTGAGTAGGTACCTGCGATGACTCGAATCGAGTTTCGCGAGTAAACTAAGAATATATCAAGCCCAATTCGAGCCAGTATTTATACGGATTAAAATTATTCCATATTCGCAGCTATTTCGATCGTTATCCCCATTGTGTTCCCCCTCCCCGAGCTTAAAGCTCAGAATTTCACGAAAAACGGCGACTCGACGTAATGTATCATCGTTTGTCCCATTCAGTTAAGCCAAGGGAGGTGAAGATCCTTCTGAACGAAGAGCAAATCTACGCCGGACGTTCCTTGATTGCGAGGTGCGAGACTTGGGGTAGTTCTCCGGCCGCGAGGATCGTCTGGCGGCTCGACGGGGTCGTCATCCGGGAGCCGAGCGTATCTAGTACGCAGAGGAGCAATTCAACCCTCGGGAAGCTATCGCTCGTCGTCGGACGAGAAGACGACGGCAAGGAGCTGACTTGCAGGGCGGAAAATCCGCGATTCCCGGGTGGCGTTCTAGAGCAAACGAGGATCCTGCACGTTGCCTGTGAGTCACGCTCCGATTCTTTTTCTCTTTCTTTCGAAAAATCCGGCTTATAGCTTTTGAGGTAAACCGCGGTTGAGCTTCTCATTTTGAATCTTCAACATCTCGAGTTTCGAATGCGGTATTCCACATATAACGTGGTATAAGAATAATAGACTTTTAGAGTAATACACACTGAAAAAAAATGTGGTTCATTCAACCGTCGATGAAGTTGAATACGGCTAACTTTACGGTGTCATTGTTTCGAATAGTTATTCAGTTGTTTCGACTCCAAATTGGTTGTGTTTCAGCTTCATGTATTTTTCCTTACAGTCTTATGGTATTGTAACCACAGGGTGGCCACTCAATTCCGCTCAAAAAATTCCCTGACTTTTCCCGGTTTCCCTGACTGAAAAATCACTAATTTTCCCTGACTTTTTAATTTGTGAGTTGTGAAGAAACGATTGAAACACAGCAATAATATAGTTCATATACAGAAAAAAAGGTATGCGTGTTTGTCCCAATCGGAATATTTCATATCTTGTAACGATAATCGGGTGAGGGGTAAAATTGACATGCTAAAATTATTATACACGTATACCGAATAATTCTGAAATATGTTGATATTTATCAGTTATCACTTAATACGCAAGCGTTCATTTGAATTATATGAGAGTGAGAACAATAAGAATGCACAGTTGGCTGTACTTACACATAGATTGTAATTTAAAAATACATGGATACGTTTTCTTTATATTTCAATAGCTTATTACTGTTCAGGATTAGATTAATGTGATATAATAATTTTAATCAAAATTACTACAAATTTAACATGAAATAATTAAAGTGGAGAATATCTAAAACCCTCTGAATTTATAAATATTCTCTATAACCAGCAAAAAATTCCCTGACATTTTCCTGACTTTTCCTTGACTAATCAAATTCTCTAACATTTCCCGGTTTTCCAGTTGAGTAGCCATCATGAACATTTACGTACACCGTGAGGTTCGCCATATTGAACCTCACTGATGGTTGAATGAAGCCAATTTTTTTTCAGTGCACTGAGAGAAATAATTACTAGTATCAAAAAAATGTTTTTTGAACTAAAAACATATGATCCTAACAATTTTTAAGAATACAGATTCTTGATCGAAGAATATTCTTGATTAAAAAATATTACCGTCGTGGGAACGAGAAATTCTTTCTGTGCAAAAAAGAACAATTATTCGAGACTGTCAAGTATTTTCTAGCGCGTAGAAAACCATGAAATTATTTCATGAAATTATATCATGTTTTTGATTGAAGAAAACATTTTTCTGGCACCAGCAATTATTTCTTTCGGTGTATTATTTCGTATCTTACTTGATTCTCTCGACGGAACTCTTTCCGAGTAACTGTGCATATCCGACGATAAACCGACGCGATTGCGAAAATAAATTTTCGCTAACGAGTTGCTCGCAATTTCGTTAATATTTGCAACCGCATGAAAAGTGCGCCGTATCTTATCTCTGTTGAAGAAAATAATCTTAAAATAAATTCCTCTAATATACCGCGTCTCCATTGAAAAACTCATCAGAACCTACTTTTAATCGGTAGTAGACCTGAATTTCTATAAAGGCTCGGCTTTATAGAAATCCTTTCACGGCTCTGGATTACTTAAATCAATCCACGGAGGATATCGCAATTTTAATAGCGGGGTAACGGTCCGTGTCAAAGTAAACAAGTCCGCATTAGACGCGGATTTCGTATACGTATAAAGGGAATCGTGGATGGAGTTGGGACCCATAAAAACTAGTAATCCGCGAGTTCGGTCGCTCGTATACCTGCAATCGCGGCGCGCTTATATAGCTGCAATTCGGACGAAGAACCGAGAAGTCTCGTTACAGATCTTCGAACCGAATTTTCCGAGTGGAGAATCGCGGGCGGCAAGACCGCGCCGTCGCATTTGGATGAGGAACTTCGCGGGGATTGGATGCGATGTCGTATTGCGGAAGAAAGGAGGAATTGAAACTTTCCGAGAGATTGTGCATCCTACGTACCTATACGTATATCGCGCGCCCGTCCACCGTTCTGCTTAAAGTACTCGTTATCATAACGAAACGGCGCAAATGTCGCGGAAAATTTTACGGAACAAATCGAAGGAAGGATCGGAGCCACGAAGAGGGCGAGTGATTTTCGTGAACGGCAACGGAGATCATCGCTGTGTGCATTCGTCTTTAGAAAACCAGTTCCATTTCACGCTGCACTTTTTCTGCGAGCTTTCTCCTCCATTCGTCTCATTATTTTTATGGAATGCGATAAATGAATCACATATTTCAGAAACCCCGTAAGTACACAGAACCTTACTTTTCAGGAAAGACAAAAAACTAATAAATAGCCAAGTTTTTATTTTTATTGCAATTCTAAACATGTGTTAATTTTGGAAAAATATTCTTTCCTCGATTTGTATTAATTGTTAGGAAAATAAAAAGTTATTGCTAATGTTATAAACAGATATTTATACTGTAATTACGGGGTTTCTGAATTACATGGTAAATTGCATTACATTTCCTGGTAAATATTAAGTAAAATCAGCTGTTTTAACATTTTTATTCGTGTAATATGCAAGTACAATGTAAACAATTGTTATGTGCACTACTAGTCAAGAATATCTTCTGGGTCATCTTTATTCACCACTGGCCATTCAAAGATTTTATTGTAAAAGCACTGGACATGGTTACTGTCTGGCAAATACGGTTTTAACTTCTCAATATCTCTCATTTTTTTAACATTAAGAGGTATACGTTTACGGAATTTCTGCACTACACGTCATCATAACATACCTCAAAAATACGATAAGTGCCTAGAAATAGCGGGTTTTTCTGCATAAAATGGATGGAGCACTATTTCAAATAGAAGTTCCAGTTAAAATCTCAATTTTCCTAAAAATGTCATTTACGGGGTTTCTGAAATATGTGATTCAAATGTAATAACGATAGAAATCTTTGCACTATGACGGGTGATTCTTTAATATTGCGACAAACTTCAAGGATGGGTTCCTTGGATGAAAATAAGAAAAAAAAGTTGCTATGAACATGGGTCCGGAAACGCTGAATTTCGGAATTGCATTTTTAAATGCCTTATCAAAAAAAAAAATGTTTAATGCAATGACGCATCCCTTCTTCTGAAATGATATTTAATACTCCTAAGCAGACTCTATTACAAAAAATAAATAAAATGGAAGCTCTGCAAAAATATACTTCCTATTATTAGTATAGAAAATTTGTGTAAAAATGAACACCCTGTTTCTCCAAAACTCAGCGTTTTCAGACCCATGTTTATAGGAACTTTTTTTCTTATTTTCACATCCAAGGAACAAGTCCTTGAAGTTTGTCGCAATATTAAAGAATCACCCGGTATATGGGGTGAGGCATTTATTAGGTATACAACTTTGCTCCTGCCGTTGTACACCAAATAAATTTAAACGCATGAATATCTGTAAAGCAATTAACGCATTTTAGAAAAAAAAATGTTTCTTAAAAAGTTATTTGCTTTAGAGGGAGAGAAAAAGAACAGTAATTGTATTTTTCATTTAGTAGACCTTCTCAAAGCAATTTCAAGGTCTACGATTGTCTTTAAATGGAAAAAAATTAAGAAATAAAAAACCTTTCGGGTAAAAGCTGTCTGTTCTTACGTATAGATTAAGAATTTGCTGAAAAAGAAATATAGACTTCCATATCTAAAGAAAAAACGTTGACCTTAAAATGGCCTTGAAAACGTCTACTAAGTGAAAAATAAAACATACAATTCTTTTCCCCCCTTTAAAGCAAATAACTTGTATAAATCCACACATCTCCACACAGTTTCGTGCGCGCACACATCCGCACGCACATTCATCTCTGTAAAACAGTTTCGGCTTCTCGTGTCAATCCAAGGATGAAAGACCTCATCCCACTCTACCTCCTCTCCTTCCGGTTTCTCTTCGCGAATCAACAAAGTTTCGCGGTTAAAAATTCAAGATCCAATTGCATAATACTCGCGCGAAACAATACCGAGGGTAGAATCGTGACCAGATTGCGGAATCCCGCCGATCGGCGTAACTTTGGCGCTTAAATTAGGGCGGGCGATTTGCGAGAACGACATTACATACACGGGGCGCCCGCTCGCGTCGCGGAACGGGATCGGCGCAATCTCCGAAGTCGTTCCTTGCGGGAGAACCGGCTCTACCCCTTCGGCGTGCTCTCTTTCTCTTCGAAGAATCGACACCGAACTTTGTTTACCGTCGCAGCTCTGCAACTCAGTCACGGGAGAACCGGAGTGATACGGAGCGAAATAGGGAGAAAGAGGGATGGTGGAGGGGGTGCACGAAATACCAGGTTTGAAGCAAAGTTTGAGTAACAGCATCCAGCGAGAGCTGGCGGCACATAGTGCAATGTCGTGTCAGGTTGCCGCATTCATAAATTGGTTACAACTTGGAAGGTGCTGGCGCGAGAACTACTTATCCTCGCGAAGGTGCAATGTTCTAGTAGCCGGATTTTCGCAGCGGGTGCGTCGCGAAACCGAAAGAGGAGCTTGGTTTCGATCGAGAGGACGTACGGATCTGTTGGATCCATGGGGTAAGATGCAATGTGGTACCGCGAATCTGGTATCTACAGTTTTAATATGTATGCGGGGCACGATGGGGATATTGAAGAAAGCAATACTATTTAGTGATAATTAGCCGTAAGTGGAAAAAAATGGAATGTAAACAGTACATCAATCGCTGCAAACCGTAATACAGTCTGTGTTTACTACATGACAGGCGCAGGGCATTGTTAGATTTATAGCAGAAAAAATGTAAAATTGACCAGGAAAATGTTAAATTAAAAACAGAGTCGGATGCAATTTTTATATCGAGTAATTAATTGTACACAGAGTTTAATTACATTTACAAGAATATGTTTACAACTTTGACTTCGTAAATTCAACATCAGCATATTTTTCCTTGTACTAAACAAATGAAATTTATATGATAGACTTTAGCATGTTTATTTTTCAATATAAACGGGAAAGAAACGTAATACTTATATTTTACATACGTTATTTACATTTATTTAGAAATACAGTTTATCTCGTCTCACTTATTATGGAAGAAAGTTGGGGTACCGTTCCTAATTATTTGCACGCTGTACGTAGGTACTATAATATTAGGTCCTTGAATAAGTTCTCGCTGTTTTTTTTTGTGAAAATTAATGCGTTATTTAGTGTATGTGGTACAAAATACGTCACTCAAAGTATTGCCCATCACTGACCACTACTTTTGCCCATCTTTCTGGCAGCATTTGAATTCCCCGTCGGAAAAACGATACGTCCTTTGACGCTATCCAAGAATCGATCCATTTTTTGACATCTTCATAAGAATGAAAGTGCTGCTCAGCCAGGCCATGTGCCATCGAACGGAATAGGTGATAATCGGAAGGGGCTATGTCCGGTGAATACAGCGGGGGTGGGGTAGAATTTCCCATTTAACCGTTTCCAGCTAAGTTTTCACTGGTTTTGCCAGATGCGGCCGTGCGTTGTCGTGTAACAATATCACCTTGTCGTGTCTCTGTTCGTATAACGGCCGTTTTTTCCTTCAGGGCTTGGCTCAGTTTGAGCCACGTTTCGATGAGCCACTAACGATCAGTTTGAGCAGTTCATAATTTTCATTTTTCATTTTCGGTGCACCAGTGCGCTCTTTATCTCCAAGGTCAAAATCATTATTTTTGAAGCGTCGAACCCAGTGTCTACATGCCGTTTTCGACAAAGCATGTTCACCGTAAGTTACAACAAGAATTCTGTGTGTTTCAGCTGCAGATTTCTTCTGAATAAAGTAGTGCAATGAGATTCCCCGCAAATACTCTTTATTTGGCACAAATGTCGACATGTTTGGAACCAAGTAAAAAAATTCTGTTTACACTGTGGCGAATTAACACACACTGAAGTTCAAGCTTACCGATAGTACTTCCTTGTAGATGCGTTACCATCTGAAATTACATGCACGTAGTTCTGGTAATGCCATCAGTTAGAAAACAGCGAGAACTTATTCAAGGACCAATATGTCCTCGCCGGCCGGTTTCTTGTCGGCGTAAGAGTAGTCAAACTACTACGTATGACATTCACCCTTCGATAGACTAGAGCTAGAGATATCCGAAGTATAGATTTGTTTGATAGCCTCTTTATTGTTTTGTTTTTTAAAGGAGCCTCAATTTCCCCCCTAAATTGTAGTTTCTCTTTACAATTTGTCTCGACATGAAGTCGTTTCTTCTTCCATTGTTCGAACTCCCATTTATGAAGTAACCTCATCTTGCCCAAGAGTGACATTTTCAGTTATTATAATATTCTGACTAGTGTTAGACTATAGCATTCGAATGGCATTAAACTATACATGATTTTAAAGCTATATGACATTACGCTATAAGAATAAAATATCACGTCACTAATGCCAAAAAGTTGTATGCGCCAAAAAGTACCTTCGTTAAGCTAAAGAAGCGTATACAACATTTTTTTTATTCAATCAAACTTGCCTACATAAGAATAAATTAAGTAAGAAAAGATTGGAAATTTAAAAGCAAAAGGGAGTAAAGATTTCAGCCGATACACCCTTTTAGCATGAGGTTTTTGAAAAATCACAAAAACTAATACCCTAAGAGGTATCGATCTTAGGTTTAGATTTCTATGTATATAAATACGCCCTTATGGCATTAGTTTTCGTGACCTTTAAAAAACTTATTAACCAAAAGGTGTAAAGACAATATATTTATCTATATGCCTTTTTGCTTTTAGTTTTTCAAATTTTTATTTTCCCATTTTTGGATCCTTTTAACGTATTTCTCTCAGTGGCGAGAACAAATATTTGTATAAGCCATTTTGGCTTTTCTTATGCTAAAAGAGCGTATACGCCATTTTGGCACTTTTGACGCGATACAAAAATATGCTTTTCGTGTAATAGCTTCTCCTGTGAATCGATGTATAATATCATCAAATATTAGATCAACGCAATACCTACTATTATGGCTTTTCATATGTAAGCCTTTATAAATCTAGAAGAAAGAATAGCCGATCGCTGTTATTTCTAGGATGCCCGGGAAAAAGAGTATAAGTCAAAGTCGCCTACCAAAACACTTCTACAATTTCCTTCTACTTTCCTAGAGATATTTGTGTGCTACATGCATTTAACGGTTCTTATGAGAAGTGCTATTTTCATTTTATACATTTTTTCAACAGTTTGTGTTTCAATATAAACAAATAAAGGTGTTTTCTGAGCAATACCATTTTTTGACTTGTACTCTTTTTCCCGAGCATCCTAGATTTCATATGAGGGTTTTTATAACTCGATAATAAAGTTTTAGTTAGGTTATACCATTGACAGCACACACAACACCCATAAAGAGATACAACTAATATTATATATCCCTCCATGTCCTGCGTGTACCTTCCCTTGTGGTGAGAAATGCATTTCGATCTATATCGTTCTGCACCTCGGTCTTCAATCCCTTCTCAAATCTCGGACTCATTGCTAGTGCACAATCGAAGCGCATTCAACGGTATCCGTGTATCAATCTTCCCCGAGTCGTATAAAGAGGGACGCTCGAAGACGCCGCGAATATAGATCGAACGTCCCTTCCGGCTTCAACTTTAGCCGCAGCCTCTGCGGAAGTCCTTCTCGGTCCCCCGCGGGGTGGAGGTAGAGAGTGGATATCTAAGTAACAAACCACCTACTAGGCGGTTGTACTTACAAGGGGGATTCCCCGGACTCTAAGCCACCGAGGATAACTTCCATTCGCCCCGCGGAGTGCAGAGAGGACACGTCACGCGCGGAGTTGCCAATAGCGCCCTCTCCGTCCAACCTACTCCCGTCTCCCACCCGGAGGAGACACCCCGCGACCAACGCTCGCCGAACTGCGCGAAGTTTACCCCAGATCTTGTCCCTCGGGGGCGCTGGAGCAGGAAACGGTAGGTCGGGAGAAATTCGGTCGCGCTGATCGGACCGAAAGCCGGCCGTTTGCATTCCGATCGCCGATCCCGACCTAGTCGGGTTCTTAGTCCTTATCGACGGTCCCGATCTCGCGCGCTCTCCCCCGCACCCGGGCGAACCGTATACTCGCGCGCCCCCGTTGTCTCCCGCCGCCTTCTTTCCCCCACACCCTCCACCCGTCGCGTCGCCGACATCGCGTTTGCAACGTCTGTCGCTCGTTCGCCGGCCCTATTACGATACCACGGAAGCGCGCGCGCGCGCGCGATGCTCGTAGACACTTATCGTAAAGGGGCGACGCCGATATCGTTACGGTTTTCGCGTAACTGCGAGATTGTTGATCTTTAGACGGTCCCTGGTTGGTTTTTAGTCGGCATTTGTACATAGGGGTAAAATTTCGCGTAAATTTAAACGTTTTCAAATGAGCAGGGATGGTTCGAAAAAACTTAACTGTTTATTTTTCTCGCGATAAACGAAGATTACTCTAAATTAATAGGTAAATTTAATTATTTAAAAATGTTGATATTGTAAGATTACATCCGTTACTATAAATTAATGATCTATTAATTACCAATAAATAGGATTCACAACTGCTATTTATTCCACATTAGAGGAAACAGGATAAATTTGAGCAAAAACGGAGAAATTAGAAATGTCCAGTGATTTTAAAAAATAACAATTTTTAAGATATACAATGAAACACCAATATTTATTAAGCGAATGAAGGATATTTATGTAACTTAAAAATTTATATTCCATGTCAAGTAATTTGAATCTAAGTATCGTGATCTGATTTACGGAAATGGAAATCTAGTTTCTGGTAAGAAGCAGTAACTCAACTAGGCTTTTATATTTCAAACGAAATATTGATGCAGGTAGATAAAGAAGGGATTACACTACCGTTTTATAAAAAAGAGAAAAGAAATTTACCATTTTGACCCTTTCAACGTAATCCGAAACGATGAAAAGATAAACCTAACTGAGAAGCTGAATAATAGATGGTTTTAGAGGAGAAATATTGAATTATAGAGGAAAAAGGGGAAAACCGCGAGTTTTAGAGTGAAAAAGAGAAAATGTAAAAAATAGGGGAATAAAGGAGACACTGCGAATTTTGCAATACATGAATTTAAAAAAATGGCTCGATAGTCTGCACAGACTTTTTCGATTTCTCAAGAACTCGAGGCGGTAGAATGAACAGGTTTCAAAAAAAACTTCTCGAAATGGAATTACATTTCCAAGGGTATTAAATAAAAAAAATTCCATCAAATAATTACATCTCCCGCCTACGCAAGACCGAAGGAAACTTAAATACGTGTTATCGATCGTTTCCTTTCCAGACGCTCCGGTCGTTGAAGCTCATCTCGCTACCGGCTACGACGTGGAGACCCTCCGAGAAGGGGACGACGTCAAATTCGTCTGTGACGTTCAGAGCAACCCGCCGCCGACCAGCATCGTTTGGTTCCACGACGTAAGTAGGACGAGGTTCCTCGCTTCACCACTGCGATCTTCTAGTATCCCCTTCCCCCCGCTTTCTCCCTCCCACATCTATTTCAGAAAAATAGTTGAACGTCCAATAAAGTATACAAGTCGAATCCATGCGACGAACGGTGTACAGGTCGAAGTAAAAAAGGTAGAAAAAGATTGGCGTTTCGTCGGTAAAAATAGGGGTAGTAAATATGCAACGCGATCCCCTTCCTATCTCGGCGGTGCAACCAGTGCAGCGATGGGATTGGCGGTGATGCTGTAGGTTCGTAAAGAACGAGGAGAGCCTCGCGGTATCGCACGGAATGTATGGCGGTAGGACGGCACGCGGAGGCGCAGAACATGCGTGTTTATTCGCAAAGGGAATAATGGCATTTACGGCCCTGCGCATGATCCAAATGAAAATGCACGTCTGACGTTTCTTTCGTGTAGGTGTACATATACGGGCTACTCTCAGGCAAGCAGTGACTCCAGTCCCGATAGAAAAGCGTTTATGTTGCTCGCCTTGCGAGATCGGATTTGCTAATGTAACGGTTCTCCCTCTACAGTAGTTGCTGCACCGGTGCAAGGAAGAAACGGAAGGGATATTATGAGGCGGAATACCGCGTTATCGCTTTCTCTTTTTCACGCTGCACTGATAGCTCCTCACTACTCAATGGTATGAGAATCTCGATAGTATGTTCAGAGGAGGAGGAGGAGGTGGCCCCTCCTTAACGTTATTAGCTGCGACAGCTAGGGGCCAACTCTAAAGGACTGATATCGCGTTACTAATGCCAAAAGGTCGTACGTGCCAAAAAGTGTTTTTAACAAGCCTAAAGAGTATATAAGAAATGTTCTTCTTTATTGACTCAAATTTGTCTAAATACAAATAAATAAAGTGCAAAAAAATAATTGGAAATTTAAAAGCAAAAGAGTGCATAGGATATAGTCGATACGCCCTTTTGGCATTAAGTTTCTTCAACATCACGAAAACTAATGCAAGGACGTATCGATCTTAGGCTCATATTCGTGTGTATATCGATACGCCCTTATGGTATTATTTTTCGTAATTTTTAAGAAACTTAATGCTAAAAGGATGTAACGACCATATTCTACATGCTCTTTTGTCTTGTTTAATAAATTTTTATTTTACCATTTTTGGACTTTTTTTTACGTATTATTATTAGTTGCGAGAACAAATTTTTATTATAAGTTCTTTCGGCTTTTACAATGTCAAACGGGCGTAAAGTGGTGTATTCGATCTTTTGATATTAGTGAAGCGATATTATCACCTTATCCGTCATTAAATAATATCGTCGAATTAGGAAAAAGTGGGGCAAAACCAAATACTTTAGATGACTCCTCGTTACCTCTATACCATCCGATTTCAAATTTATTCGGCAGGAGAGAAACTTTTATCGCAATTATCTCGTTATCTATGAACTTTATCTTACATTGATATAAGACTTTATTGCAGATAAAAAGGTAATTTTCCAGAAAGTCTTATGCTAGCATAGACTAAAAACTCATAAATAGCGAGATAATAGCGATATAAGTTTACACCCTCTGGCGGATAAGTGAAATCATATGATACATGCATGTATCATATGGAAGCAGGGGCCAACTCGAGAGTAACTGGTTTTATCCCACTTATATTTATATGAATTTTTAATATCGATACCTTACTTTGAAAACCTCGTAAGTTCAATTTTTCAAAAATTGAACTTATGAGGTTTTTAAAGTAAGGTACCTATCGAGATATTCGTCTTTGTTTTCCCGGAAGGGTGGAGAGAGATCGACATTTCTTATAACAATACGCGGATATCGATGTCTTACTTTAAAAACCTCGTAGGTTCAATTTTTGAAAAACTGAGCTTACGAGGTTTTCAAAGTAAGGTATCGATATATTTTCTGGGTAGAAATATTGAACTTAAAACGCGATCGCTGTGATCGATTCATTGGGAATAGCATTTCCTCCCATATAAACTGGTACAATAAAAAAGGCAATAATGCTTTGTCAGTGGCTTACGTCTGCAAGAATGTGAAACTATTCTGCGAAGTGCAGTGTAACGTATACGGTATACGTCGCACAAAGCTTATGTCGTAATGCATGCAAGGAGAATAATAGCATTTGTTCCTTTGTGCAACATCAAGGTGAAAATGCACGTCGGATGCATCTCCTATGTAGAGTATATCGTTACTGTGACGGTGAAGCGAATTATTTGAGTTTCACGAGTTGCGATGGAAATGCTGCCGCGTCACTTCAATCTATCGGTTTTTTGAGATAAACGCACCAGTGGTCGGACGGTTAAAAGATCAGTATCTAGACCTCCATAAAAATATATGTAGCAGATTTGATTCAGTGTTTTTACTAGATGGAATTTGTTATGAACGTTCCGAATTTATTGAAGATTCTTTCACGGTAATTGATTCTTTTTGCCACATTCAATAATTTATGCTATAAATATGTAAATATGTCTGGATATCGGGACGTGTCCTGACTATTGGTGCTTTCACCTTAAGTATATGTAGCTTTCTTACTTTAAAAAGGGAAGGAGGATTTGATCAAGAGTGAAAGGCTTCCTCTCTTTATTTCTCTTCAAAAAATGCTAATATTTAACTTTCAGTTTTATATGGCAAAGCTGAAGTTAAGAACTTTGATTCAATGTTAAATAATTCAGAATTTCTTCGATGCTCGAAAGAGAAAAATAATTAAAATTTGGTGACGGTGAATACGAGTAGCAGTGAATGAGAATGATAAATATCAATTCGTTCTGGCTATTCTTTTTTCGATTTTGGTTATCATGATTGAGTTATATCTTTTTTCTTGTCAAAGAAAGTTTTAAAAGAAATAAGTTTTATTTCGTTTTTCTATCGCGCGTTTCGAAAAATATTTCTCACCTTGTAACCTAATTTTTATCCAGTCCGATGCTACACGTACTGTCTGAATTAATTTAACGGTAAACTGGAGCCGAGGGAGAGGGGGAAAGAGAGGGGGAAGAGAAAGAGAGAGACATTACTCTCCCGACGCTGAAATTGAATAATCAGAGTTGTTTTTCCTGACAAATTCCAATGAATTTTCATTTAGTTGTTCCCCCATGTCGCCTCTACCGTACTCGTCGGAGCAATCCATTTCTCAGAGAGCGCGGAAACCTTGCACACGGATATCTTATTTGTTCGCGTTAACGGTACGACGTGCAGCTGCATACAGTTCTGTATATAGATATATCGTCGAGTCGTACGTACACTAAGACGATTCGGATTCTCTCCGTAATTTTCTAAGAGTTTAACGCAGGACGACGGCTGGAAGGTGAATCTTCCGCGGGAACAAATCCGACGGGGATTCATAATACAAAAATGAACATCTCGACGATGTCTCGTAATTGAAATAATCATGTGAAACGGAGTCAAAGTTGTAGAAATATTAATATCTTCAGTTTACAACCAGACAAAACATTTTTGTGTCATACAGTTCTAATTTACATGAAATTAACTTTACCATTAAATCTGTATTAAGTATATAAATTACCAAATAAATTTGATTATTAATTAGTTTATTAATTTGATTAGTATATCCATCTCCCACATCTTAATCAATATTGCAATTCTTTCTGGCGTAGAGTCTACAAGTTTTTTTCCTAATATTTTTTCAGATTTTCATGATGAAATCACATTTGAAAAGAAAATGTTTCAATTCTATTAATTAATATAAGGGTGTATAAATGTCCATGAAAGCTTTTATCAAAATTAATCAACAAATCCTATTAAATACTTATACCCTTATAAAAATTAATAGAATGAAAATATTTGTTTTCACGTGATTTCATTATGGAAAATTGAAATTACAAGAAATTGTTGACTCTACGCCAGAAAAAATTGAAATTTTAATTTAGGTTAAAGGTGATCATACTAATAACAAATGGTAAAGTTAAGTTTATGTAAATTAGAACTGTATGAAACAAGAATATTTGAATCCATTAATTTGCACAAGGGTGTAGGTCTCTCTTATCTCTCTATTTGTGATCGATTGTGTTTCAATTCAAGCCATCGAATTTCTCTCAAAGTCGATTCTATTAAAAAGATCAATGATCCTCGTACATTCGTTAATAAACATCTTCGCAAAATCCATCCCACATCAAGAGACTCAGTAAAGTCTCGCGCAAATGACAAAAAAAGCGTAGCTGTAACCCGCCGGTGAGAGTCACCGGAGCCATCATTACTCTGCGTACAAGTATTATAGTTCGTACGTATAAAACGAGTTAAATGACTTGAAAAATGGCATCGCTATACTCCTCATTGCCACGCACAACTTCATCCCCAAACATTATCCCATCTAATTTCAAAGACGCAAAAGTAGCACCGCAACTGTTTCAACTAACCCCTTATTGCATGATTTTTCTATTTCTTGTACAAAAAATATATGACATAAAACAATTTTTCTAAATAACTATATGACATAAAACAATTTTCTAAATAACAACTTATAAAAACAGTTTCTATATTTATTGAAGCAAAGAAAAACGTTGCATTTTTCACGTTTAAAGGTTATTTACAGAAGATAATGAGTGAAAAGGCGTTTTTGCCATATATGGTACAGGATGCAGGAAGCGGCTAAATAAACCGCCCTCCGCAATCCCGCGTTAAACTTTCCCCATTGTCGAACAATTCCGGACCGACGTTTACGTCGGTTACACGGCTCCTTTTCCCTCTCACGCTGCACTCTCCACGCGGCGTCGCGCTGCAGTCATATCATTGTAACGTAAAACGGACGCGTCGCCAAACCCCACAGTGCATTCTATGTCGAGCCGCGGAGAGCGACAGAGGAACGTCGAGCAGAGGCAGATAAGTGGAATATCTCAAGAAAAGAAATCTCCGGAGACTCGTAAAAACACGTACCCGGTAGTGGCTGCTCTCCGCCGGTGCGGGACAAGGTACTTTGTATTCGCAATGAGAGCAAATCCAGCGAGTCTCGTGTCCGCGGGACGCGGTAGTGGTGCCGGCTCGTTAAACGCGATGGCAACCGCGCCGATCGGAGCGCCGCGCGTCGCCGGCTGAACTACTTCGAGATCGAAGGTCCGTGGTCCCGCATCCCGGTGAGGTCCTCGAGCTTGTAAAGTACCGTGGAGAACTTTGCAATATTTTTCCCCGGGAATCTCTCGCGCGTTCCGCGTCCGCAAGTTTTTGCATTTCTTAAAAGAAGAGTTACTTTCCACTAATGCTTCCCGGCGCGGCATACATATTTATACCGACTCGCGGACGCTGCTCTAGCACGGATCTATATACATATGTACATATCTACAGGGTGTTCAAACTCAGACTCCGAGAGCTGTTGGAGTATACTTCGAATTTTTCCGCATATGTGAATCTATAGCGGCTTAGTTAGTCTTCTTTGCTGTCACTGCAGCAAACTATTAATTAATGGGAAAGCTAATCGAGCCACTATTGGTTTACCCACTGAGAAATATAATTAGGCAGAACGCGCGGCAAAACGCATCTAGTTAAACGCGTTTAGTTATTCTAATCAAAATACTGGTCAGTTAAACCAAATATTTAGCTATTATAATCAAGTGTTTGGTTATTTCAACCAAACGTTTAATTATTCTAACCAAAAATTGGTCAGTTTAACCAAACAGATGGAGAATCCACATTTCACCAAACGGTTTGATCATCGCCTCCAGAATTTTGGTTCAATTGACCAAGTTATTTTTCTCAGTGCGTATGCGGTAAATTCGAAATATGCTCCGCCTACTTTCGGAGCCTGGGAGTGAACACCCTGTATATACGCGCGTAATGCTTGGCTGTATATGAGATTCCACGTGAATTCTCCCTCGTACTCGCTATCGTTCTTCGCTCAGTGTCTATACGATATATACGCGAGCAATATTCTCGTCTTCTATTGTGTAACTCTTGGAAGTGGCGAAGGGGTTGCGGGGTGTGTATAAAAGAAATTGGAATTGACGAGAACATCTGCCTCCAGACTGAATGTCTGTGGCTTTGATGGAGGAAAGGTGGAATGGAACCCTAAAAAGAAACACTATGAAGTGGTGAGAACAAATGTGACCACGATAATCAACGGGATTTTGGAAGAACGATTCTTGTTTTATGATAGGAGGGCTATAAAGTGACGAGGGATCTCGGTCTTATCGAGGATCAGAAAAAATCGCCGAGTTGGGCGTTTTTATGATGGATTTTCCTTTGCCCGAAGGATTAGAAGGATTGCAGGATCGAGTCTGGGCGACACAGCCACTCGACTACTCGAAAAAATTGTCGGCAAAGCCAGACAACTATTCGATAACTCAATGGAAGAGCTGCATGATTTTTTAAAATATTTTTTTCTGTGTCTACGTGTTATTCCGATACTAGATCAATACTTTAAAAAATTGGTGTGCCCCGTTTCGGCATAAAAAATTATAGAAAATTGAGATTATGAAATCAGCCAATCAGCAGACAGCCCAAGTGGTTCTCATTCTGCGGCACCGTGCAATTTAAAAAGCCGGAGAGTATTTCTCATTTCTATACTTCAGTAACTTGTTGGTACATTTTTTACGTGAGAAGAAGTTAGATACCGGCAAGAAAATCTGTATCTTCGCAAAATAATGAGTGAAAATAAAGCAGATATCCGTAAAAAGTGGGCAGAAGCAGTGGGTAGAACGGGTAAAAATTGTATTTTTTCACGATGCATCTCAAATTTGTTGTTGCGAAGAACATTTCAACGTAAGCAGTAGTATTATCATGAATTTAAAAAGGAAATTAATTTAAAGGGCGGTATTAGGCTAGGTCATTTCACAAATTTTATGTGTTTGCCAACCGTCTGCAACTGTCGTACGATTAGACCAGACTAGACTAAACAGTCTAACCTCTCAAACCAACATACATTATAACCAACACACTAAAATGAAGTGGCCATGATACGAGTCATTCGACTTCAACGAATCATGTGCCCCGGCGAACCGTTTTCACGTTGACTCGAAAAATTCAGACTAACATTAAAAATGATATAGTTATAAAGAATAAGGAATTAGGATTTATAAGGAATTTTCTTAAGTAGAAATATTATGTGTACTATGAACAACAACATGGCAGGGTTGAAATGACTATTCCCGCTTCATGCAACTCCCCCATTGCGTAACGATAGTAAACTTTTTGGATAAATGTAGATGAAGACGTTGTCGAGAAATCCAACTTTATACGTTCAACCGTCGATTGCAAATGTTTGACCGTCATTATAATTCATAATTATACCGAATTCATGAATGAGTTAAGGAAGTAAATGAATTTATAAAGTACAAGTTTCCAAACGTTAAATCCGTTTTGAGAAAAGCCTTGTCTCGCCTCCACGCGCTGGTCTCATTGGGGGCTACGCCTCGCCCCCTTTCGTACATATATACACTAACACAACCACTGTCGCCACCCTCGATCGGTTTGTCTTTAGGGAGTGTTCACAAATTCCGTAATGTTTATTTCCCTACTTTTCGAACCCCCGCGCCCCACGCGTGTAACAGATTGCGTCGTACGAAATTTCTTTCTCTCTTCTGTTTCGTAATGTTTTTTTCAAATTTAGTCGCCTTGAAAAGTAATATATATAAATGGAATGATTCCAAATATGTAGCTTGCTTAATCCTGAAAACTGGCCAAAACGAAAGTTCAAATAACGATGTTTCTTCCACTATTAAATTTCGTATACTGAAGCTTTATGTATTTTTTTAGGAATTATTTAAAAATAGTAAACATTTATTTTGAAATAGAAATGTTGAATAAATAATTCAAATGCTCTTTCTCTAAAAGTACGATGTAGGGTAAACCACCCAGTTATTGGATACTTAAGCAATTTACAAGATTTGAGACCGTGTTAAAAAGATATTTTTCTACCTCGAGAGATATGAATGGTGGCTAATTTTGATTGAAAATATATTGGCTTTACATTCTAGTAACTTACAATTTTAAGTTGGAAAGAATATAATTTTCAATAATAAAAAGCTGGGATAAAGTAAAAAAACTTAGTTATTGGACAGTGTTCTTATTTCTTGGAAATACTCAATCCAAGTAATTGGACAGTCAAGAATCAATAAGCCAGGTGCGGTCTTTGATGATATTTATTAAAGTAAAAACTAGGAATCTTGTTTTTATTTATTTAAATCAGACTGTGTCTAATAACTGCAAGGTGTCCAATAACTGGGTGGTTTACCCTACATACAATATATATATCATATATCATATATAATATATACATACATATATATACAGTAAATTCCGCTTAATACGATATTCAAAGAGATGTGCGAAAAATCGTCTTAGATGAGAAAACGTCTTATGCAGGACACGTCTTAACAGCCGAATAAAAACAGAAATACACCGATACAATCATGAACGTTTATACATCTGTGTGTTAAAGGATAGATATACATATATATTTAAGATCAATACAATTAAATTACACAAAGAAAGAAATTTGCTTGATCGGAGTAAATGTACTTTTGGATAGTGCTAAGAGCACATTTATTCGATTCACATGAATATCTATTTGACTCAAATAATATTTAATTGCATCAACAATATTTATATTCGTCTAATCGATATTCATTCTAATCGAATAAATGTACTCTTAAGACTATTCAAAAATACGTTTATTTCGATTAAGTAAATTTTTTTCTCAGTGTACGCATAAATAAATCGAAATCAATTCTTCAGTTCTTTAAAAAGAGAGAAAGTAGTAATCTTCTTTTGATTTAAGTTTTATGTCATCTGACTCAGTAATAGATTTTGGATTGAGTTTAACTTTTGAAAGACCATCGGATGCGAAAATAGAGCAAACGTACTATGCAACAATATAAATAGGCGCAATATTGCTAAAAGTGTAGTTTACAGAGACACGGCATCGTCGATTGTTTAAAAAAAGCGTTATAAACGGGAATGAAGCGCGTATAATGTGGGGAATCGTATTAACCGAGATCATAAGAGAATTCTACTGTAATAAAAATATGAAAGGTAATATTATCAGAAAATTGAATTCTCTATGAAATTGTTCTCTATTATTTTTGTTATACCTTTCATATTTCATGAGATATTAAAGATTGTATTCTAAGGTGCGCCACATTTGACGTCTCTGAGACTTCACGCGCCCACTCAGAAAAAACCAGCAATTTTTACAGTTTCATCCAGTAGCGCTGAGATTCGAGCTGATTTTCAAGAATTTGTACAAAGGACACATTCCTATTTACAAGTTTATAACTGTACAAATACTAGTTTAATCAGATGTAATATCTGTTTCCGCAGGAATCTCTATCGGTCCCCCAGGAAAAACATCTAATTACTGTGTAATTCTGTAACGTTTCCTAAGTGGAAACATAATTTATGCTGTAGTCAAATTGTAATTCGTGTAGTTCCTTTTTCACCGTGCAGTTACATAGGAACGGCAAACGCCCCCAGTTGGGATTAATATGTTAAACTGGCGAAGATCAATTCACGCTATATTTTCATACGTCTCTAAGTTGACTACAAGAAACGACTCTGTCTCGTTTTTCATCTCGTCCCTCCTTCTTCATTCAACTCTTCAGCTTAAACTCGGAAATTTTCTCGCGTTGAACAAACATTTTACCTCGTACTGTGACGCAAAGTATCTCCAAGAGCATATAGCACTTATAAAACTTATTAGAACATTGTATATTGCCACTTTATGGGTAATAATGCAACAGACGGAAGCATTGCGCTCGAAACGTGGATAGGTATCACTGTTGCGACTATACTTCTCGACTGTCAATCACTTAGAGTGAGTTAGCTGCATCATGTCGCTGTGAAAGGTAGAAATATTGAGGTACGAAAGAAACTTTTTATACCTCGATGTGCATTTCTCCTATATTAGTAAAGTTTCTTTCTCTCTTTTCCCTACGAACCCGTCCATTTCTTCATGTAGATATACACGTTATATTCGTGTGTGTTATACGTCTACTTCTCATACAATAAGAGCATGATGCGCTCAACCGTCAAGCACTCTCCTACCTTCCACTTTTTCGTCGGGGGGCGCTCGTATTTAAATAAGTATTCCCATCCTTAAAACGTTGGACCACATGTGCATCCTACATATCAATTTCGAGATGGTTGCCTCCGCTCCGAAAGAGCCGGGAGAAACTTGCCTCGTCTCTCGCTCTTCGTCATTCGCTTTGTATTTATTCTGTGCAGTCTGATTCCCCGTGATCGAATAGTCTTGAAATCGAGCCGACATTTTTATATTACACGCGTCATGTAAATTAAGTTCGAGACGTGAGAACGAAAAATTCGTATCTTTTTGTAGTTGCGAATTTTGGGTATAAATATTACTTTCATATCAATTTTTCTTATGGAAATTTTGTATGAGTATGTATTCGCGCGAGAAAAGTCACTATCCTTGCGCGAGATAATTGTTCGGTCATCTTATTTAGACAGGGATGCCCTATTCTATTTATGTGGCTTCTCACCAGATGAGTCAAAAAATATATATAGACCACGCGTAATTGTGCTAGAACTAGGCGCACGAAACGCACTTCCGCACCGCGTGGCTCGCGAAGCCCAAAAGCAATATTTCTTTTCTTCTATTTGGAGTGAATCTTCTATCTAGCCGCTCATACAGGGTAGACCATTTATAGCATTACAAGCTAACATCCATTACGTAGAAGTTTTCCTTCGGATAAAGATGTTAAAGAGATTGCAAAGTTATCGGCGTTTTTTTTGATCGAAATTGACTTTTGTTTAATACGAAGTGTGTGCACAACAATCGAAATCATGTAGTTATAAAATACATACTCGTACATATTATGAGAGCTTCGTCTGTACGTCTGCCTATTTCTCTTCCGAAGGCCGAGTCGAAGTGCCAACTTATCGAACTCTATTGAATTCGCGCCGATCATACTCTGAACAAAATAATTATAATATTAATGTTAATCCTCTGTAGTCACCAAAGGTCCATTTGATCCAGGCTTCAATTTTGAAGCTGACCGTACTTCTTTTTTTTTAAATCACAACTAAAATCGCGTCAGATCTCGGAATAAATAACTTCTTTAAACTCGTACTACGAACCTTCTTCGGATTTCGGAAAAAATCGTTTTTGAAACGTGTATTGTAGAACTATATAGGTGTTGCTTCAAAGTACCATATCTTATGAAAATAATCCATTGACTTTGTTAAGAAAACTCTAAAAATGAAGTTATGATATTTTTAGTGAAGCAGCTCATTTTCAACGCACCTACATATTAACAATCGTTTTTCAATATGTCATTATTTCATTTTTCAACTAGACACGGTGATTTGATATTCTACAATGTTCGAAAAATATTCCATAATTTGTCAGTTTAAATTGGACGGATGTTGTTCACGTGGCTATTGTTTAAAAATCTGTTCGGTCCGTTTGTCCCATGTGTGACCACCGCGGAACTGTTCGAACACGTGACCACGGAGGGTTAACCAAAATTTGTTTGATGTGGGAACAACGAAATATTTTTATCGAGATAATGAAACTTTTTGTTACGACAAATAAATATCGGTTGTGGCAACGCAATGTTTCTAAAACGTTTGGTTATGGCAACCTAACGTTTTTTTATCGCAATAAAAATATCTCGTTATTCCCATGTAAACCAAAGTTTGGTCAACACTACTAATCATTTTCTCTCAGTGTAAGAGCCTGAATTACGCTCTGATCAAATTCGGTAATCGCACAGCAGCCGCGTCCCCGCGCGTCCCGATTCGGCAGCATAAGGAAATGAGGCGCCACCGAGGGACATAGCTCACGCCGAGACTCGGGGCTCGATCAATGTCTCCATTAGGGGACGGCCCTTTGCGCGCGGCACTCGCACGTCACAAATGACCTAATCCCTCGGTGGGAAATGCCCCGCGACTAAATTCGGCCCCGTACAGGCATCACCCTTACGTGGAAAGGGGCTGCGGAAAGTCTGACGCGCGAGAGGCGACGTGACGTCGCGCACACGCGAGATAAAAACGTGCTCGTGTCCGATCGCCTCTCCGCATCGGAGTCCCAGTAAAGCCGTCGCGAGAGAAAAGACGCGCGCGCCTCTCCCCTGATACGCACGTGCGTTCGCGAGTCCTCGAGTATTCGCCGCACACCTACCTCGCCGCCCAACGCTACGACGCATCGCGCGCGGGCCAAGATTCATGGCTCGGTGCCACCCGAAAATATTTATCGTCGATGCGTGCGGTCTGTGCCCGCGGAGAAGGGTCTCTAATAGGGCATAAAAAGCGACGAGAAGAAGGGGGGAGTAAAGCCGAGGCGGTCGGGCAAAAGGAAAATGGGACCGGAGAAAATTCGACGCCACGGGTTAACCGGGGAAAATTGCTTACACATGCATAAATGTATATCCGCGCGGTGGCTCTCCGGCTTTCCCGGCGCGCCTGTCGCTCTCTCGCTTCGACTGTGTAGCGGCGGTGTTTATAGTCGCGCCGTGTGTGGAAAGGGTATAGACGGGCAATATATACGACAGTGAATGCGACGAGTGCTTGGCGCTGTGGAATGCGCTAACGACTATGGCGGTGATTCTTTCTCTGTTTCTCTCTTTTTTTTTTCGCGAGCTTTGAAACCTCGCCATTTGACGAGGCGATGCCCGAGCTCGCATTCCCGTTGTCGGCGTGATTATACGGGGTAACGCTTAACGATTGCTTGTACATGGTTGTCGTTTGAGATAGTCGCGCAGTTTTGCATCCGGTGTTGTAAAAATGAATTCTGGGGTTTTTCTTTTTCGAGCAACGACTACGATTGCAACGTATGTATGATAATATGATACGACATGTAGGAGTTATCGTCTCTTCCAATAAATGTCAACTGATTCGCGCGAGAACCAATTTTGGAATCTGTTGACATAGCATTGCGTTCGTCGCATCTCTTGACATTGAATTAAATGATATGACTCACCAATGGCTCAATTAGCCTTTGGCCTTCGGTATGATGTTTCCAATTACGATTCGGAATGAATCCATTCGCGTTTCAGTCAAATCCCTCGCGAATTTGTGCACATCTGTAACAAAAAATAAAAATAAAATAAGAAAATTGGCGAACAAGCTGAGGAAAAATAATAAGTTTCGCTAATCGCAAAATGAAGTTTGTTAAGGTGAATTTTTCAAAAACCATGCATGCTATGACCATCACTATAATTGTCCTGTATTGTTTAGTGAAGCATCTATAAATTGTGATTTTTTCATACTTCTGATTTCAGTAGTTTCTGAGATAAGAGGAGAGGGGCTGGAATGATCATTTTTGACAAAAAACTTCTTTTAGACTTAAAGATTTTGCCCTCTTTACAATTTTTTCAGCATTTTTGAGTAATAAGTACTGAAAAATATATTGGTCAATATAATAGTTAGTATAGGCGATAATATTATATAAGCATGCCAAATTTCAAGTTTCTACGTCAAATGGTTTTTAAAATAAATGCCTGTGTGACGAACAGACACGTAAATGACTTTATAAGAGTTCCCATATCAAACAAATGTTTTGCGTAACATTACAAATCATTTTTCTCAGTGCAGTAATTCAAAATGGGGCATTTTGTCTCACGACTTTAAGCCGAGAGAATTCCGAAGTTTGTAGTTGAATCGTAAATTTCATCCGCTCGACACACGAGTGCTCGCAGCTCTACTTGTACACCATACCTATATATTTATAGATATAAGTAACCAAATAATACTTAAAGGAGGGCTGGCTAGACGCAACTGTAATTAATGCGCCGAGACACGTGTTACTTGCAACTACAATTACTTATCTTCGGTACGTAGCTATTTATACAGCGCGCACGTATGTGTGTGTGGATGAAGTATCCCTACTTGTACATATACGGACGTTACATAACTTACGGTACAGTACCGATTACGTAAACATGTATACGAATTACGAAAGGTAGGCAGAGACAAAGTGTGCGTTTAAGCGTCCCCTTTTATGGTGATTTACATCGGTCCCGCACCCTTACACTTATCCTTATACACGTAGAGTCGGCATACTTTTTATGGGTACATATCTCTCGTCCTTGTGTTCGGTCGCTTGTATACAGGGGATGTCGCAAATCCCCAGTGAACGAGATTCCTGAACGCGACGAATCTCTCTGGACTTAGAGGGGAAAGTGGAGCAAAACCCGATATTTCAGACGGCCCCTCGTCCCGCGCCACGATTCGTAGTGATAATGCTCAAGATACTCGCATATCACGGAGAGAAAGAATCGAAACAGAATGTAAATAAGATCTAACGTTCGATGTTAGACTGGAGTATCATAGTAAATTGGGGATATAGTTGCAAAATGATAAAAAACAGTAAGGAAGCGTACCCAAATTATGTAAGGTTTTTTTTTTTTTGGGGGGGGGGGGGGTCAAACAATTTCTTACGAAGTCTTACGAGGAGGGAGGGAGGTATAATCCAAATTTTACTTAAGATGGTAATATTCCATTTTTATATAAATTGAAAAGTTCAATCATTTCAAATACCTATTCATTTCCTTATTTAATAAATCATTGTAATTTTTCTATACTTAGTCCTATTATAATGAAATCTGATTTAAGAAAAAAGGGAGGAAGGTGGGGTTTTTAAAGAATCTTACGTTTCCTTACATAGAGGTGAGGGGGAGAGGGTAACAAATTTGTTTGAAGTACTTTACGTTTTGTGCTCGTTCCCTAATTTCACAACCAGAGTAAAACTCATCTCAATCGTATACAGCGCAAAAAAGTCGGCAATACATTGCAGCAAATGGTTACACATATTGCAAGATATACTATTATGTATAATACAGATCACAGCGTATGAGTATTGGTGCCATAACCTTGATTTACTCAAAAAGTAACGAAGTGTTATTTTTATACATCTGCATTATGATGGCATTGCCATAGTCGATGAATTTGTCCTGCTAAATAGTCACCCGACGAATTCTTCATCCCGTAATCACAATAAGTACTTTATTTTCCATTAACTTTTTCATGATAAACGTAATGCCAAACCCGTGATTTCGCACGCTCTGCACGCCAAAAGCAAGCATCGCAACAGTAAACGCAAGCTATGCATCGGGTAAACAAACACAGACTAATTGTAGGACTGGGTGTTAGACTGGTCAACAGGGCGCTGCAAGAAATCTCCCGAAATTCAGTTAATAGCAAAGTACTCTGTACGTTATGCTATATATAAGACACGTTTAATTTTTAGAGTCAGTTTCTTCTCTCCGTACAGAAGAATCGAGTCGTTCTACTTCGTTGAGGTCTGACGCAACGGGAATGCTTCTCCTTAAAAGAGGGCGGAGGAGTAAGATAGTGCACATACGCACTGCTATGCCATTTATTTATCTCGTTGCAATACTGTGCTGTTATGGACATGTGCTTAAAAAGTTGCAAGTAGATATTATCGCGATAAATAAGCGAGCGTAGACCGAAAAGTTATTTATGCATTGTATGCATCAATAAATAATACCCCGCCATAAGTTTATCGGGAAACGTGATGTAAATAATGAAATTGAGACCGAAATCGAAACCTTTACCTGCGACCTGTCGAACTAACGGGAGCGAGATCATATGGCCTTGAATGGCCTCACGCAAATAACCATTTATTTCTCTAAAACCAAATATTCACGTTACCAATGTCCACGGGGAGATAAATTCTTCCCTATTAATAAGAATTTAGGCATTGATAATATGAGCAAAACTTCAAAACTGAAGGAGAAATCTACTTGTGACATTTCCAATCGTACAGCTGTACACGCACGTCTTATACTCTTGCATTAGAGGTGTGAAGTATTCGTGAAGCGATGGAACGAAGTTCGAGGTATGGCTGATGGATTACACTAGCAGTGTATATGCGTACACACACATAAACATTTGGCTTGGTTCTGTCCCCTTAGCGAGCCTAGGCTACTGTGGAATACAATACTAGTGTCCCCTTCTAGGCAAATATGGAACTTCATTTTTCCTAGAAGAGCAACTAGAATTTCTTTCACTACTTTCTCCGTAATTTGAACGGAAATCATAAAGTGAAGACACTTTTCATATCATCGGCTTACTTGTAAAACCTTCTAAGTCCGATTTTCAGACATAGGACTTAGTAGGTTTTACAAGTAAGCCGATGATATATTGAACAAATTAAAAATTTGGAACTGAAGATATCTGTACCTGCCTTCATATTTCTTTGTCGATATGCTAGTGAAATATCGTTGGCTTACTTGTAAAAGCTACTAAGGGCCGGTTTTACCAACAGGTATAAACGCGGTATAGCGCTATACTGAGAATATCCATAAGGCTTATTGCTGGTTATTCTCAGTATAGCGCTATACCGCGTTTATATCAGGTTGGTAAAACCGGCCCTTAGAAGGTTTTACAAGTAAGCCGACGATATGTAAAATAGATCGAAATTATTTCTTGAAATCATAATCACCATGAAAAGGTTGCGAAATCGAAAAATAATAAAATTACTGCTAGCAGACAATCCAATACACGATGGTGGCCTTGTTGTTCTAATAACAATATTTTTATTAATTTGAGTCGCAGCCTAAGCTAATTCTATTTCAGGGAATGACACGTAGTTTAATTATTAAATAGAATTAAAAATAATATTTCTTTACGTCAATTACACCTAAAACTCTCAATTGTTCTAATTTTTCATGGGGAAATTTTTTTACCGAAGTAGGAATTAGCTCTAAACCAATGATTCAACAATTTCACAGTGTTATTCAAATGGAAGTTAGAAAAAGCGATTGAGACATCTCTAAATATTGAGTGAGAATGTGCACCCGTCGACATATTCAAAGTTACATTAAATACTAACGTTTTAAGTGCCCGCCAAAAGAATTAATTGAAAAAGCTTTTTTTTGAGTCAGTCTAATGTAGGTATATATCAGTTTATGTCTCTAACAAGGAAACCGTCCCAGGTGTACTTCGCCGATTTCGTTCATTCTGATATACATTACCTTACATTAAAATCTAAGAGATACATATTTTTTTTATCTGCGGAAAAACATTTCTAGAGGGTGAAATTAACCCTCAAAGTTGACAGCTCCTAGGAGCTGGTTTTCACATACTTGCAATTAATCTTTTGAAATGAAACCCAGTAAATAATAATCTACATAAAAAATGACGAGAGATGCAATTTATTACATTTTTCGTGAGGGTAATTAATTAAACAATTATAAGGGTTTTTTTACAGCAATTCTGTGAATTTCAACCACTTATAATTTTTTAATCAATTACCCTCACGAAATGTAATAAATTGCATTTTTCATTATTTTTTATGTAGTATATTATCCGCTTGGCTTCATTTCAAATGATCAATTGCAAGTACTTATGTGAAAACCAGCAATCACTCCTAGGAGCTATGAACTTTGAGGGTCAACTTCACCCCCTAGAAATGTTTTTCCGCAGATAAAAAAAAACGTAAGTATCTCTTAGATTTTAATGTAGAATAACATATATCAGAATTAACGAAATCGGCGAGGTACACCTGGACCGTTTCCTTGTAAGTACAAGTAGATAGGAGTGGAGTCGACTAAAAACCTCATAAAAGAGGATAATTAAACTCCGCCTCTGCTTACGTTTCCTAATTCGTATGCAAATTTACATTCATGTTAACGTAGGTATAAAATATTTTAGAACGACCGTGCTAATGACGAAGAATTATAATTATAATTAATGTGTATCTCACAACGTTAATTTTTGAAGCTCTTCCGCGCGCGATTATTATTTATGCATAATTATATGTATTTTTACGAATTGGTGTGTGTGTGTGTGTGTGTGTGTGTGTGTGTGTGTACATTTAATATATATTTCTCACGAATCTAAATTTCATTTTCGTACATGAAAGTATCTTCGTATCTGTATCTTGCGGAAGATGCATTTAAAGATGCAGCTATAGGTACGCGCGTATCGCGCAATAAACGATGTTCGCGAACCCCACAGCCTCGACCTTGCCTCTCCACACAGTTCGATAACTACCACCCGACGTGACTCGACGTTCTCTTCTCGGATGGAACGTCACGGTCGATCCTCGCGATCTCGGGAACTTTTAAATCGTTTTGGAGTCGGTGAGCATTCTGGGGTTCGCAACCCTGTACTTAGAAAGGGTCTTAAGGGTCGAGGAGACAAGGGGAGGAACTATTTATGTAAAGCCGTGTATAAATATGTATGCGAAGAAAAAAGGGCGGATACCAACACGAGTTGGGTGTACGGAGGAGGGGGCATCCGTAGTGGGGAGGGGGAAACGCAGCGAAGGGTGAGAAAGGCGGTGGTGTGTAGCACGGAAGGCAGGCGAGCAGGAAGGTAGGGGAGGAAGGAAGGAAGGAAGGAAGGAAGGAAGGAAGGAAGAAAGGGAGCATCTGGAGGTGGCGTTCACCTCCGTACGATAATACGCCCATCAGCATAATCGGGCAATCTGTTTTACTCAACTTTTAACGAGACGAGCCCCAATTTCGACTCGCGCGCTCGATTTGTCAGTCGAACTTAGCGGGTTAAGGTGGAGAAAAAATGTTCGAGTTCAACACCCGCTGAGATGTATGAGATCGATTTTGCCCCGAGGCGGCGCAATTATGTTTTGCTCTTTCTCGACGTCGATGGTTCATGCAGGTCCATCGAAATTTTTTCTGCGATGGATCTTACGCATCATTCGATCATTCGTGAGCATTCTAATTTGTCGTATGCACAGTAAAAAAGTAGTTTCAATTTTTAACACTGTGTGTCACCGATATAGACATATATATATACCACAACTGGTGTCATTTAATCTTATGCCACTGTTATTTAACACCAAAAGTGATCTCATCTGTTTAGTTAAACTGATCACCTTTTGGTTAGAATTAATAATCAAACGTTTAGTTGAAATAAGCAAACATTTGGTTGGAATAATTAAATATTTTGGTTCAACTGACCAGTATTTTGGTTTGAATATCTAAGTGTGTTTAACTATTGTAGATGCGTTTCGACATTTAAACCTAATTATATTTCTCAGTGCATAGATGTACCTATAGGCGATTTTCGGAAAAGTTAGGTTATATAGGAGAACGGAGTGAAACTTAGTACTCCAGTTGGCCCTTGGTTATCGCGATTAATAGCGGAATGCAGGGGCCAACTTGAATACTCCTCGAATATCTTCTGTATATCGTGTGATAAACTAGACGCGAAATCAATACCTACTAGCAAATCTTCGAGCAATTTGTAAGATTCTTTCAGCGCGCTTCTCTCGTGGATATCTCGCCTTTGTGTTTTCATATTGTATTTATCTAGTTACCAGCATCCACGATGTAAGCGATCGTCAATGACGAATCGATTTACAAACTTTTCTCATTATCCGATTCCGAAGTGGTTGGAAAAGTAACTGTAATTGCGGTATTTGAAAGAACGTGCAAGGATACGACGTATATTCCTTGGAAGCGTTTAGGTTTCGAGTTACATAACCATCTAAGTATCTACTTCGGGCGGCAGACGAGAAGGGGATGGAACGAACGAGAGAAGATAGGGAGGGATACTGTAATCTGTTAATCTGAAAGCTACTGAATGCCGCTGTAACTTTCTCCATTAGAGTAAGTATTTCATGGGATGTGTATCAACACCCGATTCCACAATGGGACGAGCTCTATCGAAACGTGCTGTCAATCGGCTTTAATTTGCAAAGTCCCACAACTCATCACACGTCTCGTCTTTCCATCGAATTAAACGATTTCTCAACGAAAATCCTAAAATCTCAGCGGATAAATTATCTAACGTTACATCGCAGGATATTTTTGGAAAAGAGTGTTTCGATTCTTTTCTCGAAGCTGCGCGTAATCCTTCGCGATTTATGTGTTTTCTCAACTGAAGTATGCCTAACTATTATACTTGAATTTACAATGAAACACAAAGTCGCGTCGCCCATTTCTTTCCACCTCAAAAAGACGTATAAAAGAGGGGTTATATTATATATATAGCGGCGTACGTCATTTTACGTCTCATTGTAAACTCACCCTCATACGTAAGACTGTATCCATCCCCGTGTATCCCATCTTTCTCTTCCGAATAAATGCTACATTGTCCTCGCCGTGAACCACCGGCACCGCGACCGACTTGAGCTGGGTTTGGGTCGGTTTTACCAGGTTTATTCGATCCCTTTGTCGAACGGAGACCCTATAGGATATCTCAAAATGGACCTACGGATCGGATCCAGTTCGTTTACGCTATTCATTCGAAAGTGTGCAAAGTGGATTTACAGCCGTGCGTTCAACCGGCCATATTCCGAGAGCGTGACGAAAAGTACCGAGCTCTAAATCCTTTCGGTTCCATTCGAAAGCATTTAGAGCCCCGAATAATCGAAATTTCGTCGCTTCGAGTATCGTCTTTCGGCACACAAATCGTCCCTCCGAATCTAAGGGTCGTAGTTTCGACTTGGCTCGCATAGAATTCCAGTCGATGGTTTCAATTATTGTTTTTGAGGCAATCACCGCGCCGCGCAACCCGTTAAGTTCGCCCAACCATAAAGGCTCGCGACCTCGGCGTCTCTGTTAAACGCGAGCCACGCCTCGATTTCGAATGCTCGAGCCTAAAGCACCACGGTGCCTTCTAATAGAGCGAATTACCGTGACCCAAGGAATTCGTGTTAATGCCCGGAAGACACGAAACGCGGACACGCGGCCGAACATGCCAACCTACGTTGCTTGAAATCGCTATTACCTATTTATATACACCTATATCACGTACGAGAGGTATTCTTATATCAAACAGAGGCATTCCTGGTATGCGGTGAATTATTTGGAGGAAAAAGCGGGAGGTTAGTCCTGCTGAATTCGCGCTATCGGTCAGTTCGCCGTACGATCAAACATTCCGCCATGAAATTTCTATCGACTCGCGGAAATTAGAAGTGATAAATAACCGCTGATAAAAAATGCATGGTAGAATACTTAGTTGGATGGTAACTTAATCGCTAGGGTAACTTCGCCTTTCATTATTCAGACTGTTGGTTGGGCCGAACCTTTGGCTTATTTATTCAACTAATATGTATACCCTTCCCAATAAAAACTAATTAGTATAAACATGGTTGTGCATATGTATAGGTTTATCACTAAGCACATTTATTTTCGAAAAAATATTCGCCTAATATATACCGTATTTTCAATATTTATCATACAACGAACGTTTCATCATCGTATATCTGCATAATGTAATAAACGTATGTGTAAAGGTTTTTTTCACTAGTTATATCAATACCATATTTATGTATACCAATCAGTTTTTATCGGGTTGTCTTTTATCATGTCAAAGCAATTTGTGCTCTATAAAATTTTTATTTCATTTGAAAAAGAAAATTTTCTTCAGTTGAAGTAAAAACTTTTCTGGGTACAAATTGATTTTATGTGACAAAAACGAAGGTATGTATACGTATATGTGTACATTGATTGGATACGTAAGCTAAAGCCCAGCCAACAATTCGAATAATTAAGGCGATTAAGTTCCCGTCCGATGAAATATTCTACCATGCATTTCTTAAAATAGCTTTAAGAATAATATTCAAGCTTCACAGTGCAGAGACAAAGCAGTGTTAGGAAAATAAGAACATAATTTCACAGAAATAGGGACCTTTATGGACCATATTCAAAACGCTTATACAGATAGCTCATAGTTTATGCAGGATTAGCATCATACGTATAAAATTTGTTACTGATTAATGGCTATCGCAAAATCTGCTGCACTCGATCATCAAGTACCTAAGGTTTATTGCCACAAAGATACGTCAGTCATCATATATATATATATATATATAAGAATAAGAATGTATTGAATTCCATGTGTATTTCTAAAAATAAATAAAATCTTTTAAGGTTTTATTAGTAATTATAAAGAGAAATAGAACAACGTGTCTTTATTGCCTTTATGGGACTTTACTTATTTTTTACAGATTCGTATAAAATTTGGTAAATCCCTATTTATTATCTCAAATACACATAAAATTCAATAAATTCCTATTCGTCCTTCTCAAACTTTTCTAATGGATATCCCGAATTACCGTGTCAAATATAAATTGTCTATGGGAATCTATGAGATCTTTTCAATAGAGTGAACATATCTTTGAAGCCTGGAATATACATTCTTGGTTCCAGAAATTAATTTTCTTTGCATCGATAATAGTTTCTCTAAATGACCAACACGTTAATAGTATCTTATGTCATTAGGCGAAAATGCGAGGTTTTTGCAGACTGTGTCTAATTAGGTTGTAGCACGAGGTATGATGGGAGGACAAGACTCGCTGAAGACGAGCCTCATCCCCTCACCATGCCTCGTGCTACGACCTAAACACAGTTTTAAAAATCCGAGGATTTCAGTCGAATGACATAAGATACTATTAACGTGTTGGTCATTTAGAGAAACTATTATCGACGCAAAGAAAATTAATTTTTAACTATTTTTTCTCACGAATGCCCATTTCTCAAAACAAAACAAACAGAAGTATACGCGGCTCATTTCACGTTGCGTTTATCAGTTTGCAAAAAGGACCAACTTCGAACAAAGCAATCTTTTAACAGCCTGTGGACTCCCAGTCGGTGTCACGCGGAAAAAACTCCACCTTACGGTCTAAAAATAAGCTAGAAAAGGCCTGGAAATGGGCATGAGTGAGGAAAAATATTATTGGTTTATTGCATTGCGCTGCAGTAGATCGATCTGTCTCTTTATCTGGTTTTAAAGGTGAGTAGGTTACGTAGCTACGACTCTACGGTGCGCCTCCTCGATCTGCTCCCGCGTCGTCTTTGATCTTCGCTTCTCGGAATTCGAAGTGCGCGTGCGGCGTGTGTGTTGAACGTATTCATGTGTGCATGTATACTCGACGTATATAAAGTTACTTTATTCGTGTGAAAAAGACCATGATTGAACTTGCCTCTCGTATACATTCACATCTATGGGCACGATCGACTCGTTCGCCTTTTTCATGTAATCGTGTCATTTCGCCGGTGTCTTTGATGGTATACCGCACTGATTCGATCGTTGCAGGGCACCCTCCTTGAGTACAACTCCTCAGACACTCTGACTTTGAAGACTCTGACCCTTGCGCATTCCGGAGAATACTCCTGCCTCGCTACGAATATCATCGGAGAAACGAGAAGCCTTCCGGTGTTAATTCATATGAAATGTAAGTACAGGGTGTGAGACAATTTTATATATTGATTCTATAAGATAATTCTTCGTGCAAGCTCTTTCTCTCCCTTCATATGAAACCAAGAACGATAAATGAGGTACCATTTTAAAAATAGAGTTCTCCGGTTTTGACGAATTGTTAATTTACAATTGCACATTCTATTATTTGTTTAAAAATCGAAGGTAAAAATTGACTCTTGGCAAAGATAACCATAATCTACAATCATTCCATATCTCTTGCATTTACGTTCCCCATCTTTTGTCGTCTGCGGAATTTCCGCACTGGTCTACACATTTTTTATTGATATAAGCCGAGAGTTGATAAATAACGAGACGATTATAAATCATAATGACTCTCTTAAGAGGCTATAAATACAATAGATTTAACGTACAGATCCCTCTTGCAAAAATATAGTTCACAGCGACGTAATTAAATCCGGTATACCTTTGTGCAGTATTTAGACACACGTATAGTACATTTTTATGCGCATGGCTATACCATCCCTCAGACACGAACGTGGTAAATTCTGTAAGCGTTGAGATGCGATGCACTCGCACTGCCGGGAGAAACGAACGAGACTATTTTAATAAAGCCAGACGTCCGACGTAACGGGGAAGTTTCTACTTAAACCCTGCCTCTCTTCAAGAAGCAGGTGCGGACGCTTTCTCCTTTTCTGAGATTATTTTACACGAAGCTTTGAGCGCTCGCATATATGTACTCGGGGCACATGTACAGCCACGTACGCGTGCTTTCATGAATAAATATGGACACGAAACATTGTATAACTGCCAGGCGAGAAACGTTCGAATGGGAGGAACGGGTGAAAGTATTCTAATAGAGTCAGACATCTGGCATAACGAGGATTTCTCCATTTAAATCCATCCTCGTTAAGAAGCAGACACATCCATGCGTTTACTTTTTTTTTTATTAAGAACGTTGTTTTATCGCTTTCAATGAGATTTCTTTCACCGGTCCTTAAGATTCTCCAAAAAGACCTGCCGTCTGACGCAACGAGTGTTTTTCTACTTAAATTCTGCCCCTTCTAAAACGTGAACGTAGATGAGCGTTCTCCGACGAGAAATTAGTCTCTAATGATCGGAGAGAGATGCTGCAAGAAATTCACTCTTCTCTCGCTCTTCCCGTTAAAGACGCCCCGCGATGCAGAGAGGGACACGAGAGGCGGGAAGTCGCCGCCGTCCGGCACGAGACGCTCTTGTTGCGCTGTGAAGTCGAAGCTGTGCCGGGCGACACGGTGCGTTTTTCGTGGACCTACAACGGCACTCCGGGCGACGTGCTACCGATGCCGAATACCAAGGCACGAAACAAGGGGCTGACGAGTGTCCTCGAGTACACGCCGACTGCGGAGGGAGATTTCGGTACGCTCGCTTGCTGGGCCAGCAATAGCGTGGGAAGGCAGAAGACTCCTTGTCTCTTTAACGTCGTGCCGGCAAGTAAGTTTTACAACGAGGTCTAGATTTTAAAGTTACGTAAGAGCTTCCTTGCGATCACTATCGGATGCCTTAAATTCTCAGCATGATTATGACTAAGGTAAGTATCCCAATTCTTAACCATTTATATGTTTAGTTCTATTAACAAAAGTGTAATATTGACGTGTCTTCAATTAACGGAAATATTTATCTAAATACCGTAGGCTGTTCACATGAATATGAGATATTTCAGGATTTGGTTAGCAATAATTGGGACATTCACCTTTTATGAGTAATACTGTGAGAGAAATATTTTCTGGTGGCAAAAAAATGTTTCCTTCAATCAAAGACATGCTATAATTCAAGGATCAAGCTATGATTTTCTTCGTACAAGAAAATATTTAATAGACTCGAGTAATTGATTTTTTCGTACAGAAAGAATTTCTTGTTGCACAACGAAGGTATTCTTAAAATAAAAAAATATATTCTTTGACCAAGAATCGGTATTCTTAAAAGTTTGTAAGATCATATGTTCTTGATTTAAGACATTTTTTACACTAGCAATTATTTCTCTCGGTGTATATCCTCAGTTTCCGAGTGGTAATCGCGTCGAAATTTATTTATCTACAATAGGGGTACATATATATAAGGGTATGCCCAGAATAAAACACCTCAGTATCAGAAGGTCATCCACCCTGGTAAAGCAAACTGCAATGTTTATGAAACGTCGGTAAATAAATAAATTTTAACGCGGTTATCACTCGAAAACCAAGATTAGTAATACTCATATACACTGTTAAAAGTTTCCTTTGAAAATTGAAGTGAAAGCAACCGAAGCAATTATTATCTACATTCGTACCTAAAATATCATATCAAATAATAAATCGTCACGTCTGTAATGTCCTTTTGTTTTGAATTTTAGACTAAAATATGAATATTGAGACAGAGAGAGAGTGTAAGTATTTATGTACTGTAAGAAATTCAGACTAAATCAGGGATTCTATGTTTTGTCTGATTTTCGTAACAAGAAATTCTGTATTTGTTACAATTCTCGTACGATCGTAATCTTTTTATTTCATTCTCACATGTGTTGACTCAATACAAGTTATTGGGAAATGGAAATGTCATACTCTACCTAGCGGTAGAAATGAAAAACAGCGTGTGTAGGTTACTTTTGGAAACTACGTTTCCACTCCATTTTCCAATACCCAATAATACTTCAATAAGAGTTGACGTTTCGCTTGCATATTTTTTTGGTTCTTATTAATAAGCGAGTTTCTAGTTATTTAAAATATACCTTTTTTGTATCAACCTGCCCCACCTTCCCGTAATAGTATCTCGTATATATCCCGCCTCGATGGGTTTATTTGCCCAACTGTCCGGCTCCACTTTGAGCTCGACGCTCTGAAACTCTCCGCTCCATTTCACAATTCGAAATCGACCCAAACGTCAAATACGAGTACTTGCACGCGGAGAGCCGTATAAGTACTCGCAAATCGCGTGCATGCCAACGTTTCACATCCACTCTTCGCGGGAGTTTATTTGTCCCGCTGTCCAGTTTATTCCTCCGAGCCCCATCCCCGTTTACCCCTCCGCCTCCTAGCCCTTCGATAAAAACAGAAGCTTGTCTCTCGCTCGGATCCGAGTGGGATCATATTTTCAGTATAAGCTCCGATTAAACGGCGACGTATTCGAAAGGTGACCTACTAAAAATTGCCATGCGGATGGGTACGAGGAGAGAATAAAAATGTCACGATAATTTTAAGGACACATTCGCTTCTCCAGTTGTCGATTTTACTGATCTTCGCGAGTAGAAAATAAGACCTTTTCCAAATTTGTTTCAGCTATACTGCATTGAAAAAGATAATTAATGCTTTTCTTAAACTTTTTCACGCTTCAGGTGCTACATACACCTAGACGGCCTGAAAAATGTATTACTTTCAATAATTTTGTTTTCATATATTTCATTTATTTAACGCTCATTTATAAAATGTTATTACAAATACATGCTTTTAACAAAATGTATGAAAAAGAAAACCTGAAAAATATTGTGTTGTTTACAAGTTATTGGCCATTGAATCCGGCAAGGGGTGTATTATGAAAGCCTTTTACGGTGCCAAAAAATTCTCGTTCGGATTTCATCTGAAAGCAAGAAATGACGAAAATTCTTAAACTAGAAGGTTCAATCTTGTCCTTGTAACCAGTGATTTTGAGAAATATTTATAATTAACAATTTTACAACAGTTTTTAAATTACGAGTGTGATTTTTCAAGTAATTTCGTCCTGGTTTTATGATTGCCAAGAAAAAAGTATAAATTACAAAAATTTTTGACGAGTTTCAGGGACGAGATAAAATCTTTACAAAGCGATTGAGGCAATTTACATTACAATCGGTTCAGTAGTCTTTGAAATACAGCTGGCACCGCATTTGAAAAAGTAGTTGTGAGAAAACAGCGTTTGAAGTTTCAGGTAGATCAGACCTGGAAACGCTAAGTCTGGTATATAAACACTTGTAACTCGGTCAATTTTACGAATTTTTGATTCAAACTTTTTTTTCAATACGTAGTGTTTGTTTTCTACTATCACCTAAATAAAAATACTTTTGAAAAATCGATTTTTTGGACCAAACTAGGTGTATGTAGCACCTTAAACGGAATTCGTAAACAACATGAGGATGTACTTTAAGTTACCTAAGAAAACGTGACGCGCTACAGCGAAATAAAAAAAATCAGTGGCCCAGAATCTACGTAGCCCAGTTGGTTTTAATTCTGACGATTCTGTCCTGTTGACCAGTGTTCTCGGAAATCGAACCGTACATCCCCACTTCACGCGTAACCAGCTCTGTTCACCCTGCGCTACCGCATCCTGCTCCCCCCTCCCCACCTCTCTCGTCGAAAGCGAGATCCGGATCGCTTTGGAATGATTTTTCCAGCGAGATCCGCCTAGATACACGGGAGTCCGTTACGACGCAACAATAATCGTAATACGGGGCGACTTTACAGCAATGTACTCGGTTAAATCGAGCGGAACGGCGGGTCCCGTCTCGCACGGCCGCACCGCTCTACAAACCCGCGTATAGGGGCACGGTCAAGCCCGGCGAAAAGCTCCTCCCTCGCAGACCCTCGCGCGCGAGAGTTGGAAGCGACTCGACGGCGAGCCTCGCCTGGACGAAATCGCACGGAAATTCTCGAGTCCGTCCCCGTCGACATTCTTCCCGGGCGATTCGTTATTAAACGAGGGAGTGAGAGACGCGTGCATCGCTCCTCCGACTGCTTCGCATCGTACCGTCGCGTATAACATTCGCCGAGGAATTCTATAGGTATTTTCCGACCGTTAAACTTTCGGTGACATACTTTAGACACCGGGGATACTGCCGATACGGGGGTAGGGGAGACCGGGGCGCAACGACCCCTCGGGGCAATACGATGCCTCGCGATTTTGACGCTGATAATGACAAAAATTACCAGATCGCGATCGATCGTTACGACCACTCTCGCCTAGTACAGTTGTCGAATAACTCGAGTAGTGGCACTCGTGGAAATAACTGTGTTATTGTTGAATAATTAAATAAATGTTCTTTTCCGGTAGCCTGACATAATGAAAATAAGTGGATAGACTTGTTCTATTTAGTTAACTATATTGTGTAACCTCGTCATTTAACAATTTTGCAAAAAAAAACAAATTGTAATAATCAGCTTTATGAAATAATTTTGCCCCGCCGAATGGGGCAAAACGATCCTTTTATATTACTCTGACATTTTTACTATAACTTTGTTTTAACAGAACAAGACATTCTTACGAATATATTTTGTGACTCAGTGATAAAACACCTTAAGTTTTCGTGCACAAACTTTAACTTAAAGTTTTAAATACTTGGTAAACTATTTTGTCTATTCCAAAATAAATTTTATATATGTGTTTCTGTGCGTTCCTACGCCAAAAAGAAAGAAAGAAAGTAGAAGAAAATAAGAAATTCGTTAAGAAAATAAAGTAATATTGATGAATATTTGAAGTAGGTAGTACTTAAGTCCTTCTTCCAGAAATGAAAGTTTTTTCCAGATTTAAAGCAACTATTTTCATGTGAGAGGTGATATGTGATTTAAACCTAGAGAGAAACATGCGTACATAAAAAGAGTAATTTTAAACAATATTTTAATTAGTTATAATCGTCAACTTGCAATGCGTGGCGCGTTCGCGTCAGCATATGCAGTGTCGTAGGAAGCGCGCGTCATTATAAAACAGCTCATTCATTGACATATTATGCACATACCATTATGAAATTAAAATATGATATATAATATAAGTATCCCTGATTAGGAAAATGTATTATATAAATATGGAAAAACTGCTTAATGCGCTTTAAGTCGTTAATCCAGTCGTCGGCTTAGTTGCAAGCTTCTATCTTATTTTTTGATTATACACTATCGATTTCAACCTTAGAGGTATCATTTTTCCTTGGTTTCCTTTATACGCAGGATGCAGCGTAAATTCTTTTGCTTTATTTACGTTCTTTTTTATTCGGCACTTCGAGCTATTCCATCGCACGATTCGGTCGTCTCTAGTACACACGGCACGATAACATATCGCATGGATTTTCCTTCGAGGAGATAAAGACGGTTACGCCAACGCTAAATTTTGATGTACGTATTCCGATTGAACGCTCATCGACCAGGCGACGCCTTCAGATTACACACATCTCGGTTATAGACGTAAAGCTCGACTGCGTATATTCCAGTTCGACGCGAGATTTAATTGCTCGTATACCGGGCTACACACGAGGCTCGATTGGAAATCATCGGAAAACCACCGATGTCTATTCGGATTACTTCCAATCGAGGTACGTTTAATCGACTGGATATGCACGCATGGGAACGCAGAAAGAAAGGAAGCAGTTGTGGCATCTACTGTGGGTATAACTATTCGAGTTTGGTAATCAACACCAAAATGTACGATATTATTATAGATGTGGCTATTTTTAGTTAACGGGACTTAAAATTAGTTGTGACAACTATTAATAAGTCATTACCATAGTTGTGTGGTCAAAAAAAAGCGATTTTTTGTTTTTAATGTCAATATGTACAGTCAGCAATGAAGAATATGATGGCAAACCCCGATATGGCTCCAAATCACCTACAACTTGTAGGTTAACGAAATAATATTCCGATTACGCTCTACGTCTTTGAATTGGTCGGTGGTTTGAAGCGTCTCCTGAAAAATCAATTTTCTTGACATATCGGGTTCTGCCTTAGTACCATAGAGTTATCAGAACCAGTTCAACAAACTTATCAGTGATAAGTTTGTAGAGTCGGATAATTTTGGTTAACATAGTTGCCATATCCGGTTTTTTTCTTTTCGTCAATGCTTATATTTCATTGGAGTATGATAAACTAATTACCATGATAATAAGTTATTACCACGGCAATCAGAACCAGTTCAACAAATTCGCTTCTTTCTTTTCATGAATGTTTATATTTCATCGGAATATGTACAATATATTATACAATCGATTTCACGCACATCTATTCTACTCCTGAAATCGATAGAGTATCTAATGGTCATCCTGCTTAATTAGAAATTCCACAAATGAGAAAATAATATCCCATTATTTCTTGTCGAAAAGTAAAATAAACTGTCCCAATAACAAGACCCGTCCTATAGCAGTCGAACACGTTTGAGTATAATTTAAATTATTAAATAAGATAAAAAAACGTCTCCTGGAAGAAAACTTCAATAAATTACCGGCGTATACACCAACGTCACTTGTAAGAGAATACTGAATAAAATCTGTCGTATGAATTGTTAAATCTGTCCGGATACTGGGCCTATTCGCTCCACGTGTACGAACACTGTTCTATTTGAGTAAGCGTGTGTGATTCTTCACATACATATTCGAAGCGCCATCTGTTTTGTGGTTCGGTACTTTCTGGTGGATATTTGCTTTGATCGTATACCCCGCCATACATGCTCACTGAAGTGTAACAGTGTTTGTACGCACGGAGCGAATATCGTTCGGCTATTGGGACAGTTATTTTACGCTAACAATAGAAATTTATTTGTCGAGATTTTAAGGTAAGTTACAAATGATGAAAAATGAACAATCGAGATTCTAAATAATATTAGTTCAATCAAACGCGCTGTACAGACATCAAAAAGATATGTATTTAATTGTAGAAACGACGAAAAGTCATTGTTCCGTATCGTTTCGAAAAAAAAAACAAATCTCATTACAGTTACACGCTACTAATTAGTGAGTACGCCGTATTGCGCGTCAGGGCTCATTGTTTCCGCAACGCGAACGAGGGCCGAGAGAACGGTGGGAACAGCACGCCGGGGTGAATTTCATATGCGCGCGTGGAAATTGAGAGTCGCGCGCGGAGCGAGGAACGCAACGTGAAGAGCAGCCCCCCCTTATCGCCGTCGTTCCTACCTCCCACGGGAAGGTCGATAAAACCCCCAGCGCCGCGGTTCTCCCGACACGCGAGTCCGTTAAACTTTCGGTTTGCACTTCCATCCGCTTCTCGCGTATGATTTTACCGAGCTTTCTCTAACATACGACTCGACGCGCTACCAGGAATCGGTTACCGTGCATTTGCATAGGCATCTCCACCTCTGCTCATTTTCCTCTCCGATCGTCGCTCCGAGAGTGAGACGGAAGTGACTACGGGCGTGTAGTAGTTTCGGTGCTCGCAATTCATGAAGCAAAGGCAACTGTTTTGAATACGTAACTAGATGTCGATGACACCGAATGGTATTGCTATGGATTAAGGATTATGCATTCAGCGGTACGACTATTGACTTACCGCAACAATTATAAATAATGCGAGAGGGTAACTAAAAAAGCGGCGCCGAAGTCATGTATACTGAGAGAAATAATTATTAGTGTCAAAAGAATATGTTTTGAATCAAGAATATGTGATCTTACACATTTTTACGAATACAGATTCTTGGTCGAAGAATGTATATTCTTGATTTTGAAGAGCACCTTTGTTGGAACAAGAAATTCTTTCTGCGCGAGAAAAACAACTATTCGTGTCGATCCAAATTTTTCTTGCATGAAGAAAACCTGAAATTATATCGTGTTCTTGTTTGAAGACAACATTTTTTTGGCATCAGCAATTATTTCTCCTTGTGTGGATCACCCTTATATCTAAAACTGTTATTTCTCTACTAGCTATACAAATATGGCCGTCAGGGCTAATGGAAGAAGAACGTCATCCAGCTTCGAGTCTGAGCACATATTATGATCTGTCTAATTAACTAAACAACGCAAAATATCCCTACTCTTCTATTATAGGTATACGAGTGATCCAACCTAGACACCGGTCCAAATTCGGTGACTCTTACCTATTTAATAATTACCAGGATATAGGGTAACGCGGACCAACATTGACACTGGGTTAACATTGACACATTTTCTTAATCTTATTACTTTCTGCTAATAACTCGTATAATACTGTTTTTGTCTACATTAATAAATACCGCATATGGACTGCCACCTGACACCGCGCGTGGCGCTTTCATAATGATCACCCGATTCAGTGTCGTTAAGTTTTCACGTGGGCGTGCATGTCCTATTTTCGACGAAGAAAATTTTTACTAACTTTAAATCTTTTTAAAGTGGCAACAATTTATAAATAAAATGACTCTATTATAATTTAATCTCTATACAAAATCACCTACTGATGTCAATTTTGGAATGTAATAAACAAAAATTGAAATTTTTAGCCGATTGCATGCAGTATAGACGAAAATTTTAACAGGTGTCAATCTTAAACAGAATATAGGGTAAGATTGACATCTAACTTTATTTTTTTTTTAAATCATTGTTCAAAAACGGTAAGTAGTCAAATAAAATGCGTCTTATATCATATAAAGAGAGAGTCAGGCTTGCTTATCCATACATTATCAAATCTGATAACTTCAATTTGTAATATATTTTAGACCAGTAAGTAAAGTGTGGTGTCAGTGTTTGCCCCTTTTACCTTATATTACAAAACTACTACGAAATACCGTCAGACTTCGAACTTATTCATCAGAAAACAAACTCGAATTGCCATGATCTCGTTATCTATGAATTTTTGTTCTATATCGATACAACTTTATTGTAGATAAAAATGTAATCTTCAAAAAAGTATTATACAAACGTAGGCCAAAAGCTCATAGATTACGAGATAATAGAGATTCGAGGTTTCATTCTGTCGAGTATTCTTGAAATGACGCGATATATAATACATTTCTCAAAGGCTTGAGCAAATATTTCAATTCCTCGCGGAGGCTGTTATCCTCGCCCGGCTTTCATGACTCTGATAAGCTTTATCGCGCTGTGGCTCCCGCCCTTCTCTTTTCCACTCCTCGCGTAATGCCATTAATAAGCGCCTCCTAAAGCGTTCCCAAGAATACCGTTACGTCGTTTACACGTCCTAGAGACGTCCCATTGTCATTGCGCGGCTATGCGGTGTCCTCTCACAGAGTATATTATCAGCTTACGTTTTAATAGGTGTCTAGAGGACGTCTGCTAGACGTTGAGACGGTTTTACGATCTTTGTACCGTGAGAGCACGGGTACTCTCTAAATTTGAAAGGGTGAGATTTACGGAGTGCAAAGGGACTCGCTGTGATTTGGGGTGAAAAATTCACTCATATCAAATTTAGCGCGTATATACACGCACGGCACGTTATGCCGGCAAAGTCAGGTTGGTTACTTCCTCATAGGGGTGGCTGCGCGCTAATCCTGGTAGTCGAAGGGACTCCATCGTGGTGGGGGTTGGCGCACCGTTGCCCCTATGAGAATGTAACCTCTACCTTTATACGGAATATATATTTCGGAACCCCCCTAATAAACGTCGAATATTTAGCAAACAAGGGGGATAAAGTATGGTGAAACAAAATTTTTTAGCGTCCCATGTACTTTCAACTCTGTAACATTCATTTTAGTAAAGAGAGATAGTTCAGATTCATTTTAAAAAATTGTGATCTATCTATTTAACTGATCGCTCTGATATGTTTTTTTATAGAGAACGGCGTGGAATGGAATATTCGTGAACAAATAGGAGTAAAATCGTATATCAGTCAATAATTAATAACGTTATCCGGATAGACTTGTATGACTGTCACGATGTTCACAAAAATTACAATAATTAATTGTTCTAAAGTTTGCGTTTGTTTTGCCGCATGGATTTGATAAAAGAATACTTCTCAAATAATTTGTTAAATTTGCATTGTACATAATGTGGTTCAAATTAATCGTTGTATTTATTGTAGCAACATATCCAGATAGACTTGTATAATCGTCATGACGTTCACACAAATTAGAATAATTTATCGTTCTGAAGTTTACTTTGCTATATGAGCCTATATATTGATCAGCCAGTATTATCTGAAATTCCTGTACAATTTACATACATTTATCTATCTGGGTACCGATTTAATAAAGCAAGCTACGAATTGGCTGAAAATTTAATTCGCATTTTCATCCCGTCATATTCCTCGAAAAATATCGATACTCGTGTCGCGACAGCTCTACACTCGAATGCATTTCGAAATTCCCCCGAGGTAGGTGCGCACGCCTATATACACACGTACGTATATACTTACGTAGAACCGTTCAAGTAGTACGTGCAGACAATGCGAGAGAGTGCCACCCCCCTCCACGAGAAAGCGACAGGATTCTTAGTTTTGTCGACGAGAGTGCTCGGGGGGTAGGAAAGTATACCTACACCCCCGTCGATGAAGCAGCCATGTCGCACGGGAAAGCGACCCGGCGCTCCTCCAATTCACCCCGAAAGCCCATGAGATTTCCGCGGAGCCTCGTTCGACCAAAAGATTCGCGATTTCCTCCGACGAAAAGTAGTCCCGGAAGTCTCTATTCAGTAGAAGAGAATTCGAAAGAATTTCGAGGAAACTGTTCACGCTTGCTCGATGCACTCGGCGTTCCGTAACAATCGGTTATGAAAATAAGTCAAAGATTGATGTATCTCTCGTGTCTTACGTACATATACATATGTCATATGTGTATATATGATTGTACGGATATGGATATCTATCGACGACTAGCTGTTCATCTACCCAGCGCTGCCCAGGTTTTGGTCAATTTTAGAAGGTACGTAATAATTGTCCGATCGCAACCGGTCATTTCAGAATATTACCACCCATTTTGACCGATTTCCTCACCGTTTTTGAGATATTTGCGAAAAACTGAAAAGTTGCACATGTAAACTTTGCTTAAGAGGGTTTAAAAGGAGGGCTTAGTGGGCGTGGGTTTTTGTAAACCAAATATGGACAGTATTTTCCACCTTATTTTAAAACACGCGTGTGCAAAGTTTCATTAAGATCGGATAAAAACGGCAGATTTGTATAAAGAACATACAGATATACAAATACGCGTCCATTTTTATATACGAGTATATGTAGATTTGCGAAACGCTTTTTTCCTTCTTTTTCCTATGACTCAAATTCTACTTCCACCTAAAATAGAGACAAAGCGTTTAGATTTCTCTCTTCGTGTCCCTCTTCTTTTCCGTTCTAGTACGACCTTAGAATCACAGATCGGTCACACGAGCACCACCGCGCAAACCGATCTACGTTCCGTGGAATAATAGGAGAAATCAAGGGCTTTTGAAAACTCGTAATTTCCCTCTGGGTGTATCTTCGATTCTGGGTATAGCAAGCTATAAAAATCTCCGATGCTCGCGTTATCCCGACACGAGCGCGTCGCGATGAATCGATGGCGGGGATGAGATGAGATTTTTCTGCTTCGAGTCTTTTCATTATCAAATCGAACCGCCCATCTCCTCTCTCTCAATACTGCTCGACGATGAACCGCAGATAATGAAGTGTGGTATCGAAAATTATTTTTCCACAACTTTCTGCTTCGGAACTATGTGTAGACCTAATTTTTAACTACACTTTTCTGCCGTCGTTGCTCTCGCATGTTTCGATAACGTCACAATGACGTAGAGAGGAATGCGCTCATAACTTTGGGAATAATTATTTTTTCGGATATTTTATTTTTTGTGCGATATTAAATATGTATACATGTTATAAATTGAATTTAAAAATGAGCATTTTGTTTTGGGAGGACCGAATTCTATGATCCCTTCTGAGTTCTTCTGAATATCAGGGGAAGATTATATGCGTGAAAAAAATGCTACAATTAATTTGTTTCCGTGTGGTACGCCAGACACGTTTGATGTGTTTGATACAAAACTTCAGTATCTTTCTAAAATCTGTATAAATAAAAATGTAACTGTTCGTTTCTTCAAAATCTAAAATCTCCGAAAGTTCTTCACCGATTGTTTTGAAATTTTGACACAGCGTTTCATTCGAATACGCTCGTGTTTTTATATACCTACTATTTATATACCTACTCCTTTAAGGGGGTAACATAGGGAATGAGATTATTTCGTGATCACAACGCGGACGAAGTCGCGAGGGGAAAGCTAGTTGAAGTTCGAGGTAAATAAAAAATTAGGGGTAGAGTCATTCACTTTCAAGAACCAACTTTCTAGAACCATATTTCAAGGCTTTTCCGAAGAACGTTTTTTCCTAATACATCCTCCAAGGTTTCCCAAGATTAACATTTTCCATGTTCGTCTTTTTCGAATTCCTACTCGCCACATAAAATTCACATAAAAGTTCTTCAGACTCACCCGTGTGTACCTACGCTCAAGCCAAACGCGCGTCGATACGATTTTTTCGAAGAGCCTCGAGCGAAACTGCGAAGGGGAGAGAGCAGCCGGAGAGAGACACGAGTCGAGCAACGTGCGCGCCCGGTGATAAGAGTTATGTCGTACAGTCCGAAGGTGACGAAAAGATCCGAGGCGCGCTTCGCGACTCGCTAATGCAACGCGTAATCTAAGCCCCGTGCGACGTGTCGAGAAGGAAGGTTCGTCCCGCCGAAAGTGACAGTAGTCGACTGACTGTATTTACGGTGCCGCAAGAGAGAGAATTAGCAAGAATGGCGACAGCCTCGCGCAACGCGATTAATTTCAAGAGCCGTTTCCATCAGCAACGCGCGTCCCCCCGCAACGTAACTGCCACCGTGTCGCGATGAGCCTCCCTTCCTCCCAGCCCCACATACAGCCTCCCCACCAATGCGAGCAGAACAGCCCGGATTTTATTTTATCAGCGGCGAGATGGAAAAGTGAATAAAAGCGATTTCCCGTCGTTTTTTCCAGAACCGCCACAACCGCCGATCGATTGCTCCCTCCACAACGAGTCGAGATCGTTGGAGGTGAACTGTATCCCGGGATCGGACGGTGGCCTGCCTCAACACTTCCTCCTGGAGGTGCACGGCTCGCGCGGCCACGTCGGCCTTCTGTACACGCCCCAAAGCGACCAAGCGGCCGCCGGAGAAGCTCCTCCGATCTACCAGGAGCTGAATCCGAAGCCCAACTTTCAGCTGCACGATTTGGAGCCCGACTTCGAGTACACCGTAGCCGTGTACGCGATCAACGACCAAGGCAGAAGCGAGCCCGTTCTCTTGGAGAACGTCAGGGTGGCCACGCCTCTCGGACGAATGGAGAAGACTTTTCTGAACGACCTGGCGAATGTCGCTCCCAGAAACGACACGCGAAATACCGTCGTCATCGTTGCTCTGACGGGTGAGACGTCATTTAATTTGCCGTTAACCTTCTGTGGTTATACCAAGGGTCCATTTGACACAGGCTTCAATTTTGAAGCTGACTGTACATACTTCTTTTTTTACAATCATAACTAGACCCTCGTCCAATATTTCGGGATGAATAGCTTCTTCTTGAAACTCGTACTACGAACCTTCTTCGGACTTCGAAAACAAATTGTTTTTTAAGTGTGCACTGTACACGGAAAACAATTATTTTGCAGTCTTAGCAAAACTGAGTTTTGCTGGGAACTTTTTGCTACCATGACGGAAATATAATATTATCTCTCGCAGCAAAATAACGGTACCTAAAGTTAACTAGAATCACAGTAAAATTTGTTTCGACACAAATATTTGCTATCCCAATAAATATGTTTACTATTATCGGGACACATATTTTGCTGCCACATATGACATTTTTGTCACGATGGTAAGATATTCTCAGCAAAACCCCTAGTTTTGTTAAAACTGCAAGATATTTTTCTTCCATGCGGAACTATTTACTTCTTCAAAGTGCCATATTTTATGAGAATCATCCGTAGACTTTATTAAGAAAATTCAAAAAATTAAAAAATTATGACACTCTTTGTGAAGCAGCTCATTTTCCATGCATCGACATATCCACGATCGTTTTTTAATATCTCGTCATTTCATTTCTTACGTAAACACGGTGATTAGACATTCTATAATGTTCGAAGAATGTTCCATAATTTATCGGTCTAAATTGGGCAGATGTTCACACGTTTATTATTTAAAGATCGGTGTTGTATCCATTTGATCCACGTGTGACCATCGCGAAACTGTACGCACGTGTGACCCCACGGAGGGTTAAAAGAATGCCTCAAAAATCTCTTGCACATCGGCTACATCATATCTTTTATCATAATCCGCTTTGACGCTTAAATCGTGGATCGGAGCACGTCGCGCTTTCGCGGTCGTGCTGTCAGTCGTTATTAGGGTGGTAATCGATTTATTGCTCCGGATGAGAATGCATACCGAAATTGGCGCTCGAACGCGTGCGGCGATAACGATTGAATTCCGAATGACGAGTGATTGGCCGATGTTTATGCAATAACGCGTCGCAAGGTACGTCGTTTTCCCCGTATACAGATATACGTGCAGCAATGTGCGACTATGGAACCCACGAACGTACGATATACATACCTGTGCAGCTACCGGTTACGAGTTTAATATCGGATCCAATGTTTTTCCCAAACTACACGCGCATTCCCCTCGTGCAATAACGCGGGACGTCCGAAATTGTCCTCGGAGAGTGCCGTTGCGTGAGAGGAAGGGTGGGAGGGGAGGGCGCTGTCCAGAGATCGTCGGTCAGGAATTTCCCATAAAAAATAGCCTTCCTCCGAATAATTCCACGGTCGTCGTGCGGCTCGGCAGGTGCTGCGGCCATGACGCTGGTGGGCATCGGGGTGGTGATAGGGTTGATAATCTGCAAGAAGCGGGCCAGGCTACTTCCGCCCAAGGAGGGTCCGGACGACTTCACCACCCCGACTTACGTGCCGGCGCAGAGGGTCGAGCCGAGGGTCAGATACGGGACTGATAGAAGACGCTCGCAACGGACGAGTCTTTACATCGAGGAGAGTCGAAACGGTGAGTGAATATTATATTCCTGGTTTCTACAGTGATATTTGGAAGTTAAGTTGCCTGATTTTTCCCAAGTTCTTGAATTCAAAATAACTAAATTTGCCTGCGGACCTTGAACATGTACTGTAAGAAAATTACGTATTAAACTTAATGTAATTGTATACATTTAAAGCTTTTATTTAATGCGTGATTGTGAAAATTAACATGCTCCGTTGTATGAAAGTTATATTGAATTTAATACAATTGTACGTAAAGTTCAGTAAATATTCAATACTAATTTCACAAAGGAGTATATTAAGTTTTATAATCACATGTATTGGATACAAATGTTATATAGTTATAGTTATAATAAAAATACAAATTTTTCTTACAGTGTGTGTACAGGGTGGTATTTGATATAATAATAATCATCCTGTCGGATGATTTTACCAGGGTGTGTACATAAAATTATTGATATTTTGTATTTTCTTCCAAATGTCAAACTAATGACTGTAATTTTCGAAGTAAGCGCGAAGGAATTCGAAAAATGCATATTTTTTAGGCAAATCTTTAGCCACGCTCATCGATATGTTAAAAAAATCGAAGTCTCTAGTATTTCTCTCAATTGACTACTCTAGCTTATACATAGATACTTTTTCCGAGTTAATTCCGAGAACTGCAGATATATCGAGGAAATCTTAAAATACAATAAAGATATCGACGATTTTCTGGGAAAAAAATAATTTTCTAATAAAAAATTTATTAATACCTTCTAATCGCCTCAAATTTTTGATGTAGCGATAACTCTCGGAATCACCGTTAAAAAACATAGAATACCGTATTCGAACGAACGGTTTCAGAGATTTTTCGATCCTTGTGCGATTACGCGGTCGCGAAAGCGTTTCTTTCAACAAAAATCCCAGTCTATCGTACACATCTTGAATTCACGACCAAGTGAACCCACTTGGATCGAAGTACATGATATTCACTGGTAAGGAAAGTCGGTCCATTTAAGCGACTTTAATATAGCAACAAGTCATTTGCCGGCCTGTTGACTTTCCAAAAATTTCACCTCCGTCGATCCTTGTGGTGCGGCCGCCCTCCAATCCTCCCCGTCCTGTATAGCCCTCGAAACTCGTTCAGGGACTCGAGGGTTCCCCGCCTGTTCTTGCGACGCAAAAGACGAATCTCGAGATCAAAGAAGTCTCTCCCCGACGTTATACATACAATAGCACGACGAGCGTTATCGACTGGTTTTACGGTCGGCAAGTGCCTCGAAAGTGGGAGAACGAGGGGGTGGTCGGGGCGAGTGCTTCCTGCGCGACGAGTTGTCAAACAAAATTAAAATGTGGATATACCTCGTTTCTACGGGCGGCGAATCATTTCGAGGCAAATCTCTTGGAAATGTATAACTTGTAGAGATACTTATTTTATCTTTAGAAAAGTGCTATTTTTTATTGAAAATAGTTATTTTTATGGCAAAGATGCGGAAATAAGTACTTTTAACGAGTGTGAAAAGGCCACAATTCATTCGAGTTAAAAGCCCCCATTGCACCCGTGTTACACATTTTACATCGAGAGAAATAATTTCTGATGCTAAAAAAATTTTCTCTTTAACCAAAAACATGATATATTGTAATTCCAGAATTAAGTTATAGTTTTCATCGTACAAGTTAATGTTTGATAGGTTCGAGTAATTTTTTTTTTTTCGCAGAAAGAATTTCTTGTCTCAGCAAAGATACACTCGAATCAATAATACTCGTACCTATATATTCTTTAACCAAGAATCTGTATTCTTAAAAATTTGTAAGATCATATTATGTTCTTGGCTCAAAAAATATTTTTTTGACACTAGCACTTATTTCTCTCACTGTATTTTCTCTATTACTTGTACTCCCAACGTGGCAAATTCCATTGCTCATGATTTTTCAAAATATTACTCTTAAATCTACTAACCAATGAACAATCAATTCTCATATGTTTATTACCCAGGGCAAACACTGCCATAGCTGTAAATGAGAACATGAGAATGAATTATTTAATAGCTGAATCATTTGAAATTGACATTTTAAAAAGTCATCAGCAACAAGAATCCGTGACGCATGAGAGTAGTCAAAAGTTTGTGTTTTTATTTCTGTAGTCATGGGTATAAAATTTGAAAATTCGCGGTTTGCGCATGTGCAAGTATTTTTATAGCCCTAGAACCATTAAAAACTGAAAAACGAGGTCTGCACACATGCTTCGATTTTTTATGTCCAGTTTTACAGAAATGCCTGCATTGGTTAGCTCGGAGAGAAAAAAACACTAACTTTTTATGCCAGTATGGTAGAGAAAAGATATTGCAGCATTTCTATATATAGTAGGGGAGAATAGTGTCGGTTATAAAAAAAAAGTTATTTGCGGATAACTAGCTTATTATAAAAATCGTAAGGAATTTTAATTTTACATGAAGAGAGAGAGAGAGAGAGAGAGAGAGAGAGAGAGAGAGAGAGAGAGAGAGAGAGAGAGAGAGAGAGAGGTCTTTTGGCTCTGATTATATCATAATAAACATCAGAAAGAACAACTTGTTACTATTGACGCTGCGATGTTGTCAATTGTATCACCTCAAGGTGTTAATTGTAACACAATAACTGCGGGTATACCAATATGGAAATCAACGCTAAGCGAGTAACATTATACATCATGAAAACAAGAAGAAAAATAATGACCGTGTCAGATCCTAAACATCATAGTAAAAGTAATTATTGTCAATTCAATATTCAGTCAAATATTCAAGACCTCGGTTTTACTATTTTATAAATTTGTCTACTTTGAAAATGAAAACCAGTGGTATACAATATCGAATGGTATCCAAAACTATAATAATAATAGCGTCTTCACCATTTACAATCCAAATTAGAACATGGTTTAAAAACGAAGGTGGCTTTTGCAACACGTTACAGTTGACACCGCTGTGACTTACTTTCGCAGCTACCGCCACTTTTTTCAATTACATGTCCATTAAATTCACATATAAACGATAAATAAGATTGATACATACCTCATTCCAAAGTTTGATATTTGTGCATTCATATGAAATAATGTGATTGTATGAAAAATTGTTGCGAGACAAGTCGAAACAAAATAACGGCGGACAACAAAATTAACGATTCGGCAAAGATTCCAAAGAAACTGGTACTGACAAGCTTATACTGAAGAATGTCCTCTAGCTTTTTTATCGATGACTTACGCCTGATAAAAAAAAAGAACGATGCATACAATTCTGTGAATAAATTACAGGCTAGCGACCCTGGTTGCATATTGGTTGGGGCATCCCTTTTGCTGCAGCTTCCTGTAATTTCATGGTAATACGGATCGACTCAAGCGAAAAACACATTTCCGCGACTATCTAGAGAGAACACAAACAAGAATGTTGAAGCCAACTCAATTCTAGATCAGGAGCGAAATAATTGATGTCTTTCGCTTGACTCGATCCGCTTGGTTCTGATCCGACCTGTCGTCGACAGACACGAAAAAACTATAAGAGACTAAAAAGTTTGTAAACAAAACAGAAAATTTATTTTGTATTTTAGAAACTACCAGAGGCGCACCGCAAAAAAGTCCAGGGGGAGAAAAGGGGGCACAACCCCTGAAAAAATAACCCCCTGTAGATTCTCACAACCATTTGACATGCCCAATGATATAAGCCCTACAGCATAACCTGCATTCAAAATTTGAGCTAAATATCTTAAAAACTGCATGAGCTATAAAAAAAAGAACTAAAAAATTTTGAAATTTCAACACCCTGAATTACCTCTTTCCGTTTGTACATGATATTTAGGGACACCCTGTATATCATGAAATTACAGGAAGCTGCAGCAAACGGGGTGCCCCAACCGATATGCAACCAGCGTTGCTGGCCTGTAACTTATGCCCTGGATTGTATATTTCAGTTTTTCGTCAATAGTTGATGTCGCTGCAGTCAATGTTACTATTACACCCCGCGTTACAACCGACACCACTCTCCCCTGTAAAAATAATAAACTTATTGTTTTACATTTTACCTCCCCTTTTCTCACCCTCTCAATATGTACCAGTACACTAGCGAGTATCATAAACCTCCCCTGCATTGTGTACCGAAGTCCTTAAACCTCGCATCGATCGGTATACGGCTTAACTCGTTGTGAACTACGAAGTGGCTGCGCCAGCTACCCATAACCTTTGATCGAGTGAGCATGGAGAACCGTTGATCCGCAGTTCGGGAACTTCTCAACCGAACTCGTCTCCGTGCCTCGCGCCAAACCCCGCTAGGTAACGCGGTAATGTGCGAAAACAGTGCCTGATAGCCTTTCGCGGTGGCACGGAACTATCGCGGCGTAATTTCTCGTTGGAAACTATTTAAAACTTGTATCCAACCCTCGAGGTAAGCGGCACGTAAGAGCCAACGCGGCGAAGCGCGTGTAGCGAGAGCGACGCTGCGGCGGCCGCGTGACGAGAACATGGGAAATGTGATTAAGTTCTGGGATCTCCGGCGGGCGAGAGGTGGTCGCGGTGGATGTGGCCTGGCGGGGTCGAGAGGGGCTCGCGTGCCGGAAGCCACGGTCCTCTATCGCGACATCTGCAGCACGGCAGGGCGATGTAGCAGCGTGAAAGTATGGCTAGCTGAACCCTGACCTCGCGCACGGGGATGTCGAACTAATTTTATGCCCTAGGCTTCTATTATGGTGTTTGACATGTTAAGTCGGAAGAAAGACGTCTGACCTAATGTCCTTAAGAATTCTGTCCTAGTTGGATTCACTGGGGAAGCCGTCTTATTTTTTCATGCATTTTAGATCCATTCTCATTTCCATATCGACCGATGCCAGAGAAAAGTACGTATCTTTTCACTATCATTATAGAACATCGTAACTCATTGCTATGCAAGGAAAAGTTCGTAAGTCACATCGATGAAAACAAGGACTTGCGATGTTTTCCTCGCATAGCAATTAGTTACAACGTGTCTCAATTGTAGTGAAAAGATACGTGCTTTCCTCTGGTATCGGTCGATGTAATGTTTCGCTGATGAAACATGGCTTTTCCGATAACGGAGACCTTTAAATTGTCACACGTGGACTTAGCTTTAATTGAAACATGACTTTATGAAAAGTTCCTAGCACTTCCCAGAATTAATAACTCATTAATCGCTAGGCTACAAAAGTTTACCATAAAAAATGAAGACTACGTGTTAAAATTTGATAGCCCCCTTTATCGGAGATACTATAATTCGTCAGTGAAATCATTTTTATTTGGAAATGAGAATGGATCTAAATTTTCGCTAATACCACCTAGTGTTTATTATCTAGATAAACTCTGTATATATTATGAGAGTATTTGTGAAACATGGCGACTTCACCAACTAGGATAGGATCCTTAATCCGACCCTGTTCTCTCCTACTTCATAAAATTGTAATCAGAATGATTAGTTTTTATTCATCTCTTCGCCGAAGGTCAACGAAGGGACGTTTTCCAGGAATCTGCCTTTGTTTTAGCTCGTATTTTTCAACTTTCTATATCTTGGATGACTATATGGACCAAATTCATGGTATTTTTAAATAGTAATTTCTCATATGAACGGCCATCTTCTTATCTCTCTGTTTCAGACCCCGATATTCTCCAGCAAGTCGAGATCGACCTCCAAAGCTAATTTCCAAAGCACACTTTACGTAAATCCGATGGGAGGGGTACAGCGCGTCTCACCGGGTGCCAATAGCATGATACCTATACCCAACTTCGACCTGACTAAACCTCCGTACGTGTGGGTACACCTACTCAAGACTTTAAAGATTAGAGTACGTAAGTGTAGACGTAAGAACGTTGTATTAGGTATATGTACCTATGTATGTGACCTATATACGTAAACGTGTGTGTATATGGGTATCTATATTTTAAGTATAGCCTCCCCTTGTTTGCCGATCCGTTGCTTGCCTCGGGCAAGTTCTATACGAGATCGGATTCGATGGCGTTGAAAAAACGTGTCTCGTTTCGTTCCGGTTTGATGTTGAATTGGATAGGGTAATTGGATAAGTAGTTTTCCACGTTTTTTCCTGCTCTTTTAACAATAACGTACGTTTTGTGTACGCTACCAATTATTATTTCCTTTGAAGGGTAGGTAATTAAAAATCAGTAGAGAGGTGGCTTATAATATATTTCACGAGTTTCGCTATAAATAAGCGGCAACTCTATGATATCTGCAGCCGACTACTGATACAACTACCCTATTTCATAATTCGAAAAGATAGCGATGGAAAAACTGAGGGTGACGACGAAACCTCTCATATTTTTCCTCCCAACAAGGCTTGTACCATATAAACGTTCGTTTCCTTTAAGTACGACTAATCTATACCTATAAGCTTATTAGTTATAATTCAGTAATTAATTATAATCCCATAATCTTGCATTGTAAATCAAAAAGTGTACAGTTATTTTTACAAGATTTGCAAGTCGGACCATAAGTTAGACCGGTAAGATAGATTAGAAAATTCGGTCAATGTATCTGTATCGTTCAGAGAAAAATTTGTTTTATGTAAACGAAGCGCGGTAGGCATTTTTCCTTTCGGAGAGTGACCGTGGCTTTCATACTCAGGTTCACGCTGTATAATAATAGTATATTTTCTGACGCGCCAGGTGACGGAAGAAAGCACAAACCAAACCACTGCATTGTATTACTAGCACTTAGTCAAATAAATTAACTACTATTTCTAGCCAGTTATTCTTTATACATTTTGCAGCGTAATATTAAATGCTGACAAGAGAGTAATAAGCTGCACTGAGAAAACAATTTAGCTGAAAAAATTAGTTGATCTAATTTAAACGAAATAATAGTATATTCGTTTAATTCAGGGAAATTGTGTTTCATTCGATACTCATTTTTTCATATAGCAAGTGTAAGCATAATCAATTGGTCATACGGAAAAAATATGTAATATGTACAACGCGGTACAAAAATAGTCATATACTTATGGCAGATTAAATATGTAAAGTTGTAGCAACTAAATATCGACTTATAGCGATTAAACATATATTACTTGTGAATGAATGGGTCTTAGATTGAATACAATTATTACGTAAATGAAGAAAATATTGAATTGCTCGAAATAATTCAAACCAACTAAACCGATTTAAACAATTGTTTTCTCAGTCTGGCTTGACTAATTTCAATTTCTACATTTCTCTTTCCCTTATATTCCTTTCTATTAAAATGAAAAACGCAAAGTCGTTTTTCCTACGAGGTCACTACGATTCAAGTCATGAGAGATCGGACTGTACACCGTGATCGTAGAACGTAGTTGTGTGTATGTGTGTGTATGCGAGAGGGGACGAAATGTAATCGACCGAATAATGTTTGATTGTACGCCGACAACCCTACTTGCACTGCTCCAATTTCTGCAAGCATCTGTAAGAACGAGAGGAGAACTGTGGAAAATCAAAGGAGGGACTAACTTGCGACGTGGTTGAACGAGGTAGGTACGAATTTAATACTACGCTGTTTACATATGTGTAAATATATATCGTATAGAATTAGTCCACTGCACTACACCGAGAAAAATAACCTGGTCAATTTAACAAAAATCCTGGAACCATAACCAAATCCTTCGTCTGTTTGGTTAAACTGACCGTTTTCTGGTTAGAATCACTAGATATATCGTTAAAATTATTAAACATTTAGTTAGAATAACTAAATATTCGGCTAAGCTTACTAATATTTTGGTTAGAATAACTAAACTCGTTTAACCAGATGCGTTTTCATTTTAACCAAGTTATTTTTCTCAGTGTATACTTATATCTACAATTTATCTTAAAATTCGTTGCTATGTGAAAAAGCATTAATTTTGTAACAGTTGAAAATAGTAGAAATTCCTTATCTTTCACACTTAATCTTCCTATTTTTCGCTTTATTACCTCTAATATCACGTATCACTTATTTATTCGGTCATAAAAGACATTGGAACGAAATATACATTATCAAAATCAAAAGCCATCGAGAAAGCGACGCTGCCGAAATTCGAGGACGATCGGCCCTGGTTTTTTTTTCGCGATGGAATCACTCACGAGCACTCCAATATATACTTGTTTTTTATACGAAGTAATATCAAGATGAATCGCGTAACGTCAAGGGAGAAGGACACGCGACCGAACGAATCATTTCGGATTGACCGAACGACGGACATTTTACTTTCCCAACTACAATATGTATAAATGCGCGGAAAAGTCCGCGAAAAATCGAAGGAAAGACTAACAGCGTCCGAAAGTTTCCCAAGCGCGGCGTGGGCGACCCACAAAGCGAATCGATACGTTCGTACGTATAGAATCTTTATTCCTTATTCGCCAAGGGCTTTTGTCCTTATTGGAAGAGTCCGAAATGATCCCACTCATTGTGAATGAAACGTGGCTCCTCTGATTAAATCTGCGCGAACGTAGGGCGGCCTCGATGGTCTCATCTCGTAATATCTGCGACGCAGTCGGAATAAATGTATTGTTCCAGCTCTTCACTTTTTTTTCACCCTTTCATCTTCCGTTGAAATATACGAGTATATAGGTCGCGACGACGTGGACCTAATGGAAATCCGACGATCAAGAGAATAGGTTTGGCAATCGTGTTTGATATGGGCGGATCCACTTTATCGGATACGCGGTTCGTTCGGTTTCAGATTTTATTAATCGAGACGCAAGTAGAAAAATGTGTCTAATTTTTCTCTACACGGAGAAAAAGGATTAGTAATTTCTTCAGTGAATTTTTTTGTTCAGCAATATATTAATTTACAACGTAAACTGTTGGTTTATTTGCTATTTGGCAGCTTATTTTCGGTTGCAACAACCAGCCAGTTCGTCTATATATCCAGTTAATAGATACACGGAGAAAAATTTATAGTAACCACTCTCACAATTAATGTGGTAGGATTGAATTATTGCGTCATATGACATTCAGTACTATAAGTATGTCAAAATTTACTATAAATATAACAAGTGTAATAATACTTATAGTAAATATCGACATATTTATGGTACTGAACGTCATACGCGCTGCAATAATTTAATCTTACCACGTGGGTTGTGAGAGTGGTTACCACAAACATTTCTTCGCGTAGCTCACTTATCTAGGAAATACACAGTTCGCCCATCTAGTGACTAGATAGCTAACATATCTAGTAACTGAATAGTTTAATCGTTACATCACTTAGTCGAAATTGTCTAGTTTCATTAGACAGTGTCTAGCTGGAGTCGTGAAAAAACTAAACAAAATTGCCGAGCGCGATTCAAAATGTCTACACTATTATACTTGGGGACTGTTGCGGACTCGAATACGTACTCAATAGATGCGTGTGAGAAATGTGAGATTACAGAAGGAAATCACAAAAGTAACTGCCATCTCCGACGAGATGAGGTGCAACTTGCGCTCGGTTAGGTACCTATACATACGTATAGATAGACGAGTATATCGGCGACAGCAACGTTCTTCCCGCCTTCTTTGACTGTCGAATCGCTGATACGAGTATTGGGATGGAATAATAATAAAATGCACGGTGCGGGCCATTGGTTCGAATCGAATTTCATCCCTTTTTGAAGTAGCTTATAGTCGAGGATATCGAATATATGGATGGTTTGGAATCTACCGCATACCTGCATATGTAGCTGCTGCAATACTTCTGAGGGTTACGTATACATGTCTACATACGTCGAAAAGATGCCTGTACAATAAGTATCGTCCCCTACAAACGTATTTCCTCCTTCCCCTGTCTCCTTCTCTCTCTTCTCTGCTACTTTTGGCGAGGACAGAAAGATTGGGGATGTGAGTTTGCATCAGCTTCCACGCGGGTGGATCAGGATCGCATAAATTGGATTAAAAGATCTTCTTCGATACGGTCAAGAATGGGAACGGAAATATTTTTAGAAATACATGGATCTTTGCTAATCAATTATTTTGAAATTATTTTACGTAAAAATAGTATTTCTAATCATTACGAACTGCATTTGCTTCTAACTGGGGGGAGCATGTATTTTATGTGAAGTTTAAGTGACATAGATGATCCGACTGAAAAGCTAGTTAAAAATCGATCATTCTGAAATCAATTGCAGATGTCGAGAAGAAGTAAAAAAATATTTTTACTTCTATATTTTTACTATGAAAAAGCTCCTCTACATTTTTGGTATACATATCTCCACTGTATTTCGAGATAATAGCGTTCAAAATTAAACAGAAGCTAAGGTGTCTATCTCACTTTTATTTTATGCTTGATTACGTTTGGCCGTTGCCACCTTCACATTTCTGCACGGAAGTACAGGTAGGTATGAAAAAGAAAGTATATAATAGCTCGGAATCCTTGGTTAATAATATTTCGTAAAAAAATTACAAATTTGTGTCACTTTTAAATTCATTTTCTTAAGAAGCACCTTTTTATAACAGCATATTTAATAATTTATCCCGGTAATTTTAATAATGCTGGGATAAGATCTGTCGTCTAATTGCAGCGAATAGAAAAATTAAATAGGATCGTATAGTAGATGATTTGCAATATTGACAATAATTTTTTTATTTCTATTCTGGTAACGTAGTAATACCAGGAGAAAAAAAAACTATAATAATCGAATCACAGTCGGATTTTCTTTTATGGTTGCAAACTTGGATTTCGTGAAAATATTATATAAAGGCGACTTATAAACTATTCGCAATTTCTGATTTCGTATATTCGCTTCGAGAAGCACGAATGAAACGTATTACCGCGCGCGTATGGTGTACACGTACGTAAACACGGATACCACAATATTCCAGAGCTCCTGTCATCCGCAGTCCTGGCTCTCGATCGATTCAGTGACCCTCAAATACAGACCCTCTACGTATCTTTAACGTTATTTACATGTCTCTGCGTAGATACATACGTGCGAAATGCAGCGAGCCGAGGCACGATAAAACTGATTCATGGTAACAGCTTTGATTCGTTCATACGACGAGAATGTGAGTACGGTTTACCAATGCTTTAGCATTGTCCGATGGCTTGTTTGAGTTCGCACGTTAGCCTCGGATATATACAAAGGGCATAGAAGGATATGTATACATACGAGTAATCTACAGTCGGTACGATATTTGTTGAGCCAGAATTCCTAGAAAACTGCTGCGTCACCTTCTTGAAATTATCCCTATTTGGTACCCGAGTTGGAGACATTGGCGCGCAGCGTTTACCATAGCAGATTGCACTTAGCATTATTTGCATACGGTGCTTTGCAGTCGATTTATACGTAGCGTGTTTCTTTGTGAGTGTATCGTCCTGTGAATTTTCAGTTTAATTTTTTATTAAAAGAAATCAATGGAGGCGAAAAAGAAGAGGAAGGAATTTAATTCCCGAAGATTTGAAGGTACGCCACTGTTTGCAAAGCGTTAGATCATTGTGTTCCGAGAATAACGCCTTATCGTTTTTGGGAATTTTGGCTCAACAAATATCGTACCGACTGTATATCCGTTTGCATGCGGCTTATGCGGTATACGCTACATGAAACGATACATGTGTATATATATGTATATTAAAGACTATTGTGGTTTACAAGTCCACTAAAAGTTTAATTTTTTAAGTTCACTGACTAAAATAGCTCTTGTCAGGTATATTTGTATTATTCGCGACGATTGTATATTTAACGAGTACGTACTTATTCTTTGCGTGATAACATCCGCCTGGCCGACCCATATCGAAACTTTGCTTCTAGCAACTTTTTTTACGTCCGCGAAAAGTGCCATAAACTTCCAGTAATTTCTCATCAAAAAAACAGGCCCGATTTCTCTTTCGCTCGTGGGCTCTGTTATGGGGCTACAATATGTCCATCGATTTTCCGCTTCCCCTGAGACCTTCTTTTCCTTCTTCTAACAATTCACGGTCACCTGTCTATTCGCTTTCGAGTATAATAAAGGTGTTGCTCGTTTTATATTAATCTTTCCTCCATACGAGATTGCATGCATTAGTGTTCTAAAATTTGTTAATTTGAAATAGAAAAATCGGAGAAGAATAGTGAAATTTAAAGAAATCCAATAAATTGGAATTTAATAAGTACAATATCTGATTTATAAAGCAGAATGCACTATACCGTTTAGTATTTGTAAGCCTATAATAGTTTAATTAAAAAATAGATCTATTTCCTATCCTAATAAATGAGATCGAAAACATTTCACTTCACTCACGAAGTTTCGTAGTGCAGATAAACTAATCCAGTGCTCACACTGGAATGCATCGAGGCTATAAAATTCGTAAAAAGGAATGAAACGTCTATACACACAGAGCTACATATACCGGGTCTTACCGTCTGATATTGATACATAGGAATCGTGCGAATGCGAGTGAGAACACAGGTGAATGTATAAGAGCCTCTTTGTCGCACATTTTCCGCCCTTCTCGAACTTGTCCAGTTAGAGTGTGCGACAGAGAAACTCTTATATGTTCACCAGGGTTAATCTGCGTTCTCACCCGCACTCGCACGATTCCTATGTCAATATCAGACGGTAAGACCTTGTACGTGATGAGCACGCGGTACATGGAGAAGGGAGGAAGATGAAGTCGAAACAATATATCTACCCATTATTCACAAATACACGATTTCGAGGTTAGACGCTTTGATCTCCCGAATTGACAGATATCGGGAAATCAGACGTTCGACACTTTTCGCTCTTACGCAGCGCACTCTTCCTAAGCCAACTACCGACTCGACCTCTACCGGTATAAATGACTCGAGTACCGTCCAAGCGCGGCCGAAATGAAATTTCAATGTCCCGGCGAATGGCTGGTTCTGCGTGGGATATACGGTATATATGTATACGAGGTGGACACGGGAATGTGGACCATAGAAATCATGCGAGCGCCAGTGAGAAAATGTAGCGAGTGCATAAGAGCCTCTCTGTCACCGCAGTCTAACTGTACTAGGGTAAGATACATGCGTCAAGGAAATTCTTGCACTCTGATTATGAGAAAACAAATTACTTGATCGAAATAAATGAATTTTTGAATCGTCCTGAGAGCACATTTATTTGATTAGAATGAATTTTCGATTACCAACCACTAAAAGTGAAGACCGGTATATCAAGGCAACACACTTCAGTCAAAATGATGTCACTCACTAAATGACGTCCGTTTTTTTTTCAAAATGATATCAAGCGCCTTTTAGAAATGATAAAACCTCATTTTGGTAATTTCCTTTTGGTAATAATGTCATTCACTAAATATTATTATATAATAATATAATTTCTATTGAAGGTATTCAGCATTTCATATAAATATAAACACACAAAATATAAATTGAAAATATCATGTACAAACGGAAGGAGGTAATTCTTTGGCTTATTTCATGACTAAAAGTTCATATAAACATAGGCCCGTAAAAGCTTCGTTACTGATCTACAGGGTGTTAATATTTCAACATTTTTTTCCTTTTTTTTATAGCTCAATGCAATTTGAGGTATGTAAACAATTTCATACATTTTTATGAAATATACATCTCAATATTTCGAATACAAATAAAATGCCACGTATTTCTTAATACAAATAAAGATCTCACGTATTGCATATCATTTATGTTCACATAAAACTAGAAATTACATAAATGCGAAAGATTCAATCGAATAAAAAACCAAGAAACTACCCAGATAGACTTGTATGAACGTTTAAAAAAAATTGTTCTTCAGAAAATTGTTAAATGTACATCCCAATACGATTCATATTAATCGCAATATTTATTGTAACAACATATTTACGAAAAATGTAAGGTATATTAAATAAATGTTTAGCATTTTAATTGTACTAGTTGGAAATTATTTAATGATACAAATATGCTTGCTTAATGATGACTCATAGAGCACACTACCTTGATGCATCAGATGAGCTAATAATACTACAGTGAGTTGCTGTACAATTTACGCAAATTTATCTATCTGGGTAGGAAAGCGTTAAAATCAGGTCATATAATATGGAATATTTAAAAACTCGAACGTGAGATCCCTGGATACAAAATATTGACATAAAATAATATACGAATGACAACGTGCACGGTGACAATACGACAAATAAGTAAATCATCCTCTTCGGCGAATCGCCTCTTCGAGCAAAGCTTCCGACGATACGTAGACTCTCGAGGATTCCCTGCATTCGACGAAAGCCTCGCCAGAATGAACAATATCACCTTTCCATATCATTCGATCGAATCGACTATAATCTCTAAATCCAAATTGATAGAAAGTCACAGATTCTCAATTACATATAAATATGACGGATTTCTCAATCTTTTATAACTGAGAATCAGTGACTTCTCCACCGATTCCGTTTCAAGGAGAACCTTGAACAAAACGAGATGGACTGTTCACCCATGTGACGCTTCGAATCGGTTCGGTCCGCCCTTGGATCTCGATAAGTCCGCAGAGACATATCGAGATCGAAGTACGGACGCTCTCTCTTTACGAGACTTTTTCTCGCGAGCTAAATAAGTGACTAGTCCAAACGACAACCTACGATTCGCTGAATCGCAGTCCGTAAACGTCTGTGCACATTTGATCGAATCCTCGAGCCCTTTATTCACTGCCACATTTCTTACTTCATTTTGAAATCTCCTCGGTCCGCTTTCGACCTACACGAATCTCTAAAGATTCGTGAAGATGAAAAACGGACATTATTAGGGATTTCCTTGCCAAGTAAATAAGCTCAAACGACGGACTGCAATCGTGAGCTTCGACGAGTGTCTCTGACAATCTGAACGGCGCGCCGCGACGCGGTGATAGAGAAATTTTTCCAGCAAAGTCGAAGGGTCGTCCGACTTCAATGCTAATTACGCGATATCCAGAAGGATCTACCGAATACCGCGAAGGAAACGATGAAAGGCTCAACATGAAATTATTGAAAACATAGCGAGAAGATCACGAGCCGAAACCGATGGAGGCTTCGACTCGTGGCCACCGTGCACAGTTGTCGAAAAGTATGAAAATTACAACCGATTTTCGGTGTCAGTTCGGACCAATCGTCCTGCGACATGATCGAAATCGGAGGGACAAAAGATTTGTTTCGAGAAATGGGCATTCGTGAGGAAAAATAGTATGTCATTCGGCTGAAATCCTCGGATTTTTAAGACTGTTTAGGTCGTAGCACGAGGCATGGTGAGGGAGCATACTCATTTCGGACGAGCTCTATAAAACTTTGTAAGTTGAATATATGACTTGGTCAGTTTTTCTGGTAGTGTAAAACAGTATTCTTAGTAACTCGGGCATTCTAACTCACAAAGTTAAAGTTTCGACTTGGTCACTTTTGGCAATAAGCCCTCGATATATATGTCGAGCAATCGCTATTATATAGACGGTAGATATACACACTACGCAACAAAATTATCGCAACAACTTATGTTACTCTAAAAATTGTCAAACTTCGGAAGCCCATAGCACAGCGAAAAATCATCGTATCCCTATCTTTTTTTTTTTAAATTAAAGCTTAAAATCTCAGCTTTACTACCCCAAAGTTTATTTTTCGATTTAAAGCACCGAGAGATTAAGAGACCCTGAAAATCAGTCATCTTTTGAAACATAAAAATTTTCAAAGTTTGCGCATTTTGACACGGAGTTACAAAAATTTTTTTTCAAATTCTGATCACAGAAAATGAAAGTTCAACTCTTTGCCTTTAATTAAAAAAAAAATTTTACTTTCCGATTTTTCTACGCCATTCTACAACGTTTTAAATAAAAAAACTGAAAATCCCGGTTTTTGGGAGTATTACTCCACTGAACATCAATTGCGTAATTTTTTTTGAACTTATAAATTTTTGTTTTGAATTATTGGAGGTCGTATATTGCGTCCAGGTATACCTGGACTATTTCTTCATGGATTTTGGTATCGAGATGGGGATATTTTGGGGCGAAGTTACATAGAAGCCGTTCGTAAGTTAACACGGGGTATTGGGGCCAAGTTAGACGTTGATCGCGAGTGAACCGAGACATTGGGGCCAAGTTAGAGGTCGCCGAAAAGGTATTGCACATATGTTATACCGCATGTCCTATGGCCAACCGTGCAGGTAAGCTGCGACCTGAATTCTTGACTTCGGCAGTATTTATGGTACAGTTAGAGTGGGCTTCAGACGAGTGCGCTGCATAAGAACGAAAAGTGTCGACTGCTCTTCTAATACCTGTCAATTCGGCAGATCGAAGCGTTTCATGTAACCTCAAAATTGTAAAGTTTTGAATTAGTAGTGTGAATAATTTGTAGAAGTGATGAGAGATAATTATAAATAATCTTCCGAACTGACAGCCATTGGGAAATCAGACGACGCTTTTCGCTCTTACGCTGCGTTTTTACGAAAAGTGTGAAACGACTGATCTCCCGATGGCTATCAATTCGGGAGATCAAAGTCTAAGCTGGAAATCGTGAATCTTTGAATAAATGGTAGGGGAGAGGCTTGCAGGTTGCCACCCGTTAGCTTTTTTGGTCATAGCTCGTGATAAAATCAACGTATTGTTTATATATGATATACGTTGGAAAGAGAAAGTTCAGAGCTACTATTTTAAGCTAGATATCATGTGAATTCCTAAGAAATCAAAATTATACAGCGAATTCTTGAAAGTATTAAAAATTGACCCTTTGAAATTTTGGCTTGCAGGTTGCCACCCTTAGAAAAAATGCTGAAAATGTAGAAAAACTCGAGTAAAAACACCTGATTCATTGAACTAATGAAAATATATTGGATTTTATTTGCCGTACGTGGCTGTGAACATGAAAAAATAATTGGAAATTGCCATGAAAAATCAAATTTGCAAAATGGTATAGAATCATTCCAAATCGTCATCGGAATCACAGTTTGGGCAAGTGTAAACACTGAGACGCATATTGACACATTTCGCGTGAACAGCTGTTTTGCGTTCGTGGCACCATATTGATATTGTATGCTTTTGCGATACTCTTCCTTGATTTATTGTCGACATTGATTGCTTTGATTGCGACGAGCAACGCTTCAAAATCCTTAATGCCGTGTTCAGATTTTCTTTGTCTACGTGTTGCCATGCTAAAAATGTATCAAACATGAAAAATTAACGAAAATATCACTGAAATGCCACCATTATGGCGGATATACGAAATTGCTTTTGGTCGTGTATGTGTGTGTGTATACGTGCCTATGAAAAAATGTCCCCCCACCCCAAATAAGAACCGTTCCTACGCCTCTGAGTAAACATCACTTATTCATGAAAAATAGCAATTGAGTGTAAACAAGCGAAAAAGAGAGGGGTGGTAACCTGCAAGCCAACTAAGGTGGCAACTTGCATTCTGACGGGATTTTGGAAAACATAAAGAAACATTGCCAATATTCATAATATGCTTGAATTCTGTTTGGATTATGTGAATTGGTTGGAAAAATGACACATCACGAATATTTACTTTGAGTTGTTGATGGAAATGTTTAATTCACGAGCATAGGGAAAACACATAATTTTAATATTGGACTTACTTATGAGCATTATATTATACTCTGCTCAGAAAAGACAGTGTTTTTGCGTCTGTCCGTTTCAGAAGTGGATTGAAAGTAACAACCACTCTTCTAACGTTGATGTCAGTCATAGTTAAGGTTATGACATGGCTGGAATGTCAAAATACAGCAGGGGTGGCAACCTGCAAGCAGTGGGAACCTGCAAGCCTCTCCCCTAAGTAATGTTCAGAAGTGAGAGTTAACAATCATTCGGGTTTTTTCGATGTCCAACCGAATTATACGCCTCATGCCTATTTGTTTCAGAAATTATTTCCGCGCTAGCACCGCGCGAGTCTAGGAAATAGTTTTACGAAGTGGCGTGAGCGATACCTAAGGTGTCAATTCGGAAGATTATTTATGATTATTTCTCATCACTTCTACAAATTATTCACTACTAATTCAAAACTTTACGATTTTGAGGTTACACGAAACGCTTCGATCTCCCGAATTGACAGCTATTAGAAGAGCAGTCGACACTTTTCGTTCTTATGCAGCGCACTCGTCTGAAGCCCACTCTAACTGTACCATAAATACTGCCGAAGTCAAGAATTCAGGTCGCAGCTCACCTGCGCGGTTGGCCATAGGACATGCGGTATAACTTACTGTACAAGTGTACCTGGACGAGTTCTATAGGAAGTTTGTGTTCGAACGGTAGTTTCACTCCTGAACATCGAGAAATTGTGTAGGCCATCATCTGTTCTTTGAGAAAAAATTCATATGAAAGCGATGCATTTCGATGCCCCAATAAAGCCCATGCATTTGTCTTAAAAAATATGATTATTTGTTGCGTTACCTGGGCCCTGTAACACGGGAGAAAACGGGATTTTCAGTTTTTTTATTTAAAACGCTGTAGAATGGCGTAGAAAAATCGGAAAGTAAACATTTTTTTTAAAATTAAAGGTAAAGAGTCGAACTTTCATTTTCTGTGATCAGAATTTGAAAAAAAAAATGTTTGTAACTCTGTGTCAATGCGCAAACTGCAAATTTTTAAGTTTCAAAAGATGACCTTGATTTGCAGGGTCTCTTAATCTCTCGGTGCTTTAAATCGAAAAATAAACTTCGGGATAGTAAAGCTGAGATTTTAAGCTTTAATTAAAAAAAAAAAGATAGGGATACGATGATTTTTCGCTGTGCTACGGGCTTCCGAAGTTTGACAATTTTTAGAGTAAAATATGTTGTTGCGATAATTTTGTTGCGTAGTGTATATACATGTATTATATGTATATATGTATACCTACACATCCACACACACGCACAAACACACACCGGTCTCTAATAGCGATTGTTCGACGTTCCTCCGAATCATCGTTATACAACGGCGGTATACGGATAGCGGCTTAAACCTGGCAGTTGATCGCGCTCGCAATGGTCGATGGACTAGGGATACTGCGTTAAAGGCGATCTCGGATAGCAGATAAATCGCGGTATTATGGAAATCGATACCGAGCTCTTTTCCATTTAAGCACTTCCGGCTTTGTTGCCGACTAACTTTAGTCGGGGGAGGGACACGTGTATCTATGTATACATAAAGCATCAAGTACAGGTGCAGAGGGCTTGTATGCTTGGAATATTGTAGCAGGGTATTCCGATATCAGAGGGGAAAGTATATCTCAAAATTTCATGGATTTTTTTTTGTTCCGCAGCTTGATCCTGTCAACGTTAGAAAAAATATGATGCAGAACATTTTGAAACAATGCATAATAATGTTTGACTGCAATATCGTGCCACTAATGCCAAAAGGTCATACACGCCAAAAAGTGCCTTTATAAAACCGAAATGGCGTATACAAATTTTTGCATTCACTTAAATTTGCCTAAAAATGAACAAATAAAGTGAAAACAAAAGTGGAATCTTAAGAGCAAAAGGACGTATAAGGTATTGTTTATACTCCCTTTTGGCATTAAGTTCTTCGGAAATCACGAAACTAATGCCATAAGGGCATATCGAGCTTAGGCTTATATTATACAAATAAATATGTATGTATATCGATATGCCCTTATGGTATTAGTTTTCGCGATTTTTAAGAAATTTGATGCCAAAAGGGCATATCGATCATTTCCTCTTGCTTTTAGTTTCTCAAATTTTTAACTTACCATTTTTGAACTATTTTTACGTATTTCTATCAACTGTGAGAACAATATTTTATTATAAGCAATTTTGATTTTCACAATGCCTAAAGGGCGTAAAGCAGCGTAAACGACCTTTGTAAATATATGTATATACATATATCTGCCGTGCGAAACGTAATGGTACGGCTGACTATTTACTGGCTGTACTACTGACTCCCAGCGTTAACATCTGATTCACAGCTTCGCAGCTTGCACTAAATGAAAGTTATAGATTGAATAGAGTTTTGAGAATCACTGCGATCTACTAAGTTATTTTTAAAAACCATAAATTCTTCAAATGAAACTTTCGAACTGTATAATTTTAATCAAGCTCTAAAAAGTTATATATAAGTACTTGCAAAATTTGCTTAAAAATCTAAAAATTTCTTCAATAATGCTAAACAAACATCAATCTCACTACCTGATAAAGACCATTCACCGAATCGCACTGATGCTATAAAAAACAAGCACAAATCTCCCTTCAGTACCCTCCCGTCACGACATTCATACAAACTACAATAATTTATAGTTCTGAAGTTACGGTTTGAATTGCTAGACGAATTTGAAAAAAAAAAATTATTCTTAAAGAAATTATAAAATCATTAGGTACAATGTGACTCGAATAAATCACCACATTTATTGTATTATTGCAATATATTTACGACAAATTATGCTCATACTAAATACATGTTTAATATTTTGTTCACATTATTTTGAAATCATTTAATGTCACAAATATACTTACTTAATGATGATTTCTAAAGTGCAAAACTTTGATACATTTAATGAGCTAATAGGGTAAGAATTTCTGTTTTGAATTCACAAATTGTATTGGAAGCCTTTAACTTACACAAAAGTGTTGGAAAATGACTAACAATTTAATGCGAAAACACAAATTTCATAAGGAATGTATACGATCAATATTGTAAAAAGTCACAGTAATATATCATTAAATCACAATATACAATATATCGTAAATTCCCAATTATTTTTGAATTTCACAATTAGTTTTGCAAATTTAATTCACAAATGTGTTGGAAGCTTTTTACAGAGCTTTAACAGTGTAGACCGAGATAAATCGGATCACAGATCCATATTTCTTAAATCGTGGTGAAAATGATCATTTCGATCGTTTGTATTACCTACTCCGTTTCTCTCCAATGAAGTAATACGAACAATCGAAATGATTATTTTCACCACGATTTAAAAAATATAGATCGATTATCCAATTCGCCCTGCGATCCGATTCACCTTAGTCAATAATCCTACTAGTTAAAGTTGCTGTACAATCGACGCACAATTTTCTATCTAGATACTTCACTGCCAGAAATACCCACCATCAAAGTTCCTCATAAAAAATGTCGAGGAACGAAACCCCGCATCACCCCAGGAATCGCGTTAACGTTTTTGCGCCTCACCATTTAAACCGGCGACAAAAATCCAGCCGTTCCCACGGGCGGGACAATTATCCCGGGGCGAGAAAAATAGTCGAGAAAAATATCGGTCCCGCGAGACCCGTGCGCGGCTCTAATTACAGCGTAATTCAACGACTATCGCGTCTTTTTATTTCTTATCGCCGATGAATTAATGCGTTAAATCGACATTAATTCCGATCGCGAATCAACGTGCAGCGACCGAACTTACAGCCCGAAATCATCCCCCGGGTGTTCTCAAACGTCGCGTCGGGTTAGATAACTACAAGAGCAACGAGGCGCGTGATAGCCAATCAGGCGACGCGGTGATTAGACCACCGTTTACCGGGGCAACGTAACGAACTATACTTTCTACCCGAACGAACCTGTATGTGGGACCGCTTCTGTAAATTAGCGTTTACACAGGTGGATGCCGCGCTTCGGCTTCGTTCGCGCGAATGGGACGCATATGCGTACGCGCGTATTCCGTGCGTTTCACCGTAAAGCGAACGGCGTTCGCGATTCGACACCCCCCGGAGTCGGGGTAGTTCGCGGAGTTCGCCCGTCTCGCTGGAACCCCGCACACGCGCCCTGACAGCGTGCACCCCCTGTACGCGACGGCTTAACCGCGGCTATAGCGCCAGTCGTATCGCGGAGTCCTGCGCGCGCGGTACGGTACCAAAGGGGTGCGTCTCTGTCGACTCTTACGTAAACTTTCGAGTTCTCGCGCGACGAACCGCTGTGCGCCGGTTCGAACGATGAGACGAGGCGATGCGCGTGTTACCATCGAACGCGTAACGGTCGTCGAGCGTCGTGCGTAACGACGCTTTTATTTCTAGCAGTGATACATACGGTACGCGGTTCGAAGGAGGGAAGAAACGCGCGCGGGGGAGTGTTTTTTTTGTATTCGCCAATAAAATGAGGGGGAGGAGTGGATGATTTTAAATTAGGAGGGAGTGCGATGAGGGGGGTATGTTGTACGAGGCGAAATGTCGATTGGAATTATTTTCAAGGGGGTTCTGTTCGTGCGATGCTCTTCTGCGAGATGAATCTGCACTGAGCTACGCGTGAGCTTTCGATTGGCGAATAAATGCCTGGTCGAAATAATCGTTTTCGTTCCCCGCGTAATATTGCACGTGATTAAGATGACTAAACTCTACAAATACCAAATTTTGAAACTTTGTTGGGTCGGTACGAGGATTGTTGAACTACTCTTGGACTGAGCCCGTCAAAGTGTAGAAATACATAGGACGCAAAATGTCGATTGGAATTATTTTCAAGGGGGTTCCGTCGTGCGATGCTCTTCTGTGAGATGAATCTGCAGTGAACTACGCGTGCATTTCTTTTTGATCTGTGAACTCTTTCGATTGGTGAATAAATACTCGGTCGAATTAATTATTTTCTTTCTCTGCGCGTAAGATTGTACAGGATTAAAATAATTAAACCTTCCAAATACCAAATTCCAACACTTTATTTGGTCGGTATAGGAATTATCGAGCTACTGTTGGATTAATATTGGCCCCTCTCAAAGTGCCGAAATTCTCCGTTTACTGCGAAGTCGTCGCATATAGGACGTACAAATTATGTTTATATCGAGAAAGGTGGACGTAGGTAGATATTTGATAATTTAACGGCGCGACCGATCCCTTTGTATGGGATAGTAATTGGAAATAATAATTTTGCCGCATAGTTCGAAACAATGTAGGTATGCACGATCGAGTTGCTCGTACTCGAATGAAGATTAATTGGATTAGAATTTAATCGATGCGTTGTTATGTATTGGAATTATTGAGAGGAAAGTTTTTTTATGGAGTCGAAATTAGAAACTGAAGTAAATTTAATATTGGCAATAATTCAGAGGAGAAATATGAAAAGAACTGGGCTTCATTTATCAGTTTGACGCAAATACGAAGAAACCAGGAAAAATTGAAAAGAAATTTCCCGATCGAAAAAGTGAACACGTTGAAATTCGAGGACCATCAGCCTCTTTAATACTCGCATGCCCGCTATATAAGCTCGCATTTTATATGACCTGTAAACCGACGGCCGTAATTCATTTTACATTCGCGCGAAGTGCCGTAAATTCGTACGTTTTCGTATCTAGTCGTTCTCCGTCGTAGAAAAGAATGGAAAATAGTGAAATTTTAATACTCCTTTTTTATTTCTTTCGTACGATAAAACATTTTTTTATTAAACTTCAGCGCTGTTTTCAAGATCTTCAATTGTCTTAAAAATCGTCGTCCGAAATCTGAATTTCAGAAACGAAGCAAATGTTGCCAACGCTCCCAAATAATCGTAACAGAAAACCGGATGTCGATTAGACACGGAAGTGCTACTCGGACTGGAATTTAATACGGGCAATGCGCGATATATTCAAAAGTGACAGCAGCAGATTCAAGCGGCATATTTGTTTCAAAAATAACAAAATCGCGGGATACCCGGAATAACAATTCAAAAGTTAAACACGCGCTTCTGTATAACCGACGAAACACACGCGATGCACACCTTCCCACGCAATTAAAAGCGATAACATCTCGAAGGCAACTCTGAAATGTTTTGACGTTCATAGAATGCCCGCAGGATGTTTTCAGGAGGTTTGCGCCGTGCTGCCTTTTCCGGGCAGCTCGAAAGTCTCGTAGGACGCGAAATCGCTGGAACGAGACATCCGCCGATGCCATCGAAACGCTGTAAATTAGCACCGGCTTCGCGGAAACTGAAAGCTTCCATAAACTCCGCGCAAAGTACCGCGTCACGTGATCGATTCGAGTGTGGCTGCGCGCTTGTCCTACACACCCTGTGACACGTGATTCGACGTCTCCCGCAAACAGCCACAAAACTGAGAAGGCTCGGTAACGTAATTGCTCGCAAACATTACAAGATCGCACCGCGCGATTAGGCGTATCGCGCGCGTTTGTATACGCGTATAATCGCTCGGAGAGGCCGCAAGAGATCGCTCGAGATTAATCCCACACACGTGCGTCGCGTGCGCGGCGCGCTTCCGGAACGGGCTGAAAACGTGACGCGGCAATTTATCGCGTAACTTCGGGTTAAGTGAGCGCGCTCGACGTCGAAATTCCGCGTTACTTCAACGGACGCCGGGTACGACGACACGACCGTGAGAGCTTCGTCACGACACGCGCGCGATTTTACGGAGAAAAAGGATTAGTAAAATATCATGAATGAAGACCGATGAATTTTTACAGTTTATCTCAGTAACACGACTCCTCGAGGTAAAACGTTGAACTTTTTAATCGACACAGTGTACTTTTTACAGTTTGTGACAGGATAAACATTAGTTTATACGGTAAAATTTACCAATTTCCTATTAAACCTAGAACACTAACGACATGCTGTTACTATACATGAATACTAATGGTACGAGTAGGTAAAATTGACGTGGCTTAGCATTCTAGGGTTAATACGTGTCAGGTGCATTGTAAAAGAAATTGTACTCGTATATTTAATATACTTTTGTATAAAGCTTTTTTCTAACACGTGATTATAAAGATTAACCCTTTCGGTCATCGGGTCCATTTGGATGGACATGCTTTTTAAACATTTTCCACGTCACAAATTACAAATAACTGGCGTCAAATCACCCCGTCCATACGTGAGCACATGTCTATGTGCCCACGCATGGACAAAATGATTTGACGATAGTCATTTCTAATTTGTGACACAAAAAACACCCAAGAAGCATGTCCATCCAAATGGACGCGATGACCGAAAGGGTTAATACAGGGGAACACAAGACGGAATCGGCTAGCGGAGCACAACTGGTTACTCCCTTTACCTTTGTTAAAGATTTTTGTAAACGGTCATTGCTCACACAACACTATAGCCATGTATTACTACTGATCGCCGGGTGACATAATAATTTTCCTATTGGGCGATCTGTCAACATCGCGTGATGGTGTGGTTTTTACAAGCGGATTACAATATTGCGGTACTTCCCTTCGAAGGTGAGACATCTGTTTGAGCAAACTGCACAATCTTTGTGTTTTTCTTCGGAATGTACGAAAATGAAATGAGGCTTTTCATCTAAACGATCGTGTTTATCAATAACGCGTGCGCGACATCTGTTGGTTTGGACTCGAAAAGATGTCGAGTGGGACTCGACAAAGGAGTTTCTGAGATAAAAACTGATATCGAGTCACACTCGACATAGGAGTGCAGCACATGGCGGTCCAGAATGGGCGCAACTGGGACTGTTTCTCTAAGAAAGATAATTTCACTGTTTTTGTCCAAGTTTTAATTCACTTTAGAAGTTCTAAACTGTTAACAATGATCTAGAGAGTACATATATTCAGAAGAATATTGGTTTTCAAGTATTGCGAAACGTAGAAAAATGTTGAAACTTTAACACATTCCCGCGTGATACGCAGCGAACGAACACGTTCCCTGCGTATCAAGATCACTGACTTCATTCCCGTACTAAAATCTTGAAATTTGCGTAAAACTATGTTGGCGTGCCGCAGGAGCCGCGTGATCCGCCCAGGAGGTACAGCCACCCTCATGCGGGAGCCGCGTGATCCGCGACGAACGTGTTAAGGTGCCCGTCCCGCCCTGTATTTCCCTGTTCCGTAATTATGAAATTTAATATATTTCCTCATGAAATTTCCCTTATAAATTTCACGACGAAGTGTATATTAATTTTCATAATCACGTATTGGATAAAAGCTTTATATACATTTGTATTAAATTTAACGGACATTTTTTTACAGTGTGTTTACGGGTTTATACTACCGCGAACCGTGAAAAGTACGCTCTGTCTAATAAACAATTTCAATTTTTCACCTTGAGGAGCCCTGTTTCTGGGGTACCTACTATGTAAAAATTGCTGAACCTTTCTCTCCGTGCTCGTGTAAACTTTAACGAGTCTGAGAGAAATTGCAATTCGTTTGGCAGAAGCTGTACGTTTTTGGCGCGAGCCTAACGGCGAGCAGTGAAGTCACTCGCGCGCAATGCGTCTCTCGCGCTAAGTGCCCCGGTGGAGTAATAAGCACTGAAGTGGACTTGCGTTAAAGCTACTACCCCCCGGGAGGCGGAGAGCTCGCTGTACCTACTCGGAGTGATAAAAGAAATCGTTGGCCGAATGGGAGGAGGAACGACGCCCAGCGGAGACGCCGGACGTCGGGACTCCAAGATTTTCCCGCTTTCATTGATTCGCCGATTTATCGCTTGAGACTCCGCGCGCGCACCCGACGACCCGCGCGCCGTAAAATTGCCTACCGCGTCTTTACGAGTGGATACTCCCGTGCGAAAAAAATATATAGACGAGCAGAGAGCGAGCCCCCCGCGGCGATCGGCCGCACTTTTTTATCGCGCGGAATAAATGTAAAGGACCTCGCTTGGGAACCGATTCTTCCGCGTCTCCTTTCCCTCCTCCTTTTGTCGGGTCTTTAATTGCGGGGGTGCTCGGTTCTTCCCCGATCGTATTTTCGCGGGTTTCGCGTTTTAATGCGAGGGAGAAGGTCAGTTATTGGTAGGCTACGGCTGGGGTCGAGGAATCGTTTGATTTTTAACGATTATTGGAATATAATGAAACAAAATGTAGAATATATCGGTTGTTCATTTGTGTCCTACTCCCGAAGGAAAATTTACTTTCCGTATTGATTGCAATTATCGCGCGGAAAAAAGTTTGCGGCAATTAGTTTCACACACCGAACAGTGGAAAAGTCTTTTTGGGTTAGTATGCGCTTCCTTACGGCATATAGGCTGAAAGTGGAATAGACGCCCTGGTGAAAGAGCGAGTTCAAAATCGATTATCTTGAAACGAATTGCAGATATTAGAGAAAAATTTGAATGAAAAAGGTTCATCTATATTTTAGCTATAAAAAAGCTGCTCTATACTTTTCATATATCTCCATCGCGTTTCAAGATAATCGCATTAAAAGTTAATCATAGACGGGCGTGTCCATCTCACTTTTACCCTAGACTGTAAAAAAAAATTTATTTTTAATGTAGGTACCCTTATATAAAGCTTTTCTCCAATACGCGATTATACAAATTGAGGGGGTCAGTGGAAAAGTGGTATAAGTCGCAATTTGGATTATTTGAGTTAACTGCAAAAATGCATGGTTAAAGTAAATATCTGTTTCGAAAAAAAATGGTATAAGTGTATAATGGTATGGTTGCCACTTATACCACTTTTTTTTTCTAAACAGATATTTACTTTAACTACCGCATTTTTGCAGTTAACTGAAATAATCCAAATTGTGACTTGTACCACTTTTCCACTGACCCCCTCAATTAATATACCACCTTATAAAATTTCCCACGTGAATTTAATAACGAAGTAGGTATGTTAATTTCCATAACCATATATTGGATAAAAGCTTTGTATATAAAAGTATATTAAAAATACAATTCTTTTTAGAGTGTAGGGTAAAAGTGGAATAGACATGTCCCAATCTCTTTTTAACATTTAACACGATTCCTTTCCCCTTATAAATTTCATAACGGAGTAGGTATATTAATTTTCATAACCACGTATTTTTGGATACAAGCTTTATATAAAAGTTTATTAAAAATACCATTTTTTTACGGTGATGCTAACGGTAGTAAGGCGTACACGTTCCTTTCCGTTCCATATGGGAACTGTTACCACATGTGTAATAAAAAAAGGGACAGTGTAACCTTTCCTAAAAAGTCTTTCCTAATATTCACTATGAAACTGATTACCACAAACTTTATTTCACGCCTGAAAATTCATTCCAGATCGCCTAATTCCACGTTAACACGCGCGATCGGCCTCCTCGAATAGTGCGAGAAATTTTATCCAAGCGACGCGTAAAAGTCGCCGGCAGGGGTTGTGTGAGCCGAGTTTACACGAAGGCGTTAAACCGGCCTCTGAACTCCTATTCCGTCGATCGCGCCGGCCGATCCCGACCGCGACGAATACGCCGCTAATTGCCGCCGACTTTTCGACAATGGAATTCCGATCTGATCGAATCCCCGCCGCTTTTATATGCCCGCGTATAGTCGGAAACTTTTGGAAGTGCCGAGTTTCCCAGAGGTTTACGATTGCGCGTATATGGCGAACAGCGATTGCCGATAAAAAGTTCGGAAACTCCGGAGGGAATACACGCGGCTGTGCTCCGGGCCGTGTTTTTTTTATTCGTGAGGAAATGAGAGAGGGCGAGAGGAGGAAAAAAAAAAAAGAAAATATATAGAATTACCGCCCGCGCACCGATTTACCGAGTCCCTGCGATGGGCCCCCTCTCCTCTCTACCCGCCTGCACCACCCACCGGTTTACCGCTCGCGTGAAATTGAATTTGCCGGTAATTCGCGATAATTACATTCGACGCCAACCTCTCCTACCGCATTGCCGTTAACTCCCGATACGCGAATCGGCCGCCGTCTCGCGATCGACACGGCCGAGCCGCGTCGATGATTGATGCTCGCCGTTGGAAAATCTCGAGTCGGTTGGCGCGCGGAAGGTAAAGCAATTACTTTCGGTCCGCTTTCGCGGGGCGCGAGAGGGGGCGTGGGCGCGACCGCGCCTCCAATCCTTGAAACAAAAGCAGCGTCGCTCGCGTTCGCTCCTCTCTTTCCTCCTCCTGCTCTCTCTAATCCCCCGGACGGGGAGGAAATTAGTCCGCCGATATGAATATTACAGACCGCTCGACGCTCGGCAAGTCGCAGCGGCGAGAGCCGTCGCGCGAGTTCGACTTTACAAATTCGAGCGCGTTTTAATTATTAGCCCGCCGCGGAGGGGTTTCGCGCGATACGACGTTAATCCGTCGTTCGAACGATTCTAGGGGAGGCTGTGAGAAAGTACGTAAGGGGTTCTTGCGGGCGCGGACGAAGAGGGTGTGATTGACGTAAGAATATATTATGGTAGATTCTGAGCTTTGAGCTATTAATCGTTAGGCTATTGCTGGACCGCAGCATACACTGTAAACAAATTTGTATTCAACTCGATACAATTGTATATAAAGCTTTCATCCAATAGATGATTGTGAAAATTGACGCACCGAGTTGTGAAAATTATAAGAGAGATTTCATAAGGAAATACATCAATATTCATAATTACGGGGTATATTAATTTTTATAATCACCTATTGGAAAAAAGCTTTGTTTAAAAGTAGGGTAAACCACCCAGTTGTGTTGGATACTTAGGCATTTTACAAGATTTGAGACCGTGTTAAAAGATATTTGGCTTTACATTCTAGTAACTTACAATTTTAAGTTGGAAAGAATATAATTTTCAGCAATAAAAAGCTGGGATAAAGTCAAAAAACTTAGTTATTGGACAGTGTTCTTATTTCTTGGAAATACTCAATCCAGTAATTGGACAGTCAAGAATCAATAAGCCAGGTACGGTTTTTGATGATATTTATTAAAGTAAAAACTAGGAATCCTGTTTTTATATATTTAAATCAGACTGTCCAATGACTACAAGGTGTCCAACGACTGGGTGGTTTGCCCTATATTAAAAATGCAACGTTTTTTTACAGTGTAAAGAGTCTAATGTATAAAGTATTTTCTTTTTTGAATCGTCCTTATAAGGATCTCGTGTGACGATGCTTATCAGTAGGACACATTTTAAACGGTAGCAAGCGAGTACAGCCTTTACTGGTTCACTTTATCGGGAATTTGTCTCTTTAAATGATCTCGATTACCAATTTCGGCACTAACAATGATAAATAAATTAAATTTTAGTTTCATAAATAATATTCTAATTATGAAATAAACAAGACTAAAATTGTTGAAATAAAATGAAAAAATTATAATAGGTACATAATAATCTAAAATTTATAATCAAGGAATTGCCTTGTAAAAACAGTAAAGATATTATTTTAGATGTATTAAATCTTAAATAATACCTAGAATAACTGTAGGTATTGAATACAATAAAGTAAAGGAAATTGAAATAAAAAGTATAACAAAACTTAAAAAATTCATTTACTTATTAACCGTTAGATGCATGCATGAAAAATTTCACCTCTGTGTATAAGTCTGGCCTCTCAGACCAGAATAGAAATTATATTAGAAATTTTATATTTTGTTTATAAAATGTAATGTTTTTTAACGAAGAAAATAATATTAGATATTCTACCTACATGCTTTTTCGTATTGTGCTAACCATATTTATAACCGAAAAATTAAAATAAACGTAAATCAATCGACCATTAATTACGAGTTACAGTATCTCTTTTTACTGCCGGATCTCAAAGACCTGACGTATGTGTCTAAGGGTTAAAATTATTTCGTAAATAAATAGATCAAATTACACACTTCGATCAATCATACCCTCGATGTTTCACACCCCCCTCATTGTTCACTTTGCCACCCATTTCCGAAGGGCGCCGTCTTCGAGCTTCGGTGACGCGTTTCGGTCGCGAGTGAAGACCGACCGAGAAACGGAACATGAAGAGGGTACGTAGTTCGTTGGTGATTCGAGGGTGTTAAGTGGGCGTGGCTAGACAACATGTTCGCCAGGATGCTGTGGATGATACTAGTGGCCAGCGTCGAGTTATCGACACTCGTGACTGGACAGTCGAGAAAGGTGGTAGCGCATACCGCGATAACGGCTGTGACGGAAACGTCGGCGGTACTTTCAGCGGCGGCGACGACGAAGACGATGGTCAACACTCTCGGGGATAATCACAATAACGGGCTGGATGTACCCAGTAAGTAAAAGAAAGTAACACTGAAGGATTTAAGGCTTTCTGGTTTTTTTCTTTCATTTCTCAAGCTACATTTTATATGGCTCGACGCCAAGTCTTTCCCAGTTTTTCCTGGAGCTACATTTTAAATTATTTTGGTATTGCATTTTAGCTTCACAGTGAAATTGCACGAGCTAATATGTGGCTTAGTTTTAAGAGATTAGTGTATTTCAATATACTAATAAATAGTATACCTATTTATCATAATTTAAATATAGAGGAAAGTCAACAAAGTCGGGCCTCCATTTACTTCTTGGCATCTAAACATTTTAGGAATCAACATATGGAAGTTACAATACTTGTATTACAAATTGTAAACAATTGATTGTAACATACATTCGACACAAGTTTGAGACAAGACTTTTTTCTGAGAAATTTGGAAAAAACTTGCGACATGCATTTTTCGGGCTCTGGAAAAAGGGCTCCTAAAGTGGGCCCCCTACCTAAATACTCGGAAAAGATCAAAAAGTGAGCGGAAATGAAACATTGTTTTTTTCAGTTATCGACCTTACCTTCTTTTCCGGAAAGGAGCGGAACCGAGGTATTAACGACCTATGTTCACGGAAATATCAATACCTTTTACTTTGAAAACCTCGTAAATGCAATTTTTGACAAAAATGCCATTTATAGCTTACTGTGTTCAGATTTTAAACCTTAACGCAGTAAACTATAAATGGCATTTTTGTCAAAAATTGCACTTACGAGGTTTTCAAAGTAAGGTATCGATATGTCGCTTCGCCGATGACGCGATTAATTATAGTCGGCGAGTTAATTATGAATGATGCTATGAATCAACCTTTCGAATTCCGTCACTCGATGCGACGGAACAATGATAATTTAGAGGAATTGAGCATAAAAAACAAAGAGCCCACATAAGGAACAGAAAACAAAGGGGCCCGACTTACGCACAATCGTTTTTGTTTATTTTATGGTTACAGCTATTTTTTCGAGCAACCAACCACATCTTCAACACCATAAACTGATCAATCATTCCATGCACTTCAAAAATACAAATAATTTGAATTACTTACCGGTCAAACTACGTCAACAATAAAACAAATACGAACGCACAAAAAGTTTCCCACAACGGCAAGAAATTGTTTGAACTGTCAATTGTTAACCATGAATGATTAAAACCGATGGTGGAGACATAATATGTCGGGGCGTATCTAAAACTATCACAAGCAGGTGACTTTGTGGGTGTAGAGATCTACGTACGAAAATAAAGAGAGGGGCCCGTTTAAAGACCGGGGCCCGACTTTGGTGACTTTCCTCTACTAACAAATAGTATATTTTTATGTAATTTAAATATACTAATGAATAGCATGTTTATCGTAATTTAAGTATACCAATATAGAATGTATAATATTTATAGTAATTTAAATACATTAAAAATAGTATACTTATCATTAAGTCGACCTAGAATCGATGAAAAGTAGCAATTCGATTACAATGTCAACTGAGGATCGCATTATCCCTTCTTGGTATGACTATCAACCGAACTACCACAAACGAATTCACCCCGTCTTGATTATCATGTAGTAGCGCTCCTAGTAGTTACACCGAATTCACCGCAGGCACGAGGCATCTGCCAGGAAATTACAAGTGGGGTACTCCACCTTACCTCACCGCCGCATCTTACCCCACGCTCTCCCCGCGTACAATCTAATAGAAATTATGCGATCCTGACGTTTGCCTCGTGCACATTTGAGGGCTTCGCTGCTAAACACGTCGAGCCTCCCACTAAGGACATTAAATTGTCACAAAGTGGTATCTTCAAGCTCCGCTCGATGAAAACCCTAACCAGCGAGAACAAGGGTTGCTATTCGATACGGTGTACGCCGGATGTCCTAACGGCGAGGCGCGGGGCGACGTAGATCGATAGCCAATGTACCATATAGATGTGCGCGTTGCGTGTTAACGGTGATATCGAAATTGAAATCCGTCCGCGCGGAAACAGGCATCGTGGAGTAAAGGGTTCCGGCTTTATCGCGAGTTAGAATCGTACTCACGTTCGGGCCGGCGAGGGGGCGCGTTACGCTATGGAAACCACGTTAGCGCGCTTCCAGTGGTTAGTGGGCTTGAGAAAGATATACGAGACACTCGAGGCATATTCGCGGTCCTCGAAGAAAAACGACGTCGCTTCGCTGTAAAATATACTCCGCATAAGTCCAAATTCTAGTAGGGTAGAAATGGGACAGATTCCCCGCCCCATAAAAAATATAGCAAAATATGTTGCATTTAGAATGTGAATACATGGTCTATTTACTAGAAAATGTAACAATTTCTATAATATAATAATATAATCCCAATAAAACAAGCCAAGATATCCAAAGAAATAAAAAATTCCGTTTTCGATATTTTGGAGGATAGGTATTATACTTAGATGTCCAAATGATGGAATAGAGGCCCATACTTGGGAGGATAGATGTGCTAGGTGTCTGATAAGATGAAGAATTCACATTCGGCGTGGGAAAAACAAATTTCATAATGAATGTAGCAAACAAATGTTTCCTTCAATCAATGAAAAGGTATACTCGTAATTCCACGATCAAGCCGTACTTTTCATTCGTGTAAAAACATATTTGATAGATTCGAGTAATTGTTTTTTTCGCGCTGGAAGGATTTTTTGTCCCAACGAAGGTATTCTTAAATCAATAATATATAGTAAGATTCTTTTTAAGAATCTGTATTTTAAAAAACTGTTAAGATCATATAGGTATTCTTGATTCAAGAAACATTTTTCAACACAAGCAATTATTTTTCTCAGTTTATTTTTTAAAATATAGTAATAAAAGATATAATTATCAATAACGTCCCGTCGACTCTGACGACTTCGCCATTCCTTTCGCTATTTGTTTCTTCTTCTTTCGACAACCATTGCCCATGTGTGAAAAAGCCGTTCTCTATTTTCCACAGAAATTAAATAATAGTAGAAAAATAAGTAACAATCGGTAGCTAGGTTTTACATGCTACCATCTTCCATGACTGCGATGATATTGGTATAGTAGATCGTTAATAAAATAGAGGCATCTATCTTCTCCAATGAAAGACCAACAGTAGGAGGAGGGTAGAGCCTCACTAATAATTATTTCGACATGCGAAATTAAAATCTGATAGCAGTGTTGTTATTCTTCATCAGCTAACTCTACTGATTCGCAAAACTTATTTTCACGCCGAATTTCTTCATCGAATATCCTCCAGACGTTATTTTAACGGAGGCAGTTTCACTTGAAATTAACAACGAGCTGTGCTCTTTATTTAAAACTGTTATAAATACTTAATTAATATAGTTGATGAGTAAATTTTTAATGTCTATGTTCAGAGCTGTACTGTTCACTTGAAATTGTTATAAATACTTAATTGATATAGTTGATAAGTAAATTTTGCACACACATGTCTATATTCACGAATATATAAACTGATGTAACGGCCTATTGCCTCAATCGTATTAGCATATTCGGAATAACGGAGGTTGAGCACCTATCCTCCTAGGGCATCTATCCCACTTTTACCCTAATGGAAGGAAATATTGAAGAACGACCCTCTCCACGCATGTATAATAATTTTATACGGAAACACACACGTCGACGTCAGCTCGCGGACGAAATTCCGACGAGGAATACGTCTCAATCGATTTCGAGGATCAACTATAAATGGGCATTTATAGTCGCCCGCCCGCGGAACCGATAATGAAGTCTCCTTTGTCGGCTTAATTAATTTCGCGGTGAATGGCCGTGTACTTAAGAAGGCGTTTATTGCTCACACTACCGGGAATAACTCGGGCGCGGCGCGGCTCGCTGCAATGAAACCAAACTAATTAAATATGTATGAATAGTTTGCTCCGCCTGTCCAACCGTACAATTAATGTGCGGCATAGGCGAGCGAGAAGTTAATTATGGCATGGAAATTTCAAGCCCCATAACTCCGTCTTGCTCTGACACCCGCCCGTAACGCGAGGCTCCACGATTGAATAGTCACGAGAAGCATCCTTCACCTTTGATCTAGCGAAAAGTCTCCGTTGTATCGAATGGAATCATTGAGCTGGAAAACTATAGTGAGGTGGTACCTATTCGTGATTTATCAAGAGACATGGAATGGCGTTGTAACGCCAGCGCGAATGAAGGAGATATCAAGTGTAAAAATAATGATAGTATCCAGTGAATATACTGAGTAACGGTTGCGTAACGGATACATCAAAATTTCACACTTATTTATATTAACAGTGATATAATTGCCTTGTTGTGTGCCACTATTATATAAATGAGTCCAAAATTTTAACTCATCCGTTACGTAATTGTTACTCAATGTTTACTGGGTAATGATAACGGTTAAAAAATTCCTGAACAATAAGCGGTAATATCAGCTATCGATTCGAGATGGTGCATACCTTTGAAATAATTTCGAATTTAAAATCTCTCCTCGAATAGCGCCCACTAATTAACGCGAATAAGAAATGAAGTATTACATGAAAGCGTAAACTCGTAGACCTGACTGATTAAATAAGATCCTCGGATTCTATGTTCCTCTAAAAAGTCATAAAGACTGCGCTCGAGGTAAGTTTAAGCTAGGATTTACGTTCGCGACTACTTCTATTCGGTGGGGTGGGATAATTGTAAACTTTCAAGGTATAAGCTTTGGGTTTGGAATCTCCTCCGAGACCATCGCGGTCAACTAGGTACTACGAATGGAAAATTAATGAGGCGGAGAAACTTCAATTCCTGAAGCTCGAACTTGCTGTAATAATGATCGTGTATTATACGCGTACACCCTTCGTCGGTTGCGTGCGACCGTAAAATTAGATTACCTCGATACACCACCCTTAACTTTATGGCCGGAGTCAACGTGGACTATGTTTATAGGACAGATTAACGCTAGTTTAACCATATCGGTTTCAGAGAATGAACCAATAGCGGGTATTACATTGCACTTTTGAAGAATCATTGCTATATCGATCATTTGTCGATAAACTATTGTAAATGTAATCATAAAGAGGTTCGTAATGCGTTCATTTCTAGCGAATCTTAGGCAATGCTGCAGGTAGATACACGGAGAAAAAGGATTAGTAAAAGTTCATGGGAAAACCCATACATTTTTACAATCATTCCAGTAACAGGGCTCCTTGAGACGAAACACTGACATTTTTAATAGACCACAGCGTACATTTTACCGTTCGTAATAGTATAAACATTAGTTTACACGGTAAAATTTATCAATATCCGGTTAATATGTGTCAGATGTTTACGGGTTTATACTGTTACGAACTGTAAAAAGTATGTTGTGTTTATTTAAAAATTCAATATTTCACCTCGGGGAGCCTTGTTACTGAGATTTACTATAAAAATTACTAATCCTTTTTCCTCCGTGTACGTTACAAAAGATTTCAAGGATATTGTGACAATACACCCAGGGAAAAGGTCTAGTTGAATACGAACCTGTGTGTGTGATAGAAAAATTTATTTGGGATGGACAGGAATTTACTCACATTGATCAAAAGTCTATTTGAATTAAATAAACGTTCTATTAGGTTCGCACTCGATTAAAAAGGTATGCAAAACATTTATTTAACTTAAATAGACTTTCGTTCGATGTGAATAAATTCCTATTTATCAAATAAATTTCTCTATCACACACACAGGTCCGTATTCAACTAGACCTTTTCCTCCAGTATACCACAGTGACGTTCCAGAGTCGACTAACAATAATTCAATGCAACATCTCTACAATATCCAGTCGAAATTATATATGCCGTTAAAAGGTAATACAAAAAATCCTCTGGGTTCAATCAAATGGCATGCGATAAGCACCGTCTTGATATCGGAGAGGATCGTCTAGACGGAAAGTTGTACAAGCTGCTCGAGGAGGAGATGAAGGTGTGAAGCGAACGACGAACTCGAGAATGGAAAAGAATAAGAAAAAAAAATCGCAAAGACCAGAAGCGTCAAAAGTGGACTTAAATGGGGATGGTGGCTACGGGTCACGGAAGAAGCGAGGTCCTTGTAAACTTTCTAGGTAGCCTCGGATTTGGCACTGTTCTCTAAACTGTCGGCTAGTTTATCGTACGTACAGCATACAGATACGAACGTTACTCGATGAACCTGGTTTTAACTCCGGCTAGCGAAAAGAGGATTGGTCGGAAATCACATTAGCGCCGCGCGCGACGGATTAACTATACTTGGTTGATAATCTTATTGTCAAGTCGAAACCTCTCACTATCCTTCCTCACGATTCAGGGGTGGGGCGAAATCCGTTTAGCTCCCAACAGATGACGGGGTACTACTGCTATCGCGTTATAGCTAACCGCATTATTAATTCCCAACTCTCTAAATTTGGGATTAAGATGTATAGGTACGAATGTAGAATAATATGATGACTATTGAATGGCGATGCCATTGCGCGTTAAAATTGATCGCTGTTGGTGAGAAAACAACTAGAATTGATAATTCCCGATAATATAGAAATCTAGTACCTAGTGAAATAAATCATATCTTTGATTTATGAAGCAAAATGTGAGTAGGTAATCCCTCAAGAAATTGATCTATTCTGAACACATTTACTTTTTCTACTGATTCTTCAAAGTTCTTCTGATAACTGGCAATACGTAATTAAAAAATTCTTGCTTTGTCGATTTCTATGTCGTAAGAATTATCATGTGACACTACTATCTATCATTTTCAAGAAATTAACTTTCGTTATTTTTTATTATTTCCATCCAGTTTTAGAAAATAACACCAATATTCATAACTGTTTAAGGAATATTTACTTATTAATGATTTCCTTCAAACTCTCTCTGAAGCGATCGTATACCTTTAGTTACGTAACGTGCAACTGATCCTACGTTAGTGCAATATTAGTGTCTTGCACTGTATTCTGAATTCTAAGCATCTACTACGGTAAAAATGTATAATTATACCGATTTATTAGAGCAGATTCCCTATTGATCACTGACTGCGAAAGTGTAAATATAAATAGTGAGGCGACTTCAACATTTCCTCACACAGATGCATGTGAAAGTTGCATAAATCGGATTCCATTTTCGTTTGAACTGGCCTCAGCTATGTTAGGTATGAACTGGGTTCAGTCATGTAGGTTATTCGATGCGTCGTTTGAGCGATTTACACGAGTTCTGTACACATCGGAGGGGCGATCTGTTTCCCCATCATTTAGTGGCACGGACGTTCCAGAAAAAAGAGTAGATAATTTGACTTCAATGGCTTTGTTTACGAGGTTGATGGGCTCGAAACGATTTCGCTGAAGGGGTAATTGCGCGGGGAGAGTTATTTCGTACATTCCCTCTTCATGGTATTCCAGACGTTTCGGCTGACAATGAGTGAGTGCTCGTAATACAGACAGAAATACGGGTCGGTGGTCGCCGTTGTTAAAGTGTTCTGCGCCTATCGCGCGCGCACTAGAACATATTAGATATAATCTTCACATAGAGGGTGTACAATACTTTCATTTCAATTCAAAGAAAAAAATTGAGTAATTGCATCAATTTTCTCTTCATAATAATGATATATACGATAAAATCAATAATTTATCTATGTTCGATTGTGGTAATCATCTTCAATGATCTGATCATTCTTATGTACCTATGTGACTTTAGTTTTACATATGCCTGGAAGATATTATATTTCTTCCTTTTTGTATTTTTGATGTGTAAACATCTATGCTATGGCTCTGCGGTACGACCTTCCTGGGAAATTGAGCGTCAGACGTAAGTCATGTAGACGTCACTGCGTCAGTGTGTGTGTGGCGCTACTGCGCATACTATTCGCGCAAACTGGATTATCTCAACGGGAAAACATTTTAGAGAAAAATGTTTATTACAAAACTTTAAGGATTTTCCCTTGGCTACCCAGTGGTCGTATTGGATTTGACCTTGACCGTGACCTTTAAGGTAATATCAAATGCCTTCCTAAACCGTTCATCCGATTGCGATGAAACTTTGGGGAATGGTTGGACGCATGCCCGCGAAGGTTTGTGAGTTAGTAAATCTTATACACGGTGTTCAAAAAGTACCGGTACGGATGATTATTATGCCTTCCTAAACCGTTCATTTTATTGCGATGAAACTTTGGGGAATGGTTGGACGCATGCCCGCGAAGGTTTCTGAGTTAGTAAATCTTATACACGGTGTTCAAAAAGTACCGGTACTGATGATTATTATGCCTTCCTAAACCGTTCATCCGATTGCGATGAAAAGTTGGGGAATGGTTGGACGCATGCCCGCGAAGGTTTCTGAGTTAGTAAATCTTATACAGGGTGTTCAAAAAGTACCAGTACGGATGATTATTATGCCTTCCTAAACCGTTCATCCGATTGCGATGAAAATTTGGGGAACAGTTGGACCGCAGATAATTGTAAGATGTTTACACATCCTCCGTGAGTACAACGGCACTCACACCTTTTTTTTCTACTATATTGTAATTTTTCAGTAGATCTCATCGTTATATCTTCCTGATTGTAATTCCTCATCGAAATTGTACATAGTGCACTTTGTTGGAAAAGAATAGAACTATGCTCGCGAAATAGATACTTTTCCACTTTACAGATTTCTTAAATTAACAAATACTAAATATTGGAAAATATTTGGATACGTATAAAATATGTATTTCCTCGTGATCTCAAATTCCTTAACTATGTGTAACAAATTATTTAGCTGCATTCTTTGAATTTATAGTAATTTCTGTGCTCTAATATCTGCTTAAGAGCAATTCAGAAATTTCATTATCAAGCTACTTCAGACTATATTTCGGTTATATGGTTTTGGTTAAGTTGCTGCTTTATTAGAAGTAAATAGTGGATTCTAATTTACCTGATTATATATAATAATCATTTTCAAAGATCGAGCAGTTACATATAGTTAGTTATTCACGTATATGTACATATGTACATATTTTGTATAGGTACATACCGAACGGTACCAGAAAAAAGTACGTATCTTTTCACTATTATTATAGAACATCGTAATTCATTGCCATGTAAGAAAAAGTCATAAGTCACATCTATAACAAGGACTTACGATGTTTTCTCACAAAATGAACGAGCCGAGATTAAATTCGGAAAAATGACACAGGCAAATATGGCCTCTCACGAGTCGGCGCAATGAAGTTCGACTTGCGGTGACTGCGCGAACGTTGACAAATGTAAATAATTACAATCGATCTCCGATGTCGGTTCGGACTAATCGCCTTGCGACTTAGTCGGAGATCGGAGGGACCGGAAGACATGCAAACCTCTCTGCAATCATCCCTTCGTCGAGGCGCTGGCCGCATCCCCTTATCTTCTTGACTGCCTCGGAGATCCCTCCCTTCAATCACGATTTACCAGTCACTGATTAAAATTGTTACATTTTTTAACCAGCGATACGGAAGTCAACCATTAAGCAGAACATAGAACTTATGTCAGCCTTTCATTGAAGGCTTCTTTCTTCAGTCCAGCGTCGTCATCTGCAGCATTCCTGATTGTTTTGAAGTGATTCTATCGTGTTCGTGCAAAAATACCGTCTCTACTTTACTCTACTGCTTTTGACTACAAAATATTAACTCTCTAAAGCCGTGTCGAACAGTAGGAGCCGGATGGCACGCGTAGTACTCGCAGGTACTCTCCAACACACGCGTGAATATTTAACCCTGTATCTGGTATTGTAGCCTACGCGTAACATAGATTTCAAACACTTATTTTTCACTTATCTCTAAAAAGGACTAGTAACGTTGTTTGTTTGAGAGTTACTAATTCAAAATCACCTTTCTCATCAAGTCAGTGGCATTCAGAATTTATATTAGGGTCAAGTGGGGTAAAGTGGGGCGAGATAGCCATGGAAGTTGGCTCCTCGTCGCCACGGAAAGTAATAGAAACGAGGGGCCAACCTCCCCGACCATCTCACCCCACTTTACCCAATGTTATATATGCTATATTTAGTAATTATATATACTAAGTTTCAGAATTTTTCTAAAGGTTTTTGGGGTATTGCCAGATACAGGGTTAACACGTTCACTGCCGTCTCGGTCTATTAGACCGAGAATTTTACTTTTGCACATAATTTAGTAAAGACTTTTTAAACATAATTTTTAATAAAGAATAGGAATTTTGAAAAAAAATGTAGTCGTTACTACACTTATAAAAGTCTGTCTGCGCACTGTGGCCTGGAGGGAACATTTTTTACCCATTTGGCACGTGTATAATAGTAATAAAAAATTTAATTTATTGCTTTATTGTCTAATGCATATTAAAATGTATACCCTTTTCTTGCTAATTATGGCTTTGTACTATTGAAAAATTGTAAGGCGTACGTCAAAAACGAGTTTATTTAATCGTAAAAGCGTGGGTCGTATACGCCCCACGCGGCCTGAACGGAAAGTCTTAAAAAATCGGTCCGGCAGTGAACGTGTTAACAAACTGTTAGTTAATCAGAGTTTTGGTCAAACTTTTTATTCCCGCGAGATCCTGCGCGCGCACACAGTGCACCTCTTCGACACCCGCGGCGCTACGGATATAAGCGCCGTTACCGGCGCCGTCGCAATTTATAAATCAGCTGTTTCTCTCACTCGGCTGCGGATGTGCAAAGTGTTTACGTGTAGTCTACGTCGTGTCAAAGGTACGATGGTGTAATTTTTAGATAATTCAATTGCGTTATGCGTCATGATTAAGAAACTCACGTGGTACAAAACGAGAGCTACTATTTGAATGGGGATTAATTAACCTCCAGGAGGGAAATAAAAATCGTAACGAGATTGCAAGTTTCTCATGTAAAGCGCATGGGACACCTGTATTCAAGGCGAGCAGATATTTTGCTTCTGGGTGTACGCATTGGTATGTTAATCACATTTAGGCAAATCGCAGTTAGTCGTACGCGAGACAAAGCAGTTTCCTTCAATCGCGGAAGAATGACGAGTGTATACGAGTTCGTGACCCTGTTGAAAAAATATAGATTCTCGTAGAAACCAATTTCACCTATTTCATGCCTGTATCGTTGCCATTGCGCACGTTGTTCTTTTTTTATTTTCTGTTGTCCAATGATCCCACGATAGAACCATTTTCGGGGAACGTTTTCGGTCAATTTTTTATTCTCCTTTTCAATTATATTGCGGGTAGAAACAATTGTGGAAATCACTTTTACTCTCTTTTTTTTTACTTATTCTTCAACTAGACATGTTTTATAATTATGGAGAGGTGAACGTGGGATCACTACTTATGTATGAAAATACGTAGAATACCTAAAAAAAAGAATTCACAGATGTTTTCATCTATATTTATTCACAGTTCATTAATTTATTGGGCATATCACTTATTTCTTATGTAATATTTATAGCCAAGTTTTATTGGTATGGATTTCAAATCTTCATTTATAGATGTTTGGCGTTTTGCGCGTAATTTCCATCATCACTATGTATTTTCACATGTAATCGTTTGAGCTTCTAACGAACGTTCTTTCGACGATGGTAGTTCGCCGAAGAAAGTCGTTCGTGGCTCCTCTTCATTTTCTGCACCGTTAATGTTCTCTATCGCAATGTTTCTGGGTAGAACTTTATTTTCAGCGACTAAATAATATGTACATTTGGAGATACATGAATTGAAGTAGTTAATCATAAACAGTAATGTGGAAAGGATACAATTTTATATGAATATGTAGGTACGTAGATAAATGATTATCACTGTTCGGCCTTTAGGGATAGCGTTTATATAAATTCAGAAGTAAATTAGAATTCATTACTTATTCCTAATGATGTAGCAGCTTGAATGAGGGAGAATAATAATTAGAGTAATCTCTTAAATTGTTTGGAAATACAATTTTTCAAGTCCCTAAAGTAAATATTTGATCCAAAAAATAATTGTATCATAGATTCTGACAGTGCGGTCTGATAATTTATTACGTAGATAGTTAAGTAATTTGAGAAATTTTCTGGTCCATCACGGCTTTCTAAGAGGAAAGAGGGTGGGTTGGGAAGGACTCGCGAGGGAAGGAAAAGAAGTTTGAATGAAATATGGACTTAAATTATCCCCCGGGGTTTCCATCGAAACGATGGGTGGAGCATGGAGTTACGATTTAGATAAAAATTTGTCGCGTTTATCACGTCCTCTTAATTAAGCGAGTGACAATAATGGTCGGCATTCTGGTGGCCGCAGGACCATTTTCGTTACCCTCGTAGAATTAATAGTTAAACTATTAACTTTTATCGCACCGTTATTGTTCTTCCGCGGAAATGGTCGCGAAAACGGCAATGGAAGGGTTCGTAGTTTTACCCTGCAAAGTTTTCGTCGAAATGTTTTGCGATCCTCGCTAATGGAACGCGCTCACCCTTGATAGCCGCCATCTTACGATTAATTAATTGACCCGCTCTCAAAGTGGATTCTGACGATTTGTTTTGCGCGTTCTCATTTCTACACCATGGATTTGACCGCGTCGAGTCAACAACCACACACGCCTTGCCTTGAATTATTTTTTGTATTGGCCCCAGCTCCTGGCGCACAGATGCATTCTAAATTCTAAACATTCTAAATACCAATTTGCATGTATAATATCTTATAAATAGTTTGTTACCAGCTAAACGATGATGCATGGAAAATAAATTATAGTTAAATTTATTATAATTTGGCAGCTATCTTATTATTACATTTGGGGAGTGAGGAATAAACACTAAAAACTACTACGTGTTCTTTAGACCAAAAGCGCTTGCATTTCCCGAAGGGATCACACTGCCTCTTCTCTGCACGGATTAGGGTTTTATATATTATCAGTATAGATCACTTATAATATATATTGATCATTTGTATTATAATTTGAGGATTTTTATAATAATTCTCGATCTAAATAGATTACATTAAGATGGTTGTACTAAATTATGGCAAATTCAACTACAAATTTTTTTCCTACATGTGTATGAATGTCTTTTCCTGGATCAAGAGACACGGTAGTGTCTCGCGGCTTGTTCATTCAAGTCGTCAGAACGACGCCGCCAGCGCTGTCGCCGCGAGCACCCGTGTATCTTTACAGGAAAAATGTCTGCCCCCTTCACCCCTCAATTTTAACATCGAATTTTCTCAATAAATATACGGTTATAACCAAAACTATGCTTAGTTACGCCATATAAATCGACTATTCTCTATCGATAGAGACCAGAGTAAATGTTGTAAGTTACATATTAACAGAGATTTTTCCTTAGCAACGCGAAGCCACGCCCCTCGCGCCTCAAAAGTCGAGAATCCGATTTCTCGGGTGATATATATATGTCAAAATCTCACAAAAATTCCGCCTGTCTTCGGCGGTATTCGGCCATGGTCGGAAATGTGTACACAGATTCGGCCACACGCATACGCCATCAAAAATGTATGTGAGAGTGTGTGAGAGAATATATTCCTTGAATGTGTTTAGTTGTTTTTCAAAATTAAAAAATATTTCCATTCGCGAAACGATTTCCCTCGCATTTTTTCGATCCTCGGACGCGCTTGTTAATAAAAAGTGAAAATTCAGTGTAATCGGAGTAGTGAATCTCAATAGTGGTGAATGTGACAGACGCTCTGACAGCTAGCTATTATCAAATCGTTTGGATTTTTTTTTAATAATCAAGATAGTGCACGGAAGCAGTGTCATTTTTCTCTGGTTGCTGGTGCATGAAGAGCAAGAAAGGAGACATCTGTATCTCGGAAGAAGTGGCATCAGATAAGTTACTTCCTAACTGACTGTCTTAACCTCATTTTCATCCCTTATACAGAACAAATATCTTTGTGGTTATTCTATTTTTTGTTTTCAGCGCCATACGAGAACGGGACGGATTGATGGAAATTTGATTTTTCTTCGCAGTCAAAAATCAACCTAGGTAGAAAAGAATTCTCTAGAATTGCGGTACAATGCCACGGTATGAATATCAGGTTCTACCGACTGACATGCTTCGACAAGGTCTGTATCAACTTTAGCGGTATATTGGGGGCACTGCACTAATCCTGTGGCACATTTTTCTATCTGGGAAAGCATATTATTATGGTAGTACAGCTGTGCAGCGTTTCGATACATCCACACACAGCTGTGCACGTGATTCGGTACAACTGTGCACGTGATCCATCGAGTCATCTTTTTACGGACAGGACATGAGCTAGATCCTCTTCGGTTGCACCTGTACGAGATGACATGTCAGAAAATCGTGAGTCTTCATGAAAATCTTCTAACCTACTCGTTCTGCAATAATACACTTAGTAATAAAAAGCTATTCTCTCCTACATGTATACGTATTCTCCTCATGAATAAATTCCAAAAAGTAGTGAAATCCCCCCACAAAAACAGATTCTCTGTAAAAAAGGCGGCATGTTCATTCAGTGCCAGCAAAAATTGATACGTAAAATACTCTCCAAAAAAGATTTGAAATCAATTAAGATCGCCATGTTCAAGAGTTATATATAAAAAGTAAAAGGCATCATTTGAAAGGGAAATTATTGTAAATCAAGTGACTACAAAATTCGACTAAAAAAATTTATAAAAAAATTTTAATAAAAAAGAACTTGCCGCGTTTTTTCCCTTCAAAATAAAAAATTCAGACACAGAATTATACTCGACGTTTATGCACTTATGATTTTAAATAAATTCATACACTTATATGATACCACCAGTATACCGAATGTCGTACGAGAAACCGATCAGGCGGGGGCCTTCTGAATTTCTCTGAATTTGACTTCGGCAGTGCAATTTATGAATCACTCTAACACCGTCCAAGCACTACCAATTATTCGGTATAGTGGACAAAATATGAAAACTTAAACGCGGCAAGTTCTTTTTTATTACAATTTTTTTATAAATTTTTTTAGTCGAATTTTGTAGTCACTTGATTTACAATAATTTCCCTTTCAAATGATGCCTTTTACTTTTTATATATAACTCTTGAACATAGCGATCTTAATTGATTTCAAATCTTTTTTGGAGAGTATTTTACGTATCAATTTTTGTTGGCACTGAATGAACATGCCGCCTTTTTTTACGGAGATATATTTCTACGTGCATAGTAGAGCATTAAACTCTCCGATGGAATACTTTTCAAAATCCTTTAATATGCAAATACTTTTACTTTATTTTTACTTTATCTCTCCGTTATTCATTTCTGTAATAATTTGTATTAATTGGATGGAAAATACAGCACTGTTTCCTTGAAGAGCTTAAGGATCTTGTCCTGGTTGGATTCCCTAGGAAAGTTGCCATGTTTTTTCTAATATTTTAGATCCCTTCTCATTTCCAAGTAAAGAATGTTTCGTTAATGAACTATATTTTTTCCGACAAAGGAAACCTTCAAATTATTACATGTGGTTTTAGTTTTGTTTGCAAATGTTCCTATAAAAACATAACTTCATGAAAAGTTCTTAGCACTCCCCGGAATGGACAAATCATTAATTACACAGTTACACAAAAAAAAGAGAGGTATACTTTTGATGCGATATATGTTATCTGTAGTAATTTTGCCTCCTCATCAGGAATCCGGTATCAAAATTTGGCCATCACATGACATTTTTTTAATCTCAAAAAACCAGCCAGAGATCATGATTTTCAAAAAGTTAATGGACTTAAGCAAAGTTCGGTAAAGGGGGGTTTTTTTGGTCGCTAATCACGAATCTGAAGTCGGATTTCAAAAATTCAAGATGGCGAATCAAATATGACGGACGAGATTTTCAAAAATCGACGGATTCATGCCAAATTTGGTATAGTGGGGTTTTTTGGGTCGCTGATCGCGAATCTGAAGTCAGACTTTAAAAATTCAAGATGGCGGATCCAATATCTCGTCCGCCATATTGGATCCGCCATTTTGAATTTTTGAATTTCGACTTCAGATTCGTGATCAGCGACCAAAAAAACCCCCTATACCGAATTTGTTTTGTCAATTAACTTTTTGAAAATCATGATCTCTGGCTGGTTTTTTGAGGTTACAACAAAATTGATGTGATGGCCAAATTTTGACACCTGATTCGTGATTAGGAGGCAAAATTACTACGGATAACATATATCGCATTAAAAGAATACCCCACTTTTTTTTGTGGGACTGTGTTATTGGACTAGGTACAATAGTTTACCGTGAAAAGTGAAAACTACGTGTAACAATTTCATTATTTCCTTTACCGGGAAAACCTTAGTTCGTCACTGAAATAATTTTTATTTGGAAAAATAAGAAGAGATATAAATTCTCATTAACACCACCTGATGTTCGTTATTCGGATAGACTCTGCATGTAAGAGTATACGTAAAACGTGGCAGTTTCACCAATCAGGGCAACATCCTTAAGTATATAAGGGGCATTTCACAAGAAAACGACAAACCGAAACCCATGGGGGGTCGGGAATTTACTTCATATATTTTTTTTCTTAAAGGTTTTTGGGTTCTAAACATACTCCCAAGTGGATTTTTTTTATTGCCTTTGTTTAAACGGGATGTCTCTCGACAATATTGAAAAATGTGATTTTCAGGGCTAATTTTCGAATAGAAGAAATGATAATTTCAAAAAACTTCAAATACAAAAAGGTTTTGTGTTTGAACGTATTTTCTGGAAAAAAATATCCGGGATTACCAGTACCGGCTGAAACGAAAATAACCACTATTTCTTCGCCTCCTAAAAGTACGCCATTTTTGATTTGAAGAAAAACAATTTTAAATTAATCCTCAAGGAATTACAAATTTTTTTAAGCCGTCACACACCATGGAATGGCGATTTTTCAATGTTCTATGCACTATTTTAGAAAAAAAAATTCAAACAAAAATTCATTATAAATAATATATGAGTCGATTTGTCACAATTTTGTCCTATATTTCGCTTTCCTTATCGCGATTTTTGGTAAATAACTTACTCAACGTTTAATTTTTGTTGTGATTACGTTTCAGCAAATATTACTGATGAAAAAAAATTTGTTTGAATTTTTTTTCTAAAATAGTGCATAAAACATTGAAAAAATCGCCATTCCATGGTGTGTGACGGCTTAAAAAATTTGTAATTCCTTGAAGATTAATTTAAAATTATTTTTCTTGAAATCAAAAATAGCGTATTTTCAGGAGGCGAAATAATAGTGGTTATTTTCGTTTCTGCCGGTACTGGTAATACCGGATATTTTTTTCCAGAAAATACGTTCAAAAACAAAACCTTTTTGTATTTGAAGTTTTTTGAAATTATCATTTCTTCTATTCGAAAATTAGCCCTGAAAATCACACTTTTCAATATTGTCGAGATATCCCGTTTAAACAAAGGCTATAAAAAATCCACTTGGGAGTATGTTTAGAACCCAAAAACCTTTAAGGAAAAAAATATATGAAGTAAATTCCCGACCCCCCATGGGTTTCGCTTTGTTGTTTTCTTGTGAAATACCCCATAAATAAGAGAGGGACAAGGGACTCTTGTTTCTCTTCAAATTTTTCCGTCCCTCAGTTCATTCTGTAGTGACATTTATTTCTATGGTACTAAGGCAGAACCCAATATGTCAAAAACATTGATTTTTCGGGAGGTTTTGCTATTATATTCTTCATCGCTGACGCGGTACATATTAACATTAAAAACAACAAATCCAATTAATACCACAGATTTATCCCAACTTCAAGTTTTCCCTGGAGAAAAGTCGCCAACTATTAGATTGTGAGATGAAGAGGGGGAGAAGCTATCGCCACAAGGCTTGGTCGTTGAAAATTCCTCGTATACTGCCGGAATTTCACGGTTCAGATGGTCTTAGCTGTTCTGCGTCGTCGCAATTTACAGGTGCGCCGGGGTCACGAGGAATTCGCGGTTGTATAGGTATCGCGTCCCAAGGGATTGCGGCGCAAATCGCCGTATGTAATTCTCATTAGTCCGCATCGCAGTGCCACGAGATGGTCGATCTCGATTAGTATGATAACCAATCGCCAGAACATAGGTACGACTATCTCGAACTCCACGAGATTGCTCTAGTTTCGGCCAGTGGGACTGCCGATATGCAGCAAGATCTGTTGCGTTGTCTCTCGCGGCGTTACTGATCTGTGCGATATATTGTCACTGCGGCATCGAGCTTTTGCGTTGCTTTACTTCCAGCTAAATTTTGTTACTATATATTAGACGGCTCCGAGAGTGGAGGCATCAATAGTGGCCGTGGGACGGTATCGGATTAGTTCCGAACTCTCTCTGACGGGATATCAATAGACGAAGGGTACAATTACGTGGGATATCTAGATACTTATGGCAGACACGAGAGTGCGAGCGGAAACATCGATTAACCCTGCGGTGAACGCGTAAGAGCTTTTCTGTCGCGCAGTGGATCTGGAAGAATCCGTTGAAGGATGAAGATTGTACGACACAGAAGCTCTTATATTTGTTCGCCAGACGTTCTCGCTCATACTTGTACGTCTTCTGTGGGACTCTTCCTGAAAATTACTCAGTTTGATGTATTGACAATGAAAAACAAAGTCTTAGTAGAAATAAAGATATTTCTAGATAGTTCTAAGATTACATTTATCCGATTTGAATGAATACCGATTTGATCCAACTAATATATATATATTCAGTTAAATCAATAATAGTTATATATAATACATGTATATGTATGTCCAATCGATATTCATTCTAATCAAATAAATATGCTCTTTGGACTATCAAAAAACAAGTTTATTTCGATCAAGAAAATTTTTTTCTCGGTATTGACATATTTTTTTAGAACTTTATTATCAACCATTGAATTATATAATTATCGGCAAAATAAATTACTTTTTAAATTATAATCTATTTATCTTTTATATTAATTTCCATATTGTTAAAATTTGTTCTCTATATTATGCTCCTATACGACAATGAAAAATCTAAATTTTTTTTCTTGCTCGATTTTCTTTTTGCTTCTACATATCGGTTAATTTTTCGTGTTTATATGGCAAAGGATATTTCAGTTAAGTTTCGTTGGATTCTTTTGCTTTAACAACACGATTTGTTAATCGAAAAATTGGGACGGACAATGCTAGTTAAATTATATTCCTCATTCGGTGAGATTTTCAAAGTAGGGCTATGTATCGTCTGAACGTAATCTAGACATCTAAACATTTAAATAAAATTGAAGTATCTGTCTGTGATTTCGAAATAAATGCCCGTATATATACGTATTGCTTTACTTACATAATACTTAGGCATAAATAGATATTTTTTCGTTATAAGGGCGTGAAGCGCCGTTTTTAACGAGTGTGAAGTTTTCCGCACGTGCGAAGCGAGTGCGGCAATCACACGAGTTAAAACGACGCGAAACGCCCTTATAACGAATTCTATTTTTTGTCACTAAGGGTGAAATACGAGGTTGGGGTTGAAGACGCCCGTGAAACCGAGTTTTATGCACTGAGTGACGAAAAAACTGTTTTTAAATTTTTTTTATCTGTCTGTCTGGTTCTCTAAATTTAACTCAAAAGCGACTAAACCAATTGTAATGAAATTTGCATAACTTGTACATGACATTCCGGGTGAGATGATCTGTTTTTTGCTTCATCTCAATATTTCAAACGATTCCAAAATTCGAAATTTATAGGGGCGTAGATTGTAAACCTTACAGGTCGCACGGACTCAGTTAAATAGCGGGTGACCTGTGCACCCCCGCACGAGTACCTATACTCTTCGGCACGTGTGGTTGTGAGACTCTTCTTGTGTTTCTTCGGCCCAAATTCTAAATTACGACCACCCATATGGAAATTTTTTCCGGACGTTAGCTGGGGCCAAGATTATTTTCCCTGATAATATCTTGGCCCTAATTAGGATGCCTGTTCTGGACCATTAAAAGATGTCACACTTTTCAGAAAAGGGCCCGTATAGGCCGTCCTTACTTCGGCCAATATAAGTTGCCTAGAATTAGCCCTCTGCAGAAATTCTTTTCAAGTTCTAATAAGGGCCTGATCATTTGGCTTCATTTATAATTAAGCCCCGATGAGGAAAAATAATGAGAGTCCGAAGAGGCACATGGGAAAAAAATCAGGTTGGATTCGAACCTCAGATGTTGGGGTACCTAATTATTTTAACTTTTCTTTCATTATTTTATTAATGTTCTTTAGTTATAGTTTATGGTTATGGTGAGACGATAGATAACGACGTTGCGGACACTGAGAATGGCGTGGACTTAATGAACTAGATATTCCTTACAGAAATCGACGACGAACCTGTAACAAAACTAACACCTCTAACCACTTGACCAACCACGTACCTTGTGATTAATTGATAAATCGAAGATTTACTTATACATAAGTTATATTTGGACATTGCCAGGTGATTGTCTTTAAAATTATTTTATTTGTATATTAAAAGAAAATTGTTTCACGTATTATGGAATTTTTGAATTATATATAATTGAATTATATGTTATAAATAATTATTTATAATTATGGATAAATATTGAAAATAATTTTACAATTGGATTCCTTGGAATTTGAACCCGGGTGCTCAATGTAGGAGACTGAAGCCTTGACCAGAGATGAGCTATATAGCCCAGTGTTGTTGAAATTTGTAGTGATTTAAAAAAAACTTGTAAACTTATTGATTAAATTGTTAATATTACTGTTCCACTACATCGAGAAAGCCTTAACAAAATTGCCGTGGAATCTCGTCTAAAAGCCTATCTTTCTAGTTCAAATTATCGTGGATGCATAGATAAGATTCATATGGGCCTTATGGGCATTAACAGAGAAAACCCGGGTAATATTATCGTGAACGCTTAGCTAAAATCATATAGGCCCTATATGGGCATTAACGGGAAAAGCCTGGATACATTTATTATGGATGCCCGGTAGAAGCCTATATTGGCCCCGTATGGGGATTAACGGAGAAAGCCCGAATAAAATTATCGCGGAGGTCCAGTTAAAATCTATCTTGGCCCTGTATGGGTATTATTGGGGACAGCTAAAATAAAATTATAGTGGATATACCTAAAGAAAGCCCTATGGGCTCCATGTGGGCATTAACGTGGTTATCCTGGATAACATTCTCGTGGATGCCAAAATGAAGCTCGTACGAGCCCTATTTGGGCATTAACGAGGATATCCTTGTAGTGGATGCCCGGTTAACGCCTATACGAGGCCTTTATGTTCTCCGGGCCGACCTGACAATTTTCCACGCAGGTAGACCTGTGCACTAGCTTCGAATAGACTGAAATTACAGGGTTTGCTTTCCCATGCATTTAGATGGCGTTCTTTAAGTATGATTTGCGTTGGCTTTGTTCGTAAAGTTGGAGGACTAGTAAAAGTACTCGGGCACTCGTCAAATTCTAATCCAAAATTACGACCGGGTCTCTTTACTTTATTCATTATTTGTACTTTATAAAATCGTATTTCACGCGAACGAAGTCGCAGGCTTCGATAGTATTCTATAAGAACTGAACTACGCCAAGCAAGAAACGCTCGAATGAACCTTCTTTCGAAGGAAGATATTTTTCCAATCTCGACTTATACCTACGTCGCGAGGTGCTGATGCAGCTGCCAGATGATATCGCTTCTAGGAACTGCGATGCAACTTACGGAGCATTCTCTACTTCAGAGAAGTTTTGCTGCAGTTCCTTGAATCGATATAAATGAGGGAAAAGAGCTCTTAGAGTAGAATGCAATGCGTGTAAAATTAGGTAATGGTGACTCTTTTTAGTGAAAGCTGATTGAACAGTTATGAATGCAATGTTTTAAATATATCATGTACGATCAGTTTATCGATTTACGATCAGTTTACGATAACTAATGTCAAAAAGTCATATATAAAACTTTACGCCTTTTTGGTGACAGAAAAAGTAAAAAGGGCTTATAAAAAAAATTTGTTCTCGTAACTGATAGAGAAGCGTGAAAAAATGTCCAAAAATGGTGAAATAAAAATATTGAAATCTAAAAGCAAAAGGGCATATAAAGTATAGCATACACGCTCTTTTGATATTAAGTTTTTTAACAGACACGGTAATTAATGCTATAAGGGCGTATCGATCAAGGGCTCATACATATTTGTATGTAATTAGTAGGTACGTATTGAAGAATTCTTCATGAAACAATGCTAAAGAATGGTTATGAACCTGGAATAGAAAATTTGGAGGGATCATAAAAATCTAAGCATGAAATTAAAATAAACTGAATTTATTTAATTTATTTTCTTAAACTTAATTTTTGAAATAAAAAATTTCAGTACTGTTGTTGACTAGAAATATTTTTTGTTCCACTGACCGTAACGACACGCCCATATGGCATTAGTTTTCATGATTTTTCGGAAACTCAATGCAAAAGGGGCGTATAGACTACCTACATATTCACCTTTCTATGCACCTTTCTGCTTTCAAGTATCCAATTGTTTTAATCACTTTATATGGTATTCGTATTTAGTCAAATGAGAGTGAATAAAAAAATTGTTTATATGCCCTCTTGCATTTATAAAGGCGCTTTTGTGGGCATGCGACATTTTGGCACTAGTCATATGATAATGTACACACATATTTACTTTTCGATGGAAATAGACCATGATATTATCTGTAATACTCTAAATACTACAGATTTATAACAGCATTTCAAAATTTGTATTTTTTTAGAATCATATGTCGATACCCACCATTATGGGTTAAGGGATCATCACAGTGTGACCGGCCGAAAAATCACTGATTTCCGCGATATTTTTTTTCATGATTAGGATAAGCTAATCGGTCTGGGTTTTTTTTATAAATTTTTATAAATAACCGTGTACACTATCCGATAATGCAAAAGAAAAAAAATCGATTTTTTTTAAATTTCACACTGTGATGATCCCTTAAATATACCGTTATTTCGAGAGGCAATCCGTTTTTTAATTATTATAACATGCACTGTTTTTATTTAATATAGTAATATAAGAAGAGACGTATATTTAAAAAATGCACTCTCGTAGGACGAAATTTATCCAACATTGTTTTACAGCTCGACTTTTTATGCGGGTTTATTCCAAGTATCTTAGGCGTTCTAGGTATACGAACACATCTCCAGAATACTTGACCCTTTTACGCGTGAGCCTTCTAGAGGCTCTGTATAGGTGCTTTGCCGAAGTAAGTGTTTTCACACCAGAGTATTCCAGCAGCGAGGGCTCCCTAGAGTTAACCGTCTGTCGGTTTTATTGCGTTTTTTTATTATATGACTGAAACTCTCAGCCATGCTAGTCGAGATGGTTTAAAGCGTGTGATAGGAAGATCCTTTTTCTACGAAATGAGTGGCACTTGCTATCGGTACTAGTGGTGTGCATAGATATCTGAATCGAGAGCCTCTCGAACTGATACAGCTGCTCCTCTCGATAAGCCTTTTCAAAACTAAAGAGATTTTCGCATCTTTCTGACGAAATGGTAGCTCACTTGACTTATATTCAAAAAAGTACGCTGGTGAATGACGATGCAGTGACGTGTGCAATCTACTTGAATAAACTAGTAAATGTTTTAATGACTCTTCTTCAGTCGATAAAAAAAATAACCCATTCCGAGATTTTTGTGTTATCGAGTATTTCAAAAGGATTGAATTTCAACATCGTGGTAACCCTCATGCTCACATTCTGTTATGGCTCGAAAATGCTCCGAAGGATGCACTTGGTATTATATAAATCGCGAAGTTGCTATTGCATTAATCGATAAACTAATCTCTGTTTCGATAAAAGAAGCCTCTGGTCATATCAAACTTCAAACACACAAGCACACTTTTACTTGATAGAAAAAAGTAGCCGCTAATAAGCCTCAGAAATGTCGCTTTGAAGCACCGTTCAGGCCTAGTAAGAATACGACAATTTTAACACCCACGGAGAAAACAGATCCAGACTTTGCCAGGAATGCCAAACATTACACCAATATTAGGATCAACTCAGAAAATCGTTATTATCAAGATATAGATGAATTTTACGAGGACAATGAAATAACTTCTGACAGACATTACGAAAACATCCTCCGAGCTGGAATTACTCGAACAAGGGGCCATCCATATATTACGTAAGACGTTTGAGGGGGAGGGGTGTGTGGATATTTCTTACACTGCATGTAAATACAGTGTAAACTGTATGTACAAGTATCTTACACTGGGGGGAGGGGGGGTCAAAAAGAGGCCAAAAACGTCTTACGTAATATATGGATGGCCCCCAAGAGTTTTCTTAAAGCGTCAACTTGCAGAAGAATGGAACAATGCGTTCAACCCTTTTATTCTTAATGTTCTACAATCGAATACTGATATTCAATTCATTCTAGAAGAGTATTCTTGTGCTGCTTATGTTATTAAATCCTATCTAATAAAATCCAACACGATATAATCGAAAGTCGTGGACACCTATCCCCATTGGTTAGTTGATAATCGATATCGATAATCGAAAGTCGTGGTCACCTATCCCCATTAGTTGGTTGATAATCGATATCGATTTCGTATTCGATAGTTAAAGCGAGGAAATTCAATTTGATAAAATTAGTGTTGAAATAAATATAAATGTCGTTATGAAATACGTTTTAGGCACGCGCTTGCGCGTGCAAATGGTCTAGTATGTTAATAAAATCAACAGGGGTATTAGTAATATACAACGTCAAGTCATAGAGACAATGAATGAACATCCAGGATTTGATATTGTTGACATTTCGAGAAAATGAGTGTAGACATGCTGAACACGGTAGAAATCACCAGTCATGAAGCAGCCTGGTATTTACTTCGTGAACCAATGTCGAAGAGTTCAACAGTAATAGTACGTTATATATTCCAACAGTATGGCCCGTTGAACGACAAAGAATTCGTAATATTCACGAGGAAATGGCGAAAATGGAATTGGCTGATGACTCAACAGATATCTGGAAAGAAAACTGGTTTGAAAAATACCAGAAGAGACCAGAGAATCTTGAAGAAGTCACTTTGGCTCAATTTGTCGTGAATTATACGCTAATTGGTGATAGGTATACAGAGCGGAAAAATCCACGTGTAATACGCTACCCACAAAAACAGATTCTCTGTAAAAAAAAGGCGGCATGTTCATTCAGTGCTAATAAAAATTGATACGTAAAATACTATCCAAAAAGATTTGAAATCAATTAAGATCGCCATGTTCAAGATTTATATATAAAAAGTAAAAGGCATCATTTGAAAGGAAAATTATTGTAAATCAAGTTACTAAAAAATCCGACTAAACAAATTTATAAAAAAATTTTAATAAAAAAGAACTTGCCGCGTTTTTTCCCTTCATTCGGTATACTGGTGGTATCATATAAGTGTTATGAATTTATTTAAAATCATAAGTGCATAAACATCGAGTATAATTCTGCCTGAATTTTTTATTTTGAAGGAAAAAACACGGCAAGTTCTTTTTTATTAAAATTTTTTTATAAATTTGTTTAGTCGGATTTTTTAGTAACTTGATTTACAATAATTTTCCTTTCAAATGATGCCTTTTACTTTTTATATATAAATCTTGAACATGGCGATCTTAATTGATTTCAAATCTTTTTGGATAGTATTTTACGTATCAATTTTTATTAGCACTGAATGAACATGCCGCCTTTTTTTTACAGAGAATCTGTTTTTGTGGGGGATTTCACTACTTTTTTAATTTTATTCATGAGGAGAATACGTACATGTAGGAGAATAGCTTTTTATTACCTACCACAAAATTAAAGTCTCACATTTTATACCGATACGAGCCAATTAATTATAACCACGTTACTTTTGATTTATTCTCGTCATATTTTGAAAGGGATTTATAAACTAGAGAGCCCTTACATTTTTCACTTTGCCTTAGTATTTTGGAGAAATATTAGTCTTATGAGCCGAGCGAAAAGTGTCAAACGTCTTATCTCCCAGTAGCTGTCAATTCGGGAGATCGAAGCATCTAACCTCGAAATCGTTAATTTGTAAATAATGATTACTAATGTGTAGAAGTGATGAGAAATAATCATTCGGGTTTCTTCGATGAGAATCCCCAAGTGTTTAAAAATCGGTAACTGTTGTTTTAACTTCCAGTGATATTAAGTATTACTGCAGAACGAGTAAGTTAGAAGATTTTCATGAAGACTCACGCTTTTCTAACATGTCATCTCGTACAGGTGCATCCGAAGAGGACGTAGCTCCTGTTCTGTCCGTGAAAAGATGACTCGATGGACATCGGAGAACGTCAGGCTTGTCACCGAGCGCCTATTACCCACGGTACATGAATTGCAATACGCGCTTCTCGGTTCAACTATTCCTGCTTTATATAACTTTCACTTCTTTCAAAGTATTTACCTTGTACGAATTGTTTTTCGTAGGGGGCAGCGATCAATGATTATGATTACTTGTAGAAAAATTATTCCTGCGATGATGTTCCAGTTGCAAAGCATACACTAGCAAGTCAGCTTACAACGTCCGATGTTTAATATGAACTTTATCATTTTTGGAACACCCATCACCCGAGCATAATCACGATTACGTTAACGTTAATCGCAGAGTAGACCACGAACTCGGGCAGATTATCGCAGTAGTAGTTCGGCAAACCGAATTAATAGACGAACTTGTCTACGATGAGTTATTATTAGCCATCGCTGCCTCCTACCTAGAGCAGGTCATAAAAGGTTATTAGCTTGAAAGAAGTGAGTTGTTTAACTCTGAAATAGTGTAAACGAGAAGCGCGTATTGCAATTCATGTACCGTGGGTAATAGGCGCTCTGTGACAAGCCTGACGTTCTCCGATGTCCATCGAGTCATCTTTTCACGGACAGGACAGGAGCTAAATCCTCTTCGGTTGCACCTGTACGAGATGACATGTTAGAAAAACGTTTGTCTTCACGAAAATCTTCTATCCTACTCATCCTACAGTAATACTTAATATCACTGGAAGTTGAAATAACAGTTGCCGATTCTTAAACACTTGGGGAATCTCACCGGAGAAACCCGAATGATTATTTCTTATCACTTTCTACACATTATTAATTATTTATATATTAACGACTTCGAGGTTATATATTTCGATCTCCCGAATTGACAGCTACTGACTTTTGACACTTCTCGCTCGGCTCGTAAGACCGCAGCGCACTCTTCCAAAACCAATTCTAATGACTAGAGGACCGACCCAACCACTCCCGACTAATCAAAAATTGGAATTTGCCATCGAACGTACTGTTTACTCTTCCAATGACCGTGACGAATTATTTCATCTCATGCAAAGATATGCTGTTACATATATTAACTCGAGATGTTGGAATAATTTTAAGAAATCCTTTCGCATGCACCATTGAAATTTCGCCCTTACTCGTACATACATTTCCAGCACAGCATCGATATTTTGCTGTACCTGTATTCTTCTGGGACTTCCTAAAATAATTATAAAAACCTCATATAATTCAGCCCTAACAAGTACAATCTTATCGAACTGTACCTCATCAAGGAGATCTTTCGACGTAATGATTCCAAAATGTTTCTATGATGTTTTGCAACATTCGCGAATTTATTGAGAAATATATATTTCCAACATACGGTAGTGTTCACGAATATCGTAGGAAACAGAAAAGTTACTTGCAAAAACGTGCTTTATGGGATGTAAATGATGATATTTTGTAATTTCCATCGTTACACCAGAGGCGAAGAAGAAATGAAATAGAAGTGAGGTATATATACACTTCACGTTTGACAGGTCGGTATATAAATTGGAACTTGTGATAGTATAATACGAAAGAGGAAATATGTATATCGAGAATGAAAAAATAATAATAAAGTAGTTACTCCATTATTGTAATCCAATTCTATTATATCCCTTATTTTTCTGCCATGACTTTGATTGTTGATAGTGGATGGATCAACCAATAAATTTGATTTTTCTTCACTATCAACAATCAAAGTCGTGGCAGAAAAGTAAGGGATACAATGGAATTGGATTACAATAATGGAGTAATTACTTTATTACTATTTTTTCTTTATCGATATATTTCCTTTTTCGTATAACTTTCGTATAATACTATCACACGTTCCAATTTATATACCGACCTGTCAAACGTGAAGTGTACATGTACCTCACTTCTATTCCATCTTTTCTTCGTCTCTGGTGTAACGATGGATCACTACGTTGAAAGATCTCGATAAGTTACAGCTCGATAAGATTTTACTTGTTCGGGCTGAATTATATACGGGGTTTTTTTAATTATTTTAGGAAGTCCCAGAAGAATACGGTTCGGAGGATATCGGAAGGTTAAAATGTTAATCTATTTAAAGTTACGTACGTCCATGCACTCGAGACAGCAGATCCAGCTCGCCGAATGAACTGTCTTGGAACAAGTGGATGATCCCTCGTTTCAAAAAAACCCCCTCGGGTTCGCATAGGATCTGTAACAAATTGTAAATAATATAATCATATGCAGCATTTCACTATTTAAAATATACCAAACTTACTCGACGTAGAAGTTAATAAACTATATCAACCTGAGTTAACCAATTCTAATAATGACAGAATTATTAAAAATGATATATCTCCTCTTTCGTATTATGCTACTATCGCACATGTTTCAATTTATATACCGACCTGTCAAACGTGACCTCCTCTTTCGTATTATATTACTATCGCATGTTTCAATTTATATACCGACCTGTCAAACGTGAAGTATACATGTACCTCACTTCTATTTCATCTCTTCTTCGCCTCTGGTGTAACGATGGTTTGATTTACTTTAGCCTTTTCTTCATTCCTTGTAAAGAGGCGTGCATTGGCAGATTGGTAGGTAAGAGTGGGATAAGTTCGTAGAAGTTTCCGTATTGAAAATGAATACGGTTCTATACAGCTCGAATACATATTGTATTGTTTTCATCTTAAACCATATAAAGCCGTATTTATTTTAATATAAACACTTTTACAGCCTTATTCAGCACTTATCTGCCTAATCGGTATCACTGACTCCTCATTGACCGTCGTTACACCGGAGACGAAGAAGAGATGAAATAGAAGCGAGGTACATGTACACTTCAGGTTTAGCAGGTCGGTGTATAAATTGGAACTTGTGATACGAAAGAGGAAATATATCGATAGAGAAAAATAATGATAAAGTAATTACTTGATTATTGTGATCCAGTTCCATTGCATCTCCTGATGAATTGACTGAGAAAAACCATCGATTCTGTCCCGTGATCGCGTGAGGCTGAAACAAAAAATAAAATTATCACAAAGATAATTGTTCTTTCATCGAAAGTGAGGTTAAAACGGTTATATAGAAAGTAACTTATCTGATGCAATTCTTCTGTGATACTGCCGTCTCCTTTCCTGCTCTTTATGCACAAGTAACTAGGGAAGCACTGCATGCGTTCACTATCGCGATTATTCGACAAAAAATGCAAGTGATTATTAAACTACCGAGCGTCTGTCACATTCACCACTATTGAGATGACAGATGCTTTTCGGACTGAAACGTCTACTTCCTTCATTACTCCGATTACACTGAATTTTTACTTTTTATAAACAAGCGCGTCCGAGGATCGAAATGAACGCGAGGGAAATCGTTTCGCGAATGGAAATTTATTGATTAACTTTGAAAACCATGAGTAAAAAAGGGGCCTATTTCATTGCCGCGACCGTCGCGCGAAATCCCGTGAGTGCGAGTGAGTATGATATACAGTCGCCACTACTCACTCGTATACCGTGCTCACTCGCACTCACGGGATTTCGCGCGACGGTCGCGGCAATGAAATAGGCCCCTATATACATTCAAGGAATATGTTCTCTCACACACTTTCACATACATTTGATGGCGTATACGTGTAGTCGCATCTGAGTACACATTCCGACCATGACCGACTATCCCCGAAGATAGCCGAAAAAATTGTGACATTTTGACATATATATATCGCAGCCGAGAAAGGAAATCCTCGACTTTTCGTGGCAAGGGGCGTGGTTTCGCGTTGCTAAGGAAAAATCTTTGTTAATATATAACTTACAACATTTATTCTGGTCTCTATCAATAGAGAATAGACGATTTATATGGCGTAACTAAGCATAGTTTTGGTTATAACCGTGTATTTACTGAGAAAATTCGATGTAAAAATTGAGGGGTGAAGGGGGCAGACATCTTTCCTGTAAAGATACACGGGTGCTCGCGGCGAGAGCGCTCTGGCGTGAATGAACATGCCGCGAGACACTACCGTGTCTCTTGATAGAAACTACGACATGGCCAAGGATCGAAATGAATATAAACGAGAAATGGTCACTTTACATTTATCATTTCGAAATGAAGAAACTGACATTTTAGCGGACATGAGCTTTGTTGGGTTGTATGTATGATGAAAATAAAAAACTGATTCTCTCTACAACAACGGAAAGGATTTAAGTCAGATTTGGATATCCAGAAAACAATTGAAATCTGTAGACAATTATGCAGAGAAGAAGAGGACATAGATGACGATGTTCCAACACGAGATTTAGTCGGCAGACAAGCAGAGCCTGATCCATTGCAGCAATTGTACAATGATGAAAATTCAGAAGTCAATCGCGATCTCCGGCTAGCAACGCTAAATAAACTTGGTGCGATTGCGAAGAAGCGTGAGAATTTGATGCTAAACGAACAATTTCACGTACTCATAAGAATGGCTAATGAGAAACAAAGAGGACTCTTGATGAATGTGACTCATAATCTTCTGTCAATAAATCGCACACCATTTCAAATATTCTTAATGAGTCCAGCTGGTTGTGGAAAAGCATTCGTTATTTGTCTCATCATGGAAATTTATAATCGTTACATAGCTACTGACAGTTATTGTAATGCTTATATTACATATGCATCAACAGGCAAGGCTGCAGTGGCCATTGATGGTACAATGATTCACACAACTTTAAATAAAAATTACTCTCTCCAAGATACTTCCATTGTCCATTGAAGTAGTAAAGTAATATCGAGCTCTCTTCAAATACGTTCAAGTGATGATCATCGATGAGATCAGTATGCTCAGCGCAGAATTATTATCTCACATTGACGCGCGGTTGAAACAGATAACTAGCAACTTCGATACCAGCTTTGGGGGACTTGATATAATTTTTATTGGTGATCTGCGACAATTACCATCAGTCAGAGCAACACCAATTTACAAACAGATCAAGCAACGAATAATAGGTCCCACTTTATGGCATGGACTCAAAATAGAATTAGATGAAGTGATGAAACAATCGAATCGACAATTTTCAATCTTACTAATGAAGATTGGGAATAGTTCTCCAATACGCAAAATTTCGGTGCAAAATATCCTTCGATAGATATGTTCTGCAACTGGTATTATTCCCGTCACTTGACACCAAGGTACATATCTTTCTGTATAAAGAGAGAGAGAGAGAGTCGGTATTATCATGTCACAGTTAAAGTAGACTTTACTCACATTTCGATCCCTACTAATAATGACTTTTTGATTTGGGTATTGCGTTTATGTGGTCTCTGATGCTCTGCTTCTGTTGATCATTTATTTGATTAGGTCTGTTTGCATGTCGTCCACAACCATCGTTTTCAGGTAAAGAAACCCTTTTTATCTTTCTGGACACAATATTGTTTAACCTGCCTCTTGATTTCTGTAATCCATGAACATTAAGAAATTCAGTCTTGCAAACATTTATCGCCTGCACGTTGACGTTGACAGAATAAACTGCATTATACATTCTGCTTGATTCTTGTCTTTTCTGATTTTTTCCATAGTTCCTCTTTTTCTCTCTCTTCACAGTATTAATACATCCCAAAAAGATAACTGTTTTGCAGTTCCCATGTGCCCAAGTTCCAGAATGAGTTAAAAATATTCTGTTCAGTTCCTTCCAATTTTTTTCGACATCCTTTTCGACAGCGGCATCGCAAACCAAGCTCTCGGGCTTCAACAGATTTTTTCGTTTTATCGCTAACGTAAGCCTGACCTAAATTTCTTCTACGCTTCCTTTTGATTGGGCATAAATCGGTTCATTACTCTGCCTCTATCTGCAGTGTGGCTTAGGCTCAGGTGTTGCGGTCCTGACCCTCTTCAAATGTACATCTCTATCTTCCTCTGTCTCAGATTCACTACTTGAGCGTAATACCTGAAATGAGAATGCAGCATAATGACAAGCCCGATAAACATTCCACATCCATTACAGCTACTAAAAGAATGCAATAGTATGACACATGCCATATTTACAAAAATAATAAAATACCTCTTGATTTCCAGTTTCCACATCTTTGTCACTAGGTACATATGTTTTGTCGAGATCACTATCGTCTATTGCTGACTCGATATCACTATTTTCGTCGTAGTCACTTCTGATACGTAGTCGCTATGTTTGTGTGGCATGTTACTGTGTACTGTTAAATAAACTATTATATTCATAGAGTGTTACATAATTACACTAACCCCGTGGCTCCATCTGTTGACCAAATTTTATAATAATCATAAGGTGGCTTGTCATCATGCTCTTGCAAAGCTCAAAAATGAAAATAAGTAATTTTTGACAAAATTTGGCTTGTCATTGTTTGTGAAACAAGCCCTTCAATTATTGTACTAAATAAACGTACACTTGGAGTTGAGCACAATGATGTACATTAGTTTCCCTGAACATATCTCTTTTACTGCTGGAAATATTTCTCTTAAAGAGATTGAAAGATATAAAATTTACAACAATTCATTACTTAAACTTGATAGACTAAAAAAAATCCGGAAAAATTCAGAAAGTTTATTTCAATTCTTTATATTATACGATAATATAAAGAAAATCACCGAAATTAAATATAGTCTGGTAGGTAGCGAGCTCGGTGAATTGGTATGAAATGTCCCATATATCGTCGCTTTGGTGGTGAACTGTTCTAACCCACATAAACAAGAACTTGAGCTAGCGCGCTTTTAAGAAAGTTCGTCATCGAGAAACTCATGTTTTCTTCTCTAAAACTGTAACCAGAAGACGAAACAAAACAATTTTTTGATATTTTTATTTAACGATTATGCTTAAAAACTCAGTTGCTAAAAGTGCTAAGCTGCTTAGGTCTATTCACTACAATAAAATGTGGCTTACGTCCTTTAGCAAATTTTGTGTTATAAGGGCATTAAAAAGGTTGTGGGTTAGAATACTTATAGGAATCAAACTTGATGCTTTTTAGTGTTTGTTAACAGTCTTAATTCAATTTTACATTTTTTGTGGGTTACGACTGTTCACCACCAAAGCGACGATATTAGGTGTACAAATAACTTTTAGGACACTTCCATTCCGCGTCATAAAAGTAATTGAAAGTCGCCGCTCACATATGATATAGAGGCACTTGTTATATAGTATCGAAACATAAGGGAGTCATAGGTATAACCTTTAAATTCTGCGAATAAAACATGCCGACCGATAAGCTCTTTGTTAGACACTGCATTCGCTATGAATTCCATCAAGAAAAAAGTGTTAGGAAAGCATGTGAACTGATTTGTTCTGTTCTTGTACACATGTGAGTATTGATATAAGAGATTTAAAGATGATGATTTTTATGTCAGTGACCGTGAACGTATCGGGGCTCCTATACAGGGGGACGACCAGGAACTGCAAACGTTGCTGGATGGTTTTCATCCAGTAACTCTTGCCAAACGGAAAAATAACTTTCACAACAACTAGGAGTAATTCAACAAACTATGCCCTATCGCTTAGAAGTAATGGGAAAGATTCGAAAAGGAACAAAGTGGGTGCCACACTCTTTGACTCAAACAAATAAAAATAGCCGTCTTTTGACATATGTTTGAATCTCTACAATAAGCAACAAAGAAAGTCTTTTTTGTGGAAAATTTTAACCAGTGATGAAAAGTGGATGCATTTTGATAATCCGAAATGCAAATATCATTGGGTTGACTACGACGAGTCGACGACATCGACGCCAAAGCGCAATATTCAGTGTAACAAAGTCATGTTGTGTATATGGTGGGATGTGAAAGGCGTACTCTATTATGAACTTCTGAAACCTGACCAGACTGTTACTGCCGATCGCTATCGTCAACAATTAATACGATTGAATCAAGAAATTGACCAGAAGCGTCCATTTATTGGCAAAGGAAAACGTCCAGTAAAACTGCTCCATGGCAACGCTCATGTGGGTTGACCGGTCAAGGATACATTAATGGCTCTTGGATGAGAAGTTGTACCACACCCGGCGTATTCACCAGACTTAGCTCCAACTGATTTTCACTTGTTTCGGAAAATTCAAAACGAATTGTCTGATGTGCGATTCAAAACATTCGAAGGAGTCTAAAAATGGGTCGATGACTTCTTCATCTCGCAAGATGAATCTTTCTTTGCGGAAAACATCCGTGAATTGCCTAAAGATGGCTGAAGGTCATTGAAAGTGAGGGGGATTATTTTGATGAATGAATTTATTTCACTTTTTTCAAAAATAAATTTTGAATTTCTGCAAAAGTGTCCTAAAACTTACACAAGTTTACAAATTCGGGTCAACTTTTGGGCCCGAGCAGATGAAAACGATTCTTAACGTTGTTTGATGCCCTGAACTGAAATTTTCAATCCGTTTGTCAAGATTGGTTCTAGTTTTCGAGTTCTCGCGTGGTGGCAGCACTGCGCTCTTATAACAGCTGTCAGCTGATGGTATTGCTATAAAAGTCATTTGGAACTCTTTCATTATTGTACTGTGATTGTGTTTTGGAACGTGCGAAAATGCAGAGACAACGTTGCAAAATCAATTCAAAGTATTTTTGTTATGTTTGCGGATGTTATATGCTTGGAAAACGTGGAAAAATCATGACAAATGCGCTCAAAAAGATGCGTATTTGCATTACTTTGGTTTTTCTGTAGCAAACACTGATAAGCCGTGGGTGTCGAAATTGTTCTGTAATGCGTGCAGAACAAAGCTGTATAAGTGGCCACTCGGTGAAAATGTGTACTTTTCATTTTCAGCGCCAATGTTATGGCGAGAACAGAAAAATCATGTAGATGATTGCTACTTTTGCTCGATGAATGTCGTCGGTATAAATACAAAAAACTAAGATAGTATAAATATCGTAACGTATCATCAGTGTCGAAGCCAGTTCCACGTATGGACAGTGATCCATTGCCAGTCTGTCCAGATATAAGTGCAAAGAATGCCGTGAGAACTTTGTCTTGTTCACCAGCGAGCAATGAAAGTGATTTCGTCATGGAAGAGAAGCATCTAATTTCGCAAAGTGAACTGAGTGATTTGATTCGTGATTTGAATTTTGCATCACGGTTGTAGGAATGGAAATATCTTGACACTAAAACAAAAGTCACTGTATACAAAAATAGAAATCACGCGATTTTACCATTCTTCAAAAAAGAAGAGAACATATGTTTCTGCGATGACATCAACGGTTTATTTGACGTGATGAATACATCGTATGATCGAAATGAATGGCGCCTGTTCATAGATGGTTCTAAATACAGTCTGAAGGCGGCTCTACTCTACATTGGAAATAAAAAACCATCCATTCCGATTGCTCATGCAGTACAAACGAAGGAATGCTACGACACAATGCATAAGATTTTGGCTAAGATCAAATACAATGAACATCAATGGAAAATTTGTGGCGATATAAAGGTTGAAAAATAAATTAATTTTATAATTAACTTCGAAATATTAATTGATTTACATATTATTTACAGGTAATTGGTCTATTGGTTGGAATGCAATCTGGATTCACGAAATTTTGCTGTTCTTTTGTGCCTGTGGGATAGCCGTGCAGTTGATCATCATTATGAGAGAAAGAAGTGGCGAAATCGTACGCATTATAAGCCAGGATAACAAAACGTATCCTCTGCACCACTTGTGTACCCACAGGACATTTTATTGCCACCTCTTCATATCGAACTTGGCCTTATAAAGAACTTCGTCAAAACGCTCAATCGTGAAGGACCGGCTTTCCAGTACTTAACTAAGTTGTTTCCAAAATTGTCAGATGCAAAAATCAAAGAAGGAATATTTGTCGGACCTGATATTCGAAAATTAATGGCTGATGCAGTTCATAAAATGTTTAACGCCCGATGAAGCGGCAGCATGGGCATCATTTCAAAGTGTTGTTCACAACTTTCTCGGTAACCACAAATCCCCGGATTTCAAGCAAATACTCGGCAATTTGTTGGAAAATTACCGCAAGATTGGAGCTCGAATGTCTCTCAAGATGCATTTTCTGCATTCCCATCTCGATTTTTTCCCAAAAAATTTGGGCGATATGAGCGACGAACAAAGAGAGCGGCTACATCAAGATATAGCGAAAATCGAAAGACGATACCAAGGATTTTGGGATGAAGGCATGATGAGCGACTACTGTTGGACTCTAATGCGTGAAACAGATCCCAAGCAATATAAACGACTCAGTTCCACCTCTCTTCATTTGTGATTTATACTTCTTAATTGAATAAATGGCCATTAATGATAAAAAATCGTAAAAAATTAATTTATTGAATATTTCAAAAACTAGAACCAATTTTAAAAAATGGACTGCTGATTTAGATTCAGCCCCCCAAATTACCTTAGAAATAACTTTTGGTTGCTCAGGTCCAAAACCGTGTATATTTGTACGCCTAATATTTGAGGCATTCCGCTTGATTAATAATGGCGAACTAATGGATATAGGAAGCAAGCTACCGAATAGAAAGGGAACTAATTTATTCTGAATATCATACGTACCTTTTAAGAATAACAATTTATTCAGGCACGGGCCCGCTAAGTACCATTTTGAACATTGGTTTAGTATGTCTCGTTTTGGTATAGTCATCTGTCATTTCGATCTCGATTACCTTAGGTTTGATTATATCGAGTGATTTGCAGTGAGGGGGATTATTTTGATAAATAAATGTATTTTACTTTTTTCAAAAATAAGTTTTGAATGTTTGCAAAAGTGTCCTAAACTTATTTTTACACCTAATATTATATCACCCTCGTTCTAACTCTATATGCACTCGTCGAGGAATCTCTTACGGTTTGCCTAATAACTCTCCGTTTGAGTAACCATTTAATGAAAGTTAAGCTTATTTTTCAGTTTATTTTACGAAAATGTCACTCCACGTCATTATGGAATACAAAAAACAAGAATGATGAAGCAGATTGGACGAAGTGATATTAAGATTTGTAGTACTAACTTTACACTTTTGTATTTTATTTGGTGTGCAAGCGTGCATACGTCTATACTCGTACGTGTGCAAAGTCTAATACACTTTGAAAAGCTATCTTTCTTTTCTCTTCCTAACTTACGCGTACTTATGTACAATGTATTTACGTTTAAAATGCATTAACAACATATGCTATTTTATTTTCAACAACAAATACCAAGCGAGTTCCCTTAGCAGAATGTAATGAAGTTTTACACAGGCAATACATTCTACATAAACGTAAAAGTATATGACGAAAAAATAGCGGTTTTTTCGGCTATTTCATCGGATTATTATAACTTTTCATAAATATTATACGTATATATACGAGGATGTAAACTTGACCACATATCAAAGAGATTATTGCGGCCATATTAGGCAATAACAAAAATCTAACTTCAGATAGAAATACGTAAAAATCGAACTCGCGTAAAATCGATCAATAATACAAATCAAACAATTTTGATCCATGAGAGACTCTCAACACTTTCTCTTTTCCATCTTCAGCCAAAAACCATTATCAGCTGACATATTAAATGTCTTTTTACTAAATGGAATGGGATTAACGGTTTTATCATCGGCTTTGATTATGAATTTCTGAAGCATGTGAAAGAATAATATTTTAATTTCCATCAGAGCGAACCTATTTCCGATACAATTCCTTGGACCGAGCCCAAACGGCATGTAAGTGTAAGGCACGATCTTAGTCTTGTTGTCATCGTTGAATCTCTCTGGATCGAATTTTTCCGGATCGGGGAAATATTTTGGATCGTGATGCAGTCCGTAGATCGGGAGCCAAATGATCATATTCGGTTTGATGGTGAATTCTTCGCAACCCGACATAGCCGCTGGTAGAGGATAACTTCGGGAACACAATCTATTCATAAATGCAGCTGGGGGATACTTCCTGAGAGCTTCGGAGACCACCATATCCATGTATTTCATCTCATGAAGCGCCTCGTAAGAAATCTCGACGTCCCCTTCGACGGTGAATCGATCTACTTCGTCGCGCAGCCGATTCTGAATCTCAGGATTAACGGCCAGTTCATGAGCGAGGAAACACATGAGTCTGGATGATATGTCGATGCCAGCCAAGAAGAATATGAAGACTTGGGCTATAATATCTTCCGTGGTCATCTGAACTCCATCGTCTTTATTCTTGGCCTGTATCATTAAGTGCATCATATCCGGCCTGACGACCCCCTTTTCTTCCCTGATCTTTATTGTTTCGCTCACCAGGCGCTTAAAGAATTCGTTCGTCGCTCTCGAAAGAAAGGTTATACCAAGTGGCTTCATCAACCTTGGACAGGTACGAGACGCAAACATCGCAAGGGTGCGCCTTATGGTGCCGAATGAGCAGACCTCTTTTCCTCTTATGTAGAATTCGTTGGACTTGTCTTTTATGGAGTTAACCGATATGCCGAAGGCCGCCGTTGCGATGACGTCATTGGTATACCTGATGAAGACGTCCAGCATCTCTATCGACTCGGTTTGCTCGAAATGCTGGTAAAGATAGCCAACGAATTCGTGCGAACACTCGGCCACCACTTGAAACATGAACTTCATCTTACTGGCCGTGAAGGAAGGGCTGAGAATGCTCCTCATGTTTTTCCAGCTCTCGCCACGGAGTGCGAAAAGATTTCTGCCGAACAGCGGATCTGCGTCCTCGTTAATAAAAGTCAGATGATCGGGAAAGTGCTCGAAGTTCCTTATGCACACGTTCTTGATTAGCTCGGGGTCTCTGAGGACGACGACCGGCGTGTTGAAATCCATCAAGCCGACGTACTTTGCAACGGGATGCCGCCAATAAATCCATTCTACAAATTCCGGGAAAGACTTGAGACGGAAAAATAATGGCGCTTGGTTACCGAATATCGGCACTGGATCCAGATGAGGTATTCCCTTCGACTTCCAATATGTCAACTGTCGATACACCAAGGCCACTAGCGCGAAGACTCCCGTTCCGAACGCGAGGAGCAGTAAGCTGTACGAATCCGTCGCGAACATCCAACTGCTAAACTGTTTAATCTAGTGCAATGAATATCTTTATGCGCAGCAGTCTGTCAAGTTCACAGTCACTCGATCATGACGCAACTAAAATGACAATCTCTCTCCTCAGTCGTTATCATACTCCGTCCCAGCAAGCTAATAATATCGTACGTACTGCTACGTTAGCGATGATGAAAGAAATTAGATTAACTATCTATCGGTGTCGACGAATTAATATACAGGGTCGTTCATTTAAAACTTGCTTTATCAATGTTTCAAAATTGATGCATTTTTGCCCAAAATATTTAAAGTAGAAATTATATTTTTTGAAATATATTATAGTGACCTTCTCATTTGGCTGTAAGTGGTGTCGCTAAGGTACTGCAAGGGTTAACTTTATTTTTTAAATTGAGTATCTATCTATATAAGTATAGAGTGTTGCAAAAGTCGTGAAGGAGTGAAAAATTTGTAACTTCTTTAAATTCAATTTTTAATTTTATTTCTTTCAAAACTTGTAGGGTATGTTCGGGAGACTAATTATGGAAAAGTACATTGTTACCTAGCGACCGCAAATTATAGAGTTCCACTTTAAACGTCATCGTTCTGATATATTGTATTATTCCGCAATTAGTTAAAAACATTTTCCATAGGGTAAGTTTTGTTATTTTGAAGAGGAGAAAATATGAATAATCGAACTTTTAATCCTTCGTTATTCACGTAGGTCTTTGAAACAGAAGCTCACCTGGAGCCTACACCCCAGTTAAAAATTAACACGTTAAGCGTCACAGCGGTCTCTAGGGACCGCTGACGAAAAAGTTTGTGACGCCATGGCGGTCCCTACGGACCGCTGCGTATCGAACGTACATTTAATACTGTACAGGTCAGCGGGCCCTAATACATACCGTTTTAACGTTACGGTGGACCGCCGCACAGTGGGGTATCTGACCCGAAAACCTGGCCAAAAGTATTTTCGGACTGTAAGAATGTCAAATCGATGTTTTATGTTAAAATTTGACGTTTTATCGCTATTTTAAGATTATTTATGATGTATTATTTATTATTTATTTAAAAAACCATAAAGGAGCTATATTTATGGATTGCAACTCTTAAAACTTAAGATGGATTAACATGTTATCTGCGAACAAACAAAAACCTAGTATTCATATCAAAAGGGTTCGAAAACACACGGCGATTTTTTCCTTCTTAGGGGAGAGCGGGAAGAGTTGATACATGAAATTGGCCCCTCATTCGCATGGAAAATAATGAGAACGGGGAGCCAACTTCCTGTTTCAACTCTCCCCGGTTTAATAAATGGATTATTTAAAGGGGCGGAAAGTGGCGGAAGATTTTCTTTTTGATCTTATAAGTAGAATGTACATAGATTGTGTGCGTTCACATAAGCAGCTTAGCTGAACTCTGTTTAACTCATACTTAAAATCACTTTTTAAACTAAAGTATTAGTCAAAAATTGCCCGAAAAATACTCTTGACTTTAGAAGGAAAAATTTAAGTGAAAATAAACAAAATTCCTTTATGTAATATATTCAAAATAAACTACATACCTTCCTTTGAAGAATCCATGGGTGTTTTCTTAGTTTGCACTAAACACTACAGTTCAGTAATGCACAGAACACGATCTAGAAATTGTAAACGCCGAGAATGCAACGAGTGACTAGCACAAAAACCGAATTCCGACTGAAGTGGAAGGCGCATTTATGGTGTTAACGGCATAATTCTTTCTTTAATATGTGGAGGGGGGTGTCCCATTACCGTTAAGTAACAAAAGTGATGTTTATCATGAATTTCGTAATTTGGACTTTTGGTCAGGTTTTCGAGTCAAATACCCCACTGTGCGCCGTGGCTCCGTAGGAACGTCTATCACTGGCAACTTTTTGATAAATATAAAAATTAATTTATCCCACAGCGCCACGGCGGTCCCTAGGGACCGCTAAAAAAAAATTTAAAAATCGGCAAAAAAATCTTAAAATGCATGTTTGTAGCCATTGTAATCCTTCTTTCCTATTTTTATGTCAGAAGGACTAAATTTTTCACCTTGGCGCGGCAGACATTTCTTAGCCAGCTTCCTTGGCGTTTAACGTGTTAACGTTTTCTTAGTGAAAAATTGAAATTTTTTAATACTTTTTTTTTATTTTAAAGCATGAGATATTGCCTAATGATCTCAACATTTAAAAAAAATAAATTTCGTAATTTTCTAATTGAAAACAAAACTCAAAGTCTCGGTACATGAGGTCTCGGTTTTCAGACGCTCAGATCTTCCTGCCGATTTTTATAAAAAAAGTAGTATAAATAATAGACTGAGGATAGTTATCATACTCTCGTTTTCTTAACGAAGGACAAATTAACAAATTGGAACAAGTTTTACAGAAGAATATTTACAATTAAATTAATTACAGATTATTAAAAATCACTTTTTAACTCTTTGCAGCGTTCTGTCGGATAAACAATTCGATTTTGTCTTGCGATTTTGGTGCCAAATTCTTTAATGAAATGTTCCCGAAAGATACTGAAAGTGCCAACCTCGAAAAAAAAAACTCTAGGCGTAGCATGCAAAAAAAGGAGGTTGGGGTGTAGCCTACCCCCCACGTGATCAACGAAGGGTTAAAAATGTATGAATACTTCAATTCTCTTCCCGACTTTTTCGCCACTCTGTATATATTTCTCTCGGCCATTATGTTTGTGCATCAATCACTTGAAAACTATGTATCTGATTGAGATTACTTTTTTCTTTAAATTACATAGCATATCTCCGGGGAGGTTTATAGCAATATTTCATGACAGCATGATGCAAATTTTGCTTACATTTGAAAGAAAGGTTGAATAAAATGACGAACTAATGGACGAACTGACAGACATATGGTCTGGCCGAAAGAATATTTTTTAAATTTGAAACTTTGTTTAGAATTATGTCGCTGAGTTTTCTAATTTTTCTTAATTTTTTTCTTTTCTTCCTCCTTTTTGGAGTGATTAAAGGATCATTTTGTCATTCGATGTCAATGGTCGAGGTGCTTTTTTTTCCAAAACAGTATTAGATGAATGTAAATACTTCTTTCTAATATATAATATATTTATATCCATTTTGTTAGTAGTGTCTAATACATCTCATATTATTTCTTCTTCTCGCTCATATTTTTTCTTGTTTATTACGTTGTTGACACTGGGGGTGACCTTTCCAGCGCTCATACTTGTCGCTCGAAAATTCAGCGTTTACACGTATCTAGCGCGGCGGCGTACGTACCTACATATAATACAGACTGTTCCCCTCTATACACGCCAGCGTAGCACATTGCATAGGTATCGGTTGGCGCTATTGGATCCAAGATGGTTCCCTAAAATTCGGTGACAATACCGACAGCCCAGACACGAACCAAATAGTCCAGATACGAACCAAATAGACGTTTCAGTCCGAAAAACATCAGTCATCTCTATAGTGGTGAATGTGAGTAGGTAGGCTATGAGAGTTCGGCGCCACCCACGTGACCAAAAATGGCGGGAAATTTGAATTTTGCGTAAGTGCGCATGCGCCCCGCAGGGGGCAGTCGGTAAGTTACCGACTGAGTGCATGTCTTGTTATCGACGGAGCACTGAGTTACCGGCGGAGTGCATGCGTTGTTATCGACGGAGCACTGCCTTACCGACGGAGCAGGGCGGTAAATTTGAATTTCACTCCGACAGAGCCCCGCCATTGGTTGAACCCCCACCCCCGGAGCTCTGTCATTGGTCGAGCCCCCACTCCCCGATCTCACTCGTTCGCAGAAAATTGCCTTACCGGTGGAGTGCGCGCTTTGTTATCGACGGATCACTGACTTATCGATGGAGCAGGCTCGCAGCGCCATCTCGTGAACCCCCACACTTCTCGCGTGCATCATCTCGCAAACCGAAAAAAAAAAAAAATTGAGGGAAATTTGAAGTTCCACTCACGACCTCACTCGCAGCGCCATCTCGCGGACCCCGACCTCAACGAGATTCCGGAAGACTCGTTGCGGCGGGAAATTTGGATCGGAGACGGAGCAGGCTCCCAGCGCCATCTCGTGGACCCCCACACCTCCCGCGTGCACCATCTCGTGGACCCCCACACTTACCGCGTGCCGAAGCGTTACTTTCAAGGTGGAGCTCAAACTTACCAACTACCGCAAAAATGTTCGAGAGGTGCTGAACGACGAAAATTTATTCAACTTCTCACACGATTACAAAAGAAAAAAAATCTCACACGCTCTCATGTACACAATTATTTAAAAAATCACACACACACACACACACACACACACACATATGCACACGATTACAAAAAAAATCTCACGCTCACATGTATACAATTATAAAAAAAAAATCTCACACGCGCACATTTACAAAAATCTCACGCACGATCTTCGTCTTCCATAAATTCTATGACTTCTTCTTCTTCTTCTTCTTCTTCTTCTTCTTCTTCTTCTTCTTCTTCTTCTTCTTCTTCTTCTTCTTCTTCTTCTTCTTCTTCTTCTTCTTCTTCTTCTTCTCCGGCAGCGCGGCGAGCGGCTCTCCTCGCTGCCAGCGCAGCGCGGCGAGCTGCAACACGCAGAGCTGCCCTCCTCGCCACCAGACCTCTAAGTTTCTGTAAAAACAAAAATAATAATGAAAAAAAAATTATATTTTGGTTGGAAGAAGAAGAAGAGTTTATCAATTTTCTTACCGGAACTACAAACGTGCCACGCATTTTATATATGCATCCATCTATGAAGTGATCCGAGTTATACCCATTTTCTTCCAGCGACTTCAGTAGCGCTTTCTTCAGGTTCTTGCGCTTCTCCTTATGTAGCGCTTTCCAAATTTTTGGACAAGCTATGCGTAGACCCCGAAAATCTACGCATGGATGCGAGCGGGGGTCATATTCCCTGATCATTTCTTCGGAATCGGAATTGGGTGCGTTCGGCATTTCGATTTGCTATTGTCAGTGAAGGCGTATTCAACAGACTAACGAATTGCATCTCGAGAGACAGAGCTGGACCCAACCGAAATTTCTTATCGGAATAATAGAGTATCAGGTTGCATACATTACAGTAAACTATCTTCTGCGACGATTCGTAAGTTCACTTTTGAAGTACACCGACGAGCTAGAGAAATTATTTCTTATCTGAATATTAGAGTATCAGGTTACATCCTTCGCGGCAAACCTCATCGAGTCTTATCAACTTGACTAGAGTCAACCATCGCGAGTGACGATTCGTAAGCTCGCTTCTGAAATACGCCAACGAGCAATCGTTGAGAGAGAATAGGATTCCGGAAGATTCATTCAACTGCTGCATCCATCGCTGCAAACTTTGTCAAGTCTTGATTACGCTGAGGAGAACGAGAGTCAACCATCGCGAGTGACCGTAAATTCGCTTCTGAAATACGCCAACGAGCAATCGTTGAGATAGAGAAAAAACCGCGGCATCCATCGCTGCAAACTTCGTCAAATTTCGATTACGCTGAGGAGAATGAGAGTCAACCATCGCGAGTGACGATTCGTAAGTTCGCTTCTGAAATACGGCAACGAGCCAACCGCGGCATCCATCGCTGCAAACTTCATCAAATTTCGATTACGCTAAGTTGTACCTTATTGATTCGAGTATCAAGTGTTATAAATGAATGAATGAATGAATGAATGAACCACTTTTTTTTTTCCCCATCTTTATTTACATTTAACTTTTGTACAAATTCAAATATATTGTTTTTGCCGCCAAGGTTCTTCAAGTAGACATTATTTTCACTGCACACCATTCTTTATTTACATTTCACTTTTGTACAAATTCAAATATATTGTTCTTTCCGCCAAGGTTCTTCAAGTAGACATTATTTTCACTGCACGCCTTTGTCAGTTTCTCAAACTCTTCGTCAGCCTCGAAGACTTTGCTGGCTCGTGATGGCAGGAAGACTGCGAAATTATTTTCCACGTCCACGACGACTTTGATTCCATATTTGGTATTCGCCTTCCTCACAGCGGTGATGAGGTACTCCCGCCCAATCTCCAACTCGGAAAACTTCTTCGTTTCCAGATACCCAGCCAGTCTACCGAGGTCGTTTAATTTAGCGAAGTCCATTGTTCTTCTTCTTCTTCTTCTTCTTCGTCTTTAGCTTCTTTGCTTCTTCTTTGAGGCTTGGTGACTGATGGCTGTACCCCTGAGACATGAGTTTTTATAGTCAGTTACAGCTCAGGGGTGGGGGTAGTCTAACAGCCAATCAGATTTCACGTTGTGCGAGATGACGCAATGCTTTCTTCTATTTCGAGAACTGAGCGATGATGTCAGCACTTCCGCTTTGTGGAGTTGTTGACGGACCTCGCTATCAAATTTCAACGCCACTGCGCAGTTCCGAGCGATGATGTCAGCACTTCCGCTTTGTGGAGTTGTTGACGGACCTCGCTATCAAATTTCAACGCCACTGCGCAGTTCCGAGCGATGATGTCAGCACTTCCGCTTTGTGGAGTTGTTGACGGACCTCGCTATCAAATTTCAACGCCACTGCGCAGTTCTGAGCAATGATATCAGCACTTCCGCTTCCTGGAGTTGTTGACGGACCTCGCTATCAAATTTCAACGCCACTGCGCAGTTTCGAGCGATGATGTCAGCACTTCCGCTTCCTGGAGTTGTTGACGGACGCTCGCTATCAAATTTCAACGCCACTGTGCAGTTCCGAGCGATGCGATGTCACGCGTGCAGGTTTCGACTTGCTCTCTTTTACCACAACGATGTTCCTGAAATCGCGGCGACAGGTTCTGACTTGCTGCACAGCAGAGAATGTTACCGAAATCACGGTGATGTCATGCTGCTAAGTAGTATGGCATTTCTTCTTCCGCTAATTATACTACCGTCAGGGGGAATCGCAGTTTAAATAATGACACAACTATTTACACCTTTTTTTTTTGTCTTTATTAGTAAAAAATATTTGTACAAAAGGGAAATTAGCCTGCTTGACAATAAACGCAATCCTTTATCATGGGTCGTGGACCGTCGTAATCGTCTCTGCCTCTCGGCACCCGGTGATGTATGCGACATCGACGACAATCGGCAATACCCTTGTCCTCGGTATATTTAACCGGTAGCTTATCCCACGCATCATCGATCGTGTTGGCTGCAAAGACGATGAGAAACTCTTTGGGGAGCTGGGCGATGTCTTCGGTGTTCATCGAGGTGAGGCTCTCCTTCTCGAAGAAAATTCTTAGAGAGCGTTCCAGAGACGGATGATCGTTCTTGTGCTTCAGCCACATTTCCAAGCGTTTTGCGTTCTCAGCGGCGCAGTAATATCCATCGGAGCGGTGATACCGACATCTGGACGTTGGCTCGCTGCGCAGTTTTCTCAGTGAGGGGCAGCTCAGCTCCTCCAAATTGACAACGACGCGCTCGGTGTGCTCTCGTAGCCAGGCTTTCTTCTCTTCGCCCTTCACGTATACCGTGGTGACGCCGCGTAGGTGAGGTCCGAGCACCTTTTTGATCGCGACGTACGGCACATCCCCAGAGTTCCACGTGAGTCCATGGAAGTTACGTTGCAGCCAGGAATTGCAGCAGCGATACGTCGCTGGCAGATACCGCCAAGGAAATGGCGGCTTGAAGAGGAAAGTCGTAGCTTCCTGCGACTCAGAGTTGAGGGGAAGCACGGCGAGCTCCTTCACCACGAATCGGTTGCCGGGCCTCTTGAAGCCCTGTACGTCGACCACGATTTCCATGATGAAACTGAACTCCTCGGAGCTACGCCAGCCTATTTACCACACCACTGATCGGACGGTATTCCACTATGCGATCGTGCAGAATGAGGCAGTAGGCTGCAGTGTCGGCGGGGAAATTTGCACTCGCTTCGAACTCCAGGCGCACGTCCACCGGTCCCGATTTCACCGACTCGTTTTGCTTCGAACAATCGATGACGACGAGGGGCGCGTAATCGAGGAAATCGTCTTTGCTCAGCAATGGCTGGGGCTCCTTGCCGTAGTATGTAGTCTGAAAATTGGCGTACATCTCGTACAGCAGGGCGAACTGATAGTGTCCAATGTCGAGATTGAGGTTTCCGTAGGGATAGCACTGCGAGTTCAGAAACAGCTTCACGTCTCTGATGCCACAGTGGTCGAATCGACTCGCGTTCTTGTTCTTCTTGTTCTTTCGACCAGTTTGGAAGCCCAGTACGACGTAGCGCGGTTTCTCCAACTGCGTCGAGGTCTTCACGGTCCACACGTGCTTGGAGGTGCGTGGAAGCAGAGGATACTCGTACAGTTCCCACGTGCGAAAGCTCATGGAGATGGGTGCGTCGTTGGCGATAAAGTTCAGCAGCTGAATCTTTCGCTGATCCGAGACCCTGATGTACGGCATCATCCACTCGAGCTTTAATATCACGATCTTGAAGGCTTCCTCGGTCGATTGTACGACTGCATTCGTATCGCTGTTTGACCTCGTGAGAATCAGCTCATGCTTAGCGTTGACGACAATTCGTCGGTAGTCTTCAGCAAAACCGAGCATCAAGCTCAGCGGTATGGAGACGTCAAAGTAGCCTTCGTCATTGGTCAGCCTCTTGTTCTCTTCGACGTCGAGCCAGCCGGCGTTCTCCAACAGTGAACGCTGACCGGGGCTCAAGGATACGAAGCTCTTCATGATGCTCGTCAGACCGACATTCTTGCTTCGATCGATCTCGACAGCGTTGATCTCGTAACGTATCTCCTCGAAGAGGTGGCAGATACCGCCGTTAACGAGAGTGGTGTTTGCAGCTGCAGCAGATCCGTCAGCCTTCAAGAGTCGACCGTGTACGTGCAGCGAGCTCCTGCTCGGCAGCAGATACACATCCTGGTGTTGAATGGCGATGCGAATTTCGTCGCTGTTGTTGAAGGTCGACGAGGCGTACGGTTGGTGAGCGTGCACTTCACAGTGAGCGATGGACTCGTCGAAGACAATCGGTGTGTGAACGGTTATAATCTCCGCCTCCATGATGCTGGGTAGACGACGAGTATGCAGCAGCAAAATCGCACTTTCACTTCTCCAGTCTTCCTCCTCCCTCGCTGGTTGCTTTCACTCGTAGACCCAGACTCGTCAGTAGCTCCACGTTCGGACGTGTTAGTGCTCTGAGAGGTACTCGACGACTGATGGTGGTTCGACATGCCGGCTCGCTTTTGTATCCTCTCCCGTGGTAAACGATTCCCATCACGACGATTTGACGTGCAGTCTCACGGTTATGACTTCTCCGCGGAAATTCACCAAGTCCCCGTCCTGATCGACCAGTCGCAGCTGAATATGGTGTATCGCTTGGACGGCGATCGGCAGGTAAATGATGTGGTTCGGCACCTCCACGATCTTATATCCCGGTGGAACGGTGGGGAAAAATTCATGGATGGTATGCACTCTGCGTTCGTTGATGAAGGCCCCCGCGGTTATGTTGCACTCAACCCTCAGAGCGTTAACCTTGAGAATGGTCACGGGTAGATCGGACTGATGAGTGACATTCGCCTCCAGAATGCGCGGTGCGAAACCCAACAGCCGACCGATGCTGTCCTCCGGTCGAAAGTCCACCTCGTGACTGCACCTGACTTCACTGCGGAGCGTGTTGTTGTTGGGCTTGATGTGGATGGCGATATTCTGGTCGAAAAGTGCCTTTTGCACATAGCTCTCGAAGTCCTCGATCTCGTAGCTGCCGGTGGGTATGGCGATCACCTTTCCTTCCCCGATGTGCAGCTTATTGTTTCCAACGTCTATGTTGGGTATCGAGTTGAAGGTCAGCAGTTCCACCAACCCGAGTGTGTAGCTCTTGAAGGGCGAGAGTTCGATGGGTGGAAAGTACTGCGCCTCGAGCACCGAGGACGTCCCCGATAGAGTCAGCGTGAACGATTCCGCCATGACTGCGAGGTATCGATGGATGTGCAAACGTTTTATAGCAGCTGCTCACTCAAGAACTTGAGACACAAATGCCCGCATTCAAAAGTGCCATAGTCCTGATACCGCTCGTGATTGTATTTGACACTGCCGACACCGAGGTACGTCATGAGATCCGGAGGTGGACGTAGATTGCCGAAACTGTCAAAGTACACGACATCGTTGCCGATCTTTCGGTAGGCGACCCAGTGAGTTCCGGGACCACTCGCGTCGTCGAGGTTAACGATGGCTGATTCACACCTTCGAGGTCCACTTCTAGGAAGAGCGTTTCGCATGAAGACTCCGCGAAAGTGTGGAATCTTCCAGATTCTCGCGTACTTTCGTAGGTCAGCATCGGTTAGCGCTCGGCGGGGCAGTGTCGCGATTAGTTTTTTGGATGTGGTCGCAGATGAAGTCCCAGACCACGTCTGTAGGGTTTCAAATGAAGTCCTCTGCCCAACGCGATGGCTTCCATCGTTCGATTGTGTCTCTGACTTTCCTCCAGCTGTCGTTTAGCTGCACTCGCATCGTTCACAGCCTTGACGATTCCGGCAGCACCTCCTGTCAACGCTCCGGTTGCACTGAGACCCGCGAATAGCGGTATGAGGAATGGCAGGAAACCGCCAATTTTCGAAGGTACAGGTAGAATGCGCGGAGATCGCACTTTGGATCTTCCACCGGCTCTCTTGACAGCCTCGCGTGCACCTCGAAGGGCCGATTTGACGGCTGTGAGCGCATTATTGCCGGGGAGCATGGACTTCTTCGCTGCGTTGACGATCTTCCTCAGCGCGGTTGAAGGCTTCTGCTTCTTCTTCTGCTTCTTAACACCCATTCCGAGTTTTCTCTTGACCTTCATGGTGTTCGATACAGCCAGCGCAGCCGCTCTCTCGGCAATGCTCGCGTCTTTGGCGAATACGCGTCGCAAGGCCTTGTTCGCGAGCACTTTATCCGCCCGACTTCTCGCTTCGAGATTCTCCCGGTTTTCCGAGTAGGCGATGTCGTGCTTCTTGCAAGCCGCGTCGAGGGGGTTGATCCCCGGGTCACCTCGCGCGAGCCTCTCGGCCAACCTCGTGCCCGGTCCGCAGTACTGGTATCCCGGGATGTGTAGCTCGACGGGGAGTTTGTTGATGATGCTGTTGACGATACCTTTACCAGTCTTAGATCTGTGCACGATCATGTCCAGGACGTAACTGAAGGACAAGTCTATATAAACGCGGTAGTTATAGCTCTCGCACCAGTCATGACCGAACTACGATTCAATGAACAGTCCACCAGACTGCCCGTGATGAACTTTGACGAGCTCGCGCAACGAAGTGCCGAGGAGAAGAAGCGGCACGGTGATTTGCTGCCAAATAGCGTGCGGGCCGTATTTTGCGGACCATCCAATTGCGGCAAGACGAACGCGCTGCTCACCCTCGTGACGCATCCCAATGGACTGAGATTCGAGAACGTGTACGTCTACTCGAAATCGCTCAATCAGCCCAAGTATAGGTTCCTGGAAAAAGTGCTCGATTCGGTGGACGGTGTCGAGTACCACCCCTTCAACGAGCACGAGCAAGTGGTATCACCGGAAGAGACGCATCCAAACTCGATAATGATCTTCGACGACGTCGCTTGCGAGAAGCAAGACGGCATTAGAGCCTTTTTCTGCATGGGTCGACACAGGGACGTCGACTGCTTCTACCTCTGTCAGACGTATGCTCGTATTCCCAAGCATCTGGTGCGCGATAATGTCAACCTGCTGGTACTCTTTCGGCAGGATGACACGAATCTCCGACACGTTTACGACGATCACGTGAACACGGACATGCCTTATGTGAAGTTCAAGGACATATGCTCCGCTTGCTGGAATGCCGACAAGTACGGATTCGTCGTCATCGACAAGGACCGTGAGCTCAATGAGGGCAGATACAGGAGGGGTTTCGACTGTTTCGTGAACCTGATAAATGTGCAATGACTGATGAAGCGTTGATCAGTCGATTCTGGTATCCGGACGTGTCAACATGCAGAGCGAGATACGCAAGGAGAAGGACGTTTTGCGTCAAATCGCGAAAGCCAGCGATGCGATTCGACGAAAGCATCGAGCGATAAAACTGGGTAGAGAGAGCACCGAACGCGCGATGAGTGAAGTCTTCAAACCTGTGGTGACTCCCCTGCGGAAATTGATCGATACGTCTCAACCTGTGGGATCCATCAAGACCGAGCTGAAGCGAGAGAAGGAGGAACCGCAGATGGAGGAGGAGGAGGAGGAGGAGGAGGAGGAGGAGGAGGAGGGTGACGGCGGAGACAAGACACTCATCGGTGAAGAGGAAGACTTGGCGCGGGAGTACTTGAGGGAGCTGCAGAAGAAAGATGTGGATACGACTTATGGTGTACGCGAACTCCCCGGAGAAAGATTGATGATTGGCAATTCGCCGATAACCTTCGAACGTAACTTCATTCGCGTGGGTGACGTAATTTATCCGAGCACCAGAGGACTGATGGAGCTACTGCTCAAGAAGATGCCCGACGAGACCCTCGTGAGTCAGTCTGATCTGAACAACTATGGAAAAATTATCCTCGCAACGAATGCGCATAGAAAGCATTACACCGAGAGTGGACTGATACGCGATAGCAAGAGTCCCAAGTTCAAGAACATTATCGCGAGAGCTATCGGCTACCACGCTGTGTCACTGAAACGCGGAGGAGCGGGACTGCCACGATACATGGTCGCCGAGAGTGACAAACGAGTGGATTACACGTACTGGGACGATCCCAACGAACTCGTGGATCGCCTTCGTCTGCTGCTAGCTTCTCAGGCTGCAGGTAACTCTGGTCACTCCAACGAGATCATATCCATCATCGAGGAATTGCGTGAAGCCGACATCATTTATTAGCGGGGTGGCGCGACGTTCCTTCATCAGTACCATCATGAGCATTGACGTGTTCGGAAGACAGTTGAATAGCAGGAGTGGGCGCGGTCCCCCGGGACCTGCTGGTGCGGGATTCAAATTTACTACCGATGGGCAGTACGACGTGGAGAACAAGAGACTGTGCAATGTCGCCCATCCCACACAGCAGCATGATGCAGTTACATTGAGCGTCATGCAAAGTCTGATACGACAGGAAATTCGTACCATATACCAGATCACAACGGCCATGCGAAGCGAAATCGACAGTGTCAATGCAATCGTTCAAGTTCTCGATTCCAACTTTCGGGAGAATTTGAAGAAACAACATGTGGACAACGTGAGCTTTGAAGAGTTGACGTTGCGCAGTTCCGAGCTCATTAACCAGTTGGACACCAGATTGAAAGCACTGGAGGACCGATGGACGAAGAGAAGTTAGCTGTGGTGACGGAACTTCACAAGCCGGCGAGAAGAAATTTTCCACGTCGGCGAGTTGATGTTCGCGGCCTGGACGAGACTTGGCAAGCGGATCTCGTCGACATGTCGGCTTACGCGAGAGCTAACGGTGGATACCGCTTCCTGCTGACGGTTATCGATGTATTTTCGAAATTCGCTTGGGCCGTGCCATCCAAGAGCAAGAACGCCAATGACGTTACGGCCGCCATGAAGACCGTTCTCGAGCAGGGACGTGTACCGAAGAACCTGCAAGTCGACTCTGGCAAGGAATTCTACAACACCAAGTTTGAGGCTCTCATGCAGCGACACGGCATCAACCTGTATTCAACCTTCAGCAACCTGAAAGCGTCCATCTGTGAGCGTTTCAATCGCACCCTGAAGAGCAAGATGTGGATGCAATTCAGTCTACGCGGAAATTACAAGTGGACAGATATTTTACCCAACTTGGTGTCCGCCTACAACGACAGCAAACATCGAACCATCGGGATGAAACCGCACGACGTCACAGCTCAAAACGCTCAACAGCTGTTGCAGCGCGTGTACAAGAATCATAACGCAGAGACGCGGAAGAAGAAGCCAAAGTTCCGATTCGGTGACAAAGTACGTGTCAGCAAGTTCAAGCACGTCTTCGAGAAGGGCTACACACCCAACTGGACAACGGAGATATTCACCGTCGCTGGGGTAAAGAGCACCGACCCGGTGACGTACCGGCTGAAGGATTACCAGGATCAGCCCATCAAGGGTGCTTTCTACGAGGAGGAACTCGCTGCGGTCAAACATCCCGACGTCTACCTCGTGGAGCGGGTGCTCAAGAGACGCGGAAATAGACTATTTGTAAAGTGGCTGGGTTTCAATGATTCGCACAACAGTTGGACAAATAAATAATTTATTTATTCCTCTAGATCTATATTTACATTCTTAATCCTATTCTTCTAGACCTATATTTACATTCGTAATCCTATTACACACGCACACACTCATTTACTCATCCACATCCATATATACATCGGCAATTATTCTACAGTGCCCCCAGGGCAGAGTATCCGTAGTGTCGGGCTGGAGGCACCTCTTATCGTCGTGCGGACTGAGCGCGAGTTTCGTCTGCTGTACAGTCTGCACTTCGTGGAGTTTCGACCGAAAGAGGTACTGCGATCGATACTGTGTCACGTTTTGCCTCAAGCAGGCGACGTAGTCCTCGAAATCGATGGTTCTCGCGAGCACTGACGTCTTGACGCCCTTGGCCTTCTTCATGCGGTCCTCGCCGTTGACCCGCACGCTGTACATTTTGCTGCGGAGTCCGACGAATTCCGTCATGATCTGGCCGTTGCACTCGTCCTTCATGAGGCCGACCACCTTCTTGTTCGCCAGCGGCATCTCGAAGGCGTTCTCGGCGGGGTAGTCGGACGTGTCGAAGCGCTCAATGTGACGCTTCATCACGTCGTAGATGTCCCTGCCTCGCACTTCGTAGATGAGGCTATCGGTGTCAGTGTAGAGCAACTTGCAATTGCTCTCGAAGGTCGGCATCATGAAGTCGTAGTGAAACTCGTAAACACAAGTTTTCGACAAGTCGAGTACGCAGAACCCCACGTAGATCGGCTTATTCAGCAAAACCTCGATCTTGTTGAGCTGCACGGCTACGAGGTTTTCTGCGAAAACGACTCGGTTGTGGAAGTTGGGTTTGGCGATGAGTGCTTCAGCACCGTATCTGCCCTTCCACTTGGTTACGAGTTTGACGTCAACACGTTTGCGCACGTTCTCCATCGTCTTACCGAACACCGCATTGTTCATGAGTTTGAACAAGTTCTTCTCAAACTCATTACGGGCTCGTTTCCTCATACCGCTATTTAGATCTATATAGCTCTTGAGCCACGGTGACTGGTCGAACTTCAGGGCTCTGTGGATGTTGGTGAGCCGTAGACCGTGCTCGAGAGCTTGCCTGAGGTTGCGGTAGTGGATGACGTAACGCGATTTCGAGTACAACGTCGTTAGAAGCTTGGACTCCTTCGAGCCCGGTGGCTTCATCTGCTCGGGACACAGCGGCAGGTCTCGGTGGACGTCGTGGATGGCTTCTGGATAGTCCAGGTCCACTTCCAGTATGTATCCGATGGGCGAGTCGTCGGGCACATTCCACTGGAAGTCGTCGTTGAGGTTCTCCACCCACTCGAAGCCTCCGTACGGGAGATGTTGCGTCATCGCCCAGCCGTACAAGTTGTTCACGTCATAGTACATGAGGTACTTCGTCTCCTCTTCGGGATTGTAGTCCTTCATGTACACGTTGTTGGCTCGGGCGTAACGGTTGCAGCACTGGCTCACACCACCTCGGATACCCCGCTCGACAAACATGAGCATGTCGATATCGGTGAGCAGTTGCAACTCGATCCCTGTGTACTTCAGCATGGCGTCCCACGTAAGGCCGGGTGTGGTGTAGTAATGGGCTGGGTCCAAACCGTACGCTTCGAGGCAGTTGTCACGAAAGTTTTCGAAAACGTCGGCCAGCAGCAGGACGTCGGTCTTGAGGTAGAGGTCCGCGTACTCGCCCAAAGTTTTCACGTTGAATTCTCGCCAGACCTTCTGGGCGTGTTCGTAGTCCTCGTCGGAAATGTCGCAGCCGTTGAGACGGCTGTGAAATTGCTGCTTGGTCGGCAACTCCGTCGCATCCAGTTTGTCCCACGCGTCGAGGAACTCGTAGGGAAAGACCCCTTTCCGCCTCAGCAATGCAAACTGCTCGGCTCGGATCTGTGGAAACTGGCTCTTGGTGATTGGCGCCTCGGCGAGGTAAGACGCCAACTTCTCCAGCGACGATGCCATGAACCGGAAGGAGTCGATGAATCGAAGAGCGATGTCGCTGCCCTTCAGATGTTTCGTGAACGAAACGTATCGCTCCATGTTCAATGGCAAGAGGTCGATCCGGCCGTCGAAGCAGGTGGATATTTCTTTGATGATGAGGTGACTGTCGTAGCCGCTGAGGTTGTGGAAGACGACGGGGATGGTGCGCGAATCCTGATAATTGAGGTTACAGTCTTCGTGCGCTGCGCCCCTATATCTGCCGGTGAGATGACAGTGGTCCCGAACTCTCCTCGCATCCAACAGCGGCTTCTCGCAAATGTGACACTTCTCGGTGGTGCGGAAAGCCCTCTCCTGTTCCTCTGTGAGCGGTTGCATGGAAACGGTGTGCTTGAGAACTTCTTCCACCTGCTCGGCCAGCTCAGAAAGTTCGCGCGCGAACCATTCAGCGGGTTTCGGACCCCGAAAGCTCTTGTAGCGGGACAACGTGTCATCGTAGCTACACCTCACGTAGTAACCCACACTGAACGGTTCGTGCACTTGACAAACTCTCGTCTTGCTCGTCTGCTGCTGCAGGTCGACGTTCTTCAGGAGACACTCGAAGTCTGCGTAGACGACAAACGGCACCCTTTCCTTGAAGTTGAAGTTCTTGAACTTCAAGGTGCTGTGCATCGGTGCAGGCATCTTGACTTTGCACCGATTCACCTGGACGCAGTCGACTTCGTGGTTGCCCAAGTCTTCGAGGCTTCCGAAGTAATGGAGGCAACGATCGCAGATATACTTCTTTCCGTGCCATCTTGAGAGTTGTGCGCTGACCAGCCGAGAGAGGTCCTTTATCCACACGTAGTGGTAGATGATGGGAGTGTCGTCGTCCTCGTTCGCCGCCTCCACCTCCTCCTCCTCATCCTCGTCGACGTATCGATCTTGAATCATGAGGAGATTCACATGTTTGGTCTTCTTGTGCGAGGTGACGTGGATGGGTGCGACCGAAAATTTTTCTTTGCGCTTCAGCAGAACGTAGATGTTGATTGAGAGCTCATTCTGCTTCTCAAACTTCGGGACCTCTCTCGGCGTCACTGGGAAGTCTATGCCTGCAAAGTTCAATTCGTTTTCATACGGCTTGTACTTTGACACACGGTTGGGATGGTCACGCCGATCAACGGGATGCAGTGCAGAAAGGAGTGCCCACTTAAAACACTGGTCGTCGGTATTCTGCACGTTAACACAGGCCTCCTTCCTCTTGATAAACCCAGGAAGTTCCAGATAGGAGCTACCTCTCATTGGGTTGTACCGGTTCACGTTGACGGTCAAGTTGATGACGACTCGCAACGTCCAACCCGAGCTCCGCTCCTGGAATTCCTCCATTTGCCGGAGAATGGTGTCTCGCACATTCTCGACAAACCACTGCTTCAAATCTGTGGTCTGCAGGATTGGAGCGTTCTTCGTGGCGAAGGTCTTCAGTTCGACGATCTCTTCGTCATTCTTGAAGATGCTGTACTCGCCCTCCAGTACAGCATTCACCTTCAAGGCGTTCTCCCTCTTGAGCGCGTTCTTGATGCGCGGTGTGAAGAGGGCCAGCGCGTCCTGCAGGAAGGCGGTGGGATCCAGATTTCGCAGGTTTACGATCACTCCCGTGCGAATGCGTTCATCGAACGCTGACTGGAGATCTTCCCACGAAACACGATCACTGCACCTCTGTTCACCGCGTTGATCCAGGCGGCCACCTCTCACGAGCAGGCTCTTGAGTTTTCGGTTGTAACTCTTTACCTGTCGAATGGCCGCCAGGTATCGTTGTTTGCCGGACACCGATATCCCCTCTTGGCGCATCAATCGTCCGAGCAGCCGCAAACTCTTGACACCTTGTCGGATCCATCGCGTGATGTTGATGGGATCGACACTCTTGCGAGCGATGAGCTCGAAAGCCTCTCGATGCGTGTTCACGATATCTTTGCACTGTTCCGTAGACATGTTGCACTGTTTCGAAAGCGATATGTAACTGATGGCGTGAGCGCGGTGACGCGCGGTATTTAAGCAAAGACGCTGTGGAGGGGTGGGGTGTAAACGTGTTCGCGCCTATCTAAAAGCTATGACATCATCGCTCGGAAATAGCGTGTGAAACTGTACAGCAGTGTAGCGATAAGATACGACGCTCAGAACTACACAGTAGCGTTGAAATTTGATCGGTTAGATAAGCTATGATGTCATCACTCGGAAATAGCGTGTGAAACTGTATAGCGATAAGGTAGGACGCTCGGAACTGCGCAGTAGCGTTGAAATTTGATCGGTTAGATAAGCTATGATGTAATCGCTCGGAAATAGCGTGTGAAACTGCACAGCGATAAGGTACGACGCTCGGAACTGCGATCCGAATTTCCCGCCACAACGAGTCTTCCGGAATCTCGTTGAGGTCGGGGTCCACGAGATGGCGCTGCAAGCGTTGCGAGATGATGCAGGCGGGAAGTGTGGGGGTCCACCTATCGAATATTTTTGCGGTAGTTGGTAAGTTTGAGCTCCACCTTTAAAGTAACGCTTCTGCACGCGGGAAGTGTGGGGGTCCACGAGATGGCGCTGGGAGCCTGCTCCGTCTCCGATCCAAATTTCCCGCCGCAACGAGTCTTCCGGAATCTCGTTGAGGTCGGGGTCCGCGAGATGGCGCTGCGAGTGAGGTCGTGAGTGGAACTTCAAATTTCCCTCAATTTTTTTTTTTTTTCGGTTTGCGAGATGATGCACGCGAGAAGTGTGGGGGTTCACGAGATGGCGCTGCGAGCCTGCTCCATCGATAAGTCAGTGATCCGTCGATAACAAAGCGCGCACTCCACCGGTAAGGCAATTTTCTGCGAACGAGTGAGATCGGGGAGTGGGGGCTCGACCAATGACAGAGCTCCGGGGGTGGGGGTTCAACCAATGGCGGGGCTCTGTCGGAGTGAAATTCAAATTTACCGCCCTGCTCCGTCGGTAAGGCAGTGCTCCGTCGATAACAACGCATGCACTCCGCCGGTAACTCAGTGCTCCGTCGATAACAAGACATGCACTCAGTCGGTAACTTACCGACTGCCCCCTGCGGGGCGCATGCGCACTTACGCAAAATTCAAATTTCCCGCCATTTTTGGTCACGTGGGTGGCGCCGAACTCTCATAGCCTACCTACTAATGTGACAGACGCTCTGGGCTCATTCCACGCTAATCGCGAATAAAATAAAAAAAGTGAAAAGTGTAATTAAGTTTTATAACTGTTATATTTGGATAGCAAAACTATACTATTTTAAGATATCGGTAATAAAATTCACAAATTTTAGCAAAAAAGATGGTAAAAATTATGTTTCATACATTCAATTTCATATTCCCACAATAGTAGTTTGAACATGCTGATACATGGCAACACTGTTTTCCGCCATTTTGATTCGGCAACGTGTTCTTGCCTTGTGCAAGTGCTAGGACATTCAGTGCTATGTATTTTGGTATACTCTGGATATTGAGAATACAATCACCCAACCCAATTCATCAACTTCCTGTCCCAAGCACGAGCCGAAACGAGGAGGAGTGCGAAAATAAACTTGTACAGAGTGCCTATGTACTGTGTTTGAAAAATAATGCATTAATAACTATAATTTTATAACATTTGCTATATAAAAGTGAATAAAAGTCTAATTTTTCTATATAATTTTTTCACTCGTAACACCCGTCACATTCCTCTGTAACACCCGTCACATATTTAACTGTAATTTAACACAATTAATTATTGCTGGTTGTGTAATTTTTCTATGAAAACAAAATTGTTACACATTGGTTTTTAATAACATACTGCATTTTGTAAACAAAACAGCACAGTATACCTAAACTTTTGTATTTACTAGGCAAGAACCCCAGTATACCTTATGAGGAAGTAACACCCGTCACAGCATTAAAAATTATATTTACTACTATTCAACTTCATTTAATAAATTATTCATTTTTGTCAAATGTAAACTTCATTGAAATTTATTTAATTACCTAAAAGCGACTACGCTAATATATTTAGTTTACGATTTATACCAAATTGAATGAGTGAAAATGTAACACCGGTCACCGTGGAATGAGCCTCAGATGACAGATAGCTTGATAATCGTTTTGGTTTTTTTCAAATAATCAAAATAGTGAACGGAAGCAGTGCTATTTTTCTTTGGTTACTTGTGCATAAAGAGCAGGAAAGGAGATATCAGTATCTCAGAAGAAGTGCCATCAGATAAGTTACTTCCTAACTGACTGTTTTAACCTCATTTTGATCACGTGTGAAGGACAAATATCTTTGTGGTCATTCTATTTTTTGTTTTCAATTTTCATGCGAGAACTGGGCGAATCGATGGATTAATCAATAAATTTGATTTTTCTTCATTATCAACAATCAACCCAGATAGAAAAGAATTCTCTAGAATTGTAGTACCATGCCACAGTAGGAATATCAGGAATGTACATGTAATAATGGCGAGAACTAATAGATATAGTAAGCAAGCGACCGAATAAAAAGGGAACTAATTTAGACCGAATATAATACGTACCTTTTAGGAATAACAATTTATTCAGGCACGGGACCGCTAAGTACCATTTTGAACATTGGTTCCTGTTTTGGTTGTAGTCATTAGTTATTTCGATCTCGATTACCTTAGGTTTGATTATATCGAATGATTTGCAGTGAGGGGGATTATTTTGATGAATAAATGTATTTTACTTGTTTCAAAAACAAATTTTGAATTTTTACAAAAGTGTCCTAAACTTATTTGTGCACCTAATATTATATCACCCTCGTTCTAACTCTATGTGCACTCGTCGAGGAATCTCTTACGGTTTACCCAATAACTCTCCGTTTTGTAACCATTTAATGACAGTTAAGCTTATTCTTAAGCTTATTTTACAAGAATGTCACTCCACGCCATTACGGAATACAAAAGACAAGAATGATGAAGCAGAGTGGACGAAGTTATATTAAGATTTGTAGTACTAACTTTACACTTTTGTATTTTGTTTGGTGTGCGAGCGTGCATACGTCTGTACTCCTATGTATGTAAAATCTAACACGCTTTAAAAAGCTATCTTTCTTTTCTCTTCCTAACTTACGCGTACTTATGTACTATGTATTTACGTTTAAAATGCATTAACAATACGTGCCATTTTATTTTCAACAACAAATACCAAGCGAATTCCCTTAGCAGAAAATAATGAAGTTTTACACTAGCAATACGTTTTACATAAACGGAAAAAAGTGTATAACGAAAAAATAGCGATTTTTCGGATATTTCATCGGATTGTTATAACTACATAAATATAATACGTATATATACGTGAATGTAAAATTGACCTCATATCAAAGAGATTATTGCGGACATATTACGTAATAACAAAAATCTGACTTCAGATAGAAATACCTAAAAATCTAACTCGTAAAATCGATCAATAATACAAATCAAACAATTTCGATCCATGAGAGACTCTCAATACTTTCTCTTTTCCAACTTCAGCCAAAAACCATTTTCAGCTGACACATTAAATGACTTTTTACTAAATCGAATGGGATGAACTGTTTTATCATCGGCTTTGATTACGAATTTCTGAAGCATGTGAAAGAACAATATTTTAATTTCCGTCAGAGCGAACCTAATTCCTATACAACTCCTTGGACCGAGCCCAAACGGTATGTAAGTGTAAGGCACGATCTTAGACTTATTGTCATCGTTGAATCTCTCTGGATCGAATTTGTCCGGGTCGGGGAAATATTTTGGATCATGATGCAGTCCGTAGATCGGGAACCAAATGATCATATTCGGTTTGATGGTGAATTCTTCGCAACCCGACACAGCCGCGGGTAGAGGAAAACTTCGGGCACACAGTCTATTCGTAAATGCTGATGGGGGATACTTCCTTAGAGCTTCGGAGATCACCATATCCATGTATTTCATCTCATGAAGCGCTTCGTAAGAGATCTCGGCGTCCCCTTCAATGGTGAATCGATCAACTTCGTCGCGAAGGCGATTCTGAATCTCAGGATTAACGGCCAGTTCATGGGCGAGGAAACACATGAGTCTGGACGACGTGGCGAAGCCAGCCAAGAAGAATATGAAGACTTGAGCTATAATATCTTCCGTGGTCATCTGAACGCCATCGTCTTTATTCTTGGCCTGTATCATTAAGTGCATCATGTCCGGCCTGACGATCCCCTTTTCTTCCCTGATCTTTATCGTTTCACTCACCAGGCGCTTAAAGAATCCGCTCGTCTCTCTCGAGAGGAAGGTTATACCAAGTGGCTTCATCAACCTTGGACAGGTACGAGACGCAAGCATCGCAATGGTGCGCCTTATAGTGCCGGATGAGCAGACCTCTTTTCCTCTTATGTAGAATTCGTTAGACCTGTCTTTCATGGAGTTGACCGATACGCCGAAGGCCGCCGTTGCGATGACGTCATTGGTATACCTGGTGAAGGCGTCCATCATCTCTATCGACTCGGTTTGCTCGGGATGCTGATAAAGATAGCCAACGAATTCGTGCGAACACTCGGCCACCACTTGAAACATGAACTTCATCTTACTGGCCGTGAAGGAAGGGCTGAGAATGCTCCTCATGTTTTTCCAGCTCTCGCCACGGAGTGCGAAAAGATTTCTGCCGAACAGCGGATCTGCGTCCTCGTTAATAAAAGTCAGATGATCGGGAAAGTGCTCGAAGTTCCTTATGCACACGTTCTTGATTAGCTCGGGGTCTCTGAGGACGACGACCGGCGTGTTGAAATCCATCAAGCCGACGTACTTTGCAACGGGATGCCGCCAATAAATCCATTCTACAAATTCCGGGAAAGACTTGAGACGGAAAAATAATGGCGCTTGGTTACCGAATATCGGCACTGGATCCAGATGAGGTATTCCCTTCGACTTCCAATATGTCAACTGTCGATACACCAAGGCCACTAGCGCGAAGACTCCCGTTCCGAACGCGAGGAGCAGTAAGCTGTACGAATCCGTCGCGAACATCCAACTGCTAAACTGTTTAATCTAGTGCAATGAATATCTTTATGCGCAGCAGTCTGTCAAGTTCACAGTCACTCGATCATGACGCAACTAAAATGACAATCTCTCTCCTCAGTCGTTATCATACTCCGTCCCAGCAAGCTAATAATATCGTACGTACTGCTACGTTAGCGATGATGAAAGAAATTAGATTAACTATCTATCGGTGTCGACGAATTAATATACAGGGTCGTTCATTTAAAACTTGCTTTATCAATGTTTCAAAATTGATGCATTTTTGCCCAAAATATTTAAAGTAGAAATTATATTTTTTGAAATATATTATAGTGACCTTCTCATTTGGCTGTAAGTGGTGTCGCTAAGGTACTGCAAGGGTTAACTTTATTTTTTAAATTGAGTATCTATCTATATAAGTATAGAGTGTTGCAAAAGTCGTGAAGGAGTGAAAAATTTGTAACTTCTTTAAATTCAATTTTTAATTTTATTTCTTTCAAAACTTGTAGGGTATGTTCGGGAGACTAATTATGGAAAAGTACATTGTTACCTAGCGACCGCAAATTATAGAGTTCCACTTTAAACGTCATCGTTCTGATATATTGTATTATTCCGCAATTAGTTAAAAACATTTTCCATAGGGTAAGTTTTGTTATTTTGAAGAGGAGAAAATATGAATAATCGAACTTTTAATCCTTCGTTATTCACGTAGGTCTTTGAAACAGAAGCTCACCTGGAGCCTACACCCCAGTTAAAAATTAACACGTTAAGCGTCACAGCGGTCCCTAGGGACCGCTGACGAAAAAGTTTGTGACGCCATGGCGGTCCCTACGGACCGCTGCGTATCGAACGTACATTTAATACTGTACAGGTCAGCGGGCCCTAATACATACCGTTTTAACGTTACGGTGGACCGCCGCACAGTGGGGTATCTGACCCGAAAACCTGGCCAAAAGTATTTTCGGACTGTAAGAATGTCAAATCGATGTTTTATGTTAAAATTTGACGTTTTATCGCTATTTTAAGATTATTTATGATGTATTATTTATTATTTATTTAAAAAACCATAAAGGAGCTATATTTATGGATTGCAACTCTTAAAACTTAAGATGGATTAACATGTTATCTGCGAACAAACAAAAACCTAGTATTCATATCAAAAGGGTTCGAAAACACACGGCGATTTTTTCCTTCTTAGGGGAGAGCGGGAAGAGTTGATACATGAAATTGGCCCCTCATTCGCATGGAAAATAATGAGAACGGGGAGCCAACTTCCTGTTTCAACTCTCCCCGGTTTAATAAATGGATTATTTAAAGGGGTGGAAAGTGGCGGAAGATTTTCTTTTTGATCTTATAAGTAGAATGTACATAGATTGTGTGCCTTCACATAAGCAGCTTAGCTGAACTCTGTTTAACTCATACTTAAAATCACTTTTTAAACTAAAGTATTAGTCAAAAATTGCCCGAAAAATACTCTTGACTTTAGAAGGAAAAATTTAAGTGAAAATAAACAAAATTCCTTTATGTAATATATTCAAAATAAACTACATACCTTCCTTTGAAGAATCCATGGGTGTTTTCTTAGTTTGCACTAAACACTACAGTTCAGTAATGCACAGAACACGATCTAGAAATTGTAAACGCCGAGAATGCAACGAGTGACTAGCACAAAAACCGAATTCCGACTGAAGTGGAAGGCGCATTTATGGTGTTAACGGCATAATTCTTTCTTTAATATGTGGAGGGGGGTGTCCCATTACCGTTAAGTAACAAAAGTGATGTTTATCATGAATTTCGTAATTTGGACTTTTGGTCAGGTTTTCGAGTCAAATATCCCACTGTGCGCCGTGGCTCCGTAGGAACGTCTATCACTGGCAACTTTTTGATAAATATAAAAATTAATTTATCCCACAGCGCCACGGCGGTCCCTAGGGACCGCTAAAAAAAAATTTTAAAATCGGCAAAAAAATCTTAAAATGCATGTTTGTAGCCATTGTAATCCTTCTTTCCTATTTTTATGTCAGAAGGACTAAATTTTTCACCTTGGCGCGGCAGACATTTCTTAGCCAGCTTCCTTGGCGTTTAACGTGTTAACGTTTTCTTAGTGAAAAATTGAAATTTTTTAATACTTTTTTTTTATTTTAAAGCATGAGATATTGCCTAATGATCTCAACATTAAAAAAAAATAAATTTCGTAATTTTCTAATTGAAAACAAAACTCAAAGTCTCGGTACATGAGGTCTCGGTTTTCAGACGCTCAGATCTTCCTGCCGATTTTTATAAAAAAAAGTAGTATAAATAATAGACTGAGGATAGTTATCATACTCTCGTTTTCTTAACGAAGGACAAATTAACAAATTGGAACAAGTTTTACAGAAGAATATTTACAATTAAATTAATTACAGATTATTAAAAATCACTTTTTAACTCTTTGCAGCGTTCTGTCGGATAAACAATTCGATTTTGTCTTGCGATTTTGGTGCCAAATTCTTTAATGAAATGTTCCCGAAAGATACTGAAAGTGCCAACCTCGAAAAAAAAAACTCTAGGCGTAGCATGCAAAAAAAGGAGGTTGGGGTGTAGCCTACCCCCCACGTGATCAACGAAGGGTTAAAAATGTATGAATACTTCAATTCTCTTCCCGACTTTTTCGCCACTCTGTATATATTTCTCTCGGCCATTATGTTTGTGCATCAATCACTTGAAAACTATGTATCTGATTGAGATTACTTTTTTCTTTAAATTACATAGCATATCTCCGGGGAGGTTTATAGCAATATTTCATGACAGCATGATGCAAATTTTGCTTACATTTGAAAGAAAGGTTGAATAAAATGACGAACTAATGGACGAACTGACAGACATATGGTCTGGCCGAAAGAATATTTTTTAAATTTGAAACTTTGTTTAGAATTATGTCGCTGAGTTTTCTAATTTTTCTTAATTTTTTTCTTTTCTTCCTCCTTTTTGGAGTGATTAAAGGATCATTTTGTCATTCGATGTCAATGGTCGAGGTGCTTTTTTTTCCAAAACAGTATTAGATGAATGTAAATACTTCTTTCTAATATATAATATATTTATATCCATTTTGTTAATAGTGTCTAATACATCTCATATTATTTCTTCTTCTCGCTCATATTTTTTCTTGTTTATTACGTTGTTGACACTGGGCCCATACCTGACCTTTCCAGCGATCATACTTGTCGCTCGAAAATTCAGCGTTTACACGTATCTAGCGCGGCGGCGTACGTACCTACATATAATACAGACTGTTCCCCTCTATACACGCCAGCGTAGCACATTGCATAGGTATCGGTTGGCGCTATTGGATCCAAGATGGTTCCCTAAAATTCGGTGACAATACCGACAGCCCAGACACGAACCAAATAGTCCAGATACGAACCAAATAGACGTTTCAGTCCGAAAAACATCAGTCATCTCTATAGTGGTGAATGTGACAGACGCTCTGGGCTCATTCCACGCTAATCGCGAATAAAATAAAAAAAGTGAAAAGTGTAATTAAGTTTTATAACTGTCATATTTGGATAGCAAGACTATCCTATTTTAAGATATCGGTAATAAAATTCACAAATTTTAGCAAAAAAGATGGTAAAAATTAAGTTTCATACATTCAATTTCATATTCCCACAATAGTAGTTTGAACATGCTGATACATGGCAACACTGTTTTCCGCTATTTTGATTCGGCAACGTGTTCTTGCCTTGTGCAAGTGCTAGGACATTGAGTGCTATGTATTTTGGTATACTCTGGATATTGAGAATACAATCACCCAACCCAATTCATCAACTTCCTGTCCCAAGCACGAGCCGAAACGAGGAGGGGAGTGCGAAAATAAACTTGTACAGAGTGCCTATGTACTGTGTTTGAAAAATAATGCATTAATAACTATAATTTTATAACATTTGCTATATAAAAGTGAATAAAAGTCTAATTTTTCTATATAATTTTTTCACTCGTAACACCCGTCACATTCCTCTGTAACACCCGTCACATATTTAACTGTAATTTAACACAATTAATTATTGCTGATTGTGTAATTTTTCTATGAAAACAAAATTGTTATACATTGGTTTTTAATAACATACTGCATTTTGTAAACAAAACAGCACAGTATACCTAAACTTTTGTATTTACTAGGCAAGAACCCCAGTATACCTTATGAGGAAGTAACACCCGTCACAGCATTAAAAATTATATTTACTACTATTAAACTTCATTTAATAAATTATTCATTTTTGTCAAATGTAAACTTCATTGAAATTTATTTAATTACCTAAAAGCGACTACGCTAATATATTTAGTTTACGATTTATACCAAATTGAATGAGTGAAAATGTAATACCCGTCACCGTGGAATGAGCCTCAGATGACAGATAGCTTGATAATCGTTTTGGTTTTTTTCAAATAATCAAAATAGTGAACGGAAGCAGTGCTATTTTTCTTTGGTTACTTGTGCATAAAGAGCAGGAAAGGAGATATCAGTATCTCAGAAGAAGTGCCATCAGATAAGTTACTTCCTAACTGACTGTTTTAACCTCATTTTGATCACGTGTGAAGGACAAATATCTTTGTGGTCATTCTATTTTTTGTTTTCAATTTTCATGCGAGAACTGGGCGAATCGATGGATTAATCAATAAATTTGATTTTTCTTCATTATCAACAATCAACCCAGATAGAAAAGAATTCTCTAGAATTGTAGTACCATGCCACAGTAGGAATATCAGGAATGTACATGTAATAATGGCGAGAACTAATAGATATAGTAAGCAAGCGACCGAATAAAAAGGGAACTAATTTAGACCGAATATAATACGTACCTTTTAGGAATAACAATTTATTCAGGCACGGGACCGCTAAGTACCATTTTGAACATTGGTTCCTGTTTTGGTTGTAGTCATTAGTTATTTCGATCTCGATTACCTTAGGTTTGATTATATCGAATGATTTGCAGTGAGGGGGATTATTTTGATGAATAAATGTATTTTACTTTTTTCAAAAACAAATTTTGAATTTTTACAAAAGTGTCCTAAACTTATTTGTGCACCTAATATTATATCACCCTCGTTCTAACTCTATGTGCACTCGTCGAGGAATCTCTTACGGTTTACCCAATAACTCTCCGTTTTGTAACCATTTAATGACAGTTAAGCTTATTCTTAAGCTTATTTTACAAGAATGTCACTCCACGCCATTACGGAATACAAAAGACAAGAATGATGAAGCAGAGTGGACGAAGTTATATTAAGATTTGTAGTACTAACTTTACACTTTTGTATTTTGTTTGGTGTGCGAACGTGCATACGTCTGTACTCCTATGTATGTAAAATCTAACACGCTTTAAAAAGCTATCTTTCTTTTCTCTTCCTAACTTACGCGTACTTATGTACTATGTATTTACGTTTAAAATGCATTAACAATACGTGCCATTTTATTTTCAACAACAAATACCAAGCGAATTCCCTTAGCAGAAAATAATGAAGTTTTACACTAGCAATACGTTTTACATAAACGGAAAAAAGTGTATAACGAAAAAATAGCGATTTTTCGGATATTTCATCGGATTGTTATAACTTTACATAAATATAATACGTATATATACGTGAATGTAAAATTGACCTCATATCAAAGAGATTATTGCGGACATATTACGTAATAACAAAAATCTGACTTCAGATAGAAATACCTAAAAATCTAACTCGTAAAATCGATCAATAATACAAATCAAACAATTTCGATCCATGAGAGACTCTCAATACTTTCTCTTTTCCAACTTCAGCCAAAAACCATTTTCAGCTGACACATTAAATGACTTTTTACTAAATCGAATGGGATGAACTGTTTTATCATCGGCTTTGATTACGAATTTCTGAAGCATGTGAAAGAACAATATTTTAATTTCCGTCAGAGCGAACCTAATTCCTATACAACTCCTTGGACCGAGCCCAAACGGTATGTAAGTGTAAGGCACGATCTTAGACTTATTGTCATCGTTGAATCTCTCTGGATCGAATTTGTCCGGGTCGGGGAAATATTTTGGATCATGATGCAGTCCGTAGATCGGGAACCAAATGATCATATTCGGTTTGATGGTGAATTCTTCGCAACCCGACACAGCCGCGGGTAGAGGAAAACTTCGGGCACACAGTCTATTCGTAAATGCTGATGGGGGATACTTCCTTAGAGCTTCGGAGATCACCATATCCATGTATTTCATCTCATGAAGCGCTTCGTAAGAGATCTCGGCGTCCCCTTCAATGGTGAATCGATCAACTTCGTCGCGAAGGCGATTCTGAATCTCAGGATTAACGGCCAGTTCATGGGCGAGAAAACACATGAGTCTGGACGACGTGGCGAAGCCAGCCAAGAAGAATATGAAGACTTGAGCTATAATATCTTCCGTGGTCATCTGAACGTCATCGTCTTTATTCTTGGCCTGTATCATTAAGTGCATCATGTCCGGCCTGACGATCCCCTTTTCTTCCCTGATCTTTATCGTTTCACTCACCAGGCGCTTAAAGAATCCGCTCGTCTCTCTCGAGAGGAAGGTTATACCAAGTGGCTTCATCAACCTTGGACAGGTACGAGACGCAAGCATCGCAATGGTGCGCCTTATAGTGCCGGATGAGCAGACCTCTTTTCCTCTTATGTAGAATTCGTTAGACCTGTCTTTCATGGAGTTGACCGATACGCCGAAGGCCGCCGTTGCGATGACGTCATTGGTATACCTGGTGAAGGCGTCCATCATCTCTATCGACTCGGTTTGCTCGGGATGCTGATAAAGATAGCCAACGAATTCGCGCGAACACTCGGCTACCACTTGAAACATGAACTTCATCTTACTGGCCGTGAAGGAAGGGCTGAGAATGGTCCTCATGTTTTTCCAGCTCTCGCCACGAAGCGAGAAAATATTTCTGCCGAACAGCGGATCCGCGTCCTCGTTGATAAAAGTCTTATGATCGGGAAAGTGCTCGAAGTTCCTTATGCACACGTTCTTGATTAGCTCGGGGTCTCTGAGGACGACGACCGGCGTGTTGAAATCCATCAAGCCGACGTACTTTGCAACGGGATGCCGCCAATAAATCCATTCTACAAATTCCGGGAAAGACTTGAGACGGAAAAATAATGGCGCTTGGTTACCGAATATCGGCACTGGATCCAGATGAGGTATTCCCTTCGATTTCCAATATGTCAACTGTCGATACACCAAGGCCACTAGCGCGAAGACTACCGTTCCGAACGCGAGGAGCAGTAAGCTGTACGAATCCATCGCGAACGCCCTACTGCTAAACTGTTTAATCTAGCGCAATGAATATCTTTATGCGCAGCAGTCTGTCAAGTTCGCAGCCACTCGATCATGGCGCAACTAAGATGACAATCTCTCTCCTCAGTCGTTATCATACTCCGTCCCAGCAAGCTAATAATATCGTATGTACTGCCACGTTAGCGATGATGAAAGAAATTAGATTAACTATCTGTTGGTGGCGACGAATTAATATCCAGGGTCGTTCATTTAAACCTTGCTTTATCAATGTCTCAAAGTTGATGCATTTTTAACCAAAATATTTAAAGTAGAAATTGTATGGTTTGAAGGGGCAATATAGTATAGTGACCTTCATTTGGCTGTAAGTGGCGTCGTTAAGGCACTGCAAGGGATAACTTTATTTTTTAAATTGAGTATCTATCTATATATAAAGTGTTGCAAAAGTCGTAAAAGAGTTTGAAAAATTTGTAACTTCTTTAAATTCAGTTTTTATTTTTATTTCTTTTCAGAACTTGTAGGGTATGTTCGGGAGACTAATTATGGAAAAGTACACTGTTATCAAACGAACGCAAATTATAGAATTCCACTTTTAAACCTTGTTTAGACTTTTGGCCTAAAAATCACTTTCTGGAAACCATAGCACGACCCCGAAACCCCCCATGTACCCGGATTCAGGACAATTACTCAATTTTACGTTGAGATTTGAGCCGCGTTTGCGCCGTATTGCGGCGCCATCTACGAATTTTGTAATTCGGGCCTCAGATTCGGAATCAGCGACCCCGAAAACCCCCAGGTTTCCGAAATCAGGGCCATTACTCAATTTTGCGTCGAGATTTGATTCACGCATGCACCGTATTGTGGCGCCATCTACGAATTTTAAAATTCTGGCCACACGGGTTCGTAATCAGTGACCCCTGAAACTCCCGAGTCCCGAATTCAGATCAATCCGTTAACTTTTCGACTTTTGACCAGATTTTCGGCGTTTCCGCCCATAGTACGTCGTTGCCACATAGACGAAAGCTCGTTTAAAGTAGCGCAACACTGCGCCAATGAAAAAGTGCTTACTCCTTTTGCCCCCCAAATGATATACAGGGTGTTTTACCTAACTTGACCACCTCAAATATCACGGCAGTCTTTGATGATATGAAAAAGTATTGAGAGCAAAAATTGTTCGATACAAAGGGGCAAATACTGTTATTAGAAAAGCATTATTTTCTAATTAGTTTTTTTCAAGATATCAAGGCCATGGATATTATTTTAAATGGGTCGACATATTTCTTCGATATTTGAGGTGGTCAAGTTAGGTGAAACACCCTGTATAATATTTTTCTCATTTAAATAACCATTCCCGATCCGGTTATTTTGATAAAAACTCAAGTCAACCCTTAACAATATTGTAAAAATGGTAACTATGCATAACGCCAAATTACGAGCTAATCTTGTAAAATGGTTATCATTTTCGTAATCAGCGACCCAAAATTAGCCGGTAACAGTGGTTCTCCGTTCTGTAACTAAACTGACGTCGGCCTGTGTTATCATTACCGCGCATAGAAGAAAGCATACTTCGTATTTCATTTATATTTTTATATGAGAAACCAGTCAGTAACTTCACTTTATCTTCAGGATAAGAAAAATTACTTATTTTTTCTATAAGTAAAGAATCGCTGTCTACAGCAAGATTTTCTAACAATTTTTGTAGATCAGAGGTTTCTACAAAAAGCTTGAATTAGAAATCACTTTTAAAAGGCATAGATCGTCTTCACACATAAAACTTTTCTTTGACCAAATGATTTTTGCAGCATCGATTTCCAGTGGGAATAAATAGTCTTCTTTTAATATACGGCCGTGCTAAGACAAAATGTCGTATCTGCAAGAAAATCGATTTTTGCTTTTTTGGCTATTTGAGCACACATATCTTTATTTGCTTTATTACTGTGCCAAGTGTGTACGGCGTATCTGCAGCGCTAATACCTTAAATTGGTGTCTATAAGACGGCAGTATACGCCTGTTTTCTGTCTTCAAAAGGAATTACAGTTATACCAAATATCGCACGGAAAACCGATCAGGTGGAGCCTTCTGAACTTCTTAATGAATCAATCGAGCATCGTCCAATCAGTGCCGAGCTCAAATTCAGAAGGCCTCCACCTGATCGGTTTCCCATGCGACATTCGGTATTGTGTGTTGATCCGCAAACACAGCAATGCTTATGCGTAGAAACAACTCTTGGCAATAATAATTCAATACGTTCGGATCCAATCTTTTCATTTCCACGACGTAAATTAAATTCATAATCAGGATCATCTATGCAATCAATAAAAATCCATCAAAAATAGTCCTAATCATTACTATGATTGTTAAAGAAATTCAAGGACTATTTTAGTGAAATGTAAAAAAATTGTTTAACTTGGACAAAGCGTAGTGCATTACAAAACCGCAGAAAAGTTTCGTTGATTCATTCTGAAACGTGATGTTCTAGCTTAAAAATTAATTGTTTACAGATGGCGTACGATTATTTTCCACCACGTTATTGAACTATGAAGTCTAACAATAAGTCATACTTTTTCTCTGTTATGGCAGATATATTTACAGCGGTCGGTTATTGTTCCCATAAATAGCTTCAATTATTTATTATTTGTCATTTGCGCAATATCAAACAAAGCTTATTAAATCTGCAGAAACATTAAGCAAATTATTCCACAAAGAAAATATTCAACCCACACAATAAATCATGAAAGTGATGAAGATTAAAACGAAATTTCTGTCACAGTTCATAAACTAATATATACATATATTACATGTAGTAAATTGTAATCTTGTTAGTAATAAGTAATTGTAAATAAATATTATTATTTTTGTAAAGTAATTATTTCTATTCAAACTGTTAAGGTATTATTAAAGATAGCATAAAAATTCTAATTAACAGATGTACAACTTTGCTTCCGCCGTTTATTGCTATCTATTACGTTAGGAAAACGGCGGAAGCAAAGTTGTAGACCTAATAAAATATAATAAAAAATTCGAGTTTACGTTCGTATTGCATAAGTGGGGTGCAAACAAATTGGAATAAACGACATATTTTACCAAAAGACATAAATTTGCTAATATAGCAAAAAATAATTGGTTTTATTTTCATTAATTTTTTTCGACTTGTTGCACCATACCAATCATCTTGTAAACATTATATGTCATAGTTTAATCATGCTTGAATCTATATAAAAAAAACGGCGGGGGTGTTATTTTTAATATGCAAGAAAAATTATTGAAAAATTCAAACCTGTTGTTTTATTTTATTTATGGGCGAACCAGTCCAATACTTTTTAAAAAAATATATTACGTGGCCAACTTTGCTTCTGCCGTTTTTCTCTTAAACCATTTATAGAAAAACTGCGGAAGCAAAGTACCTACACCTAATAGCGCTACATAATGGTGCATGACGTATATTTTGCCGTGCAAAATCAGTCGAGTAGTTCTCGAGATAAAAAATATTTTCGTTTTTAGGTTTTTTAACGATAACTTTTGATTAAATCAATATTTTGATCTAAAAATTGACTGACAGCTTACTCATATATAAATACAAAATATACTTGAACAGGAAAAAAGTTCAAGCGGGGGCAGTTTTCATAATATGGTATCCGGCTATACCCTTTACAGCATTACGTTAGCACTCGATATGGTTCATACGGGATGTTATGGTATGTTCGTACGCGTAAAAGGCTCGAGGTTAATGCTATGGATTTGCATGGCTATGGAGAACACGGACGTCCATTCATCAATCATTAGCCAAGCGTATCATTTTCGTATAATATGCAAGATTCTATCTGGGATCATGACCACGGGAATAGGGTTAATTTGTATATTCTATTGATTCTGCTCCCGTTGGCTATGAGTCTAAATGCAGTATAGGTACATTTCAACGCATTTATAATACTAATACACCTGATGCATGCGCGTTATTAATGTGCAGTCTATTATGCCGTATTACCATCAATTTCGTGTTATCAGCATGAACTTGTATACGAATCTAAACTGAAATTAGTATAATAAATGCGAAATTATTCATGGAGAACAAGTAGATATTAGTAGAAAATCATGAGGAAACTCATGAATTTTTAGTTATACCGGGAACAGGGCTTTTTGAGGTGCAACAGGTGAAGTTTTTACTAGAACATAGCGTACTTTTTATAGCTCATAATATTATAAAAATTAGTTGACACGGTAAAGTTTACCGATCTCCCGTTAATATCTGTCGGGTGTTTACGGGTTTATACTATTACGAACTGTAAAAAGTACGCTGCGTTTATTACAAAATTCAATGTTTCACCTCAAGGAGCCCTGTTACTGGAATTCACTGTAAAAATTACTAATCCTTTTTCTCTGCCTTCTTTTTAAAAAATAGCATACCAACCAAACTGTTGCGAAATCTGTAAATTTAATGTAGACGTTGAAAACCACGCAGCGGCTAAGTTATACGTAAAGTTGTGTTGACCTGGTAACCGAAAACCATACAGAGGACGAAAAGTAAATTGTTGGTATGCCGCGTTTGCGTGTTTTTGAACAGCATTAGTAAACGTATAAGTACGTAGGTGGATAAACAGGTATGTACGAGTATATGGTTAAATGGGAGGTATAATACAATAGATTTTTAAAGCACTCGCGTATACGTGGGCTCTGAAAATCCGACGGAAAGTCGGAATAACGATTCGTCATCTACTAATCGTGAGTTTTATGATTTATCATTGCTCTTCGCATCCCCCCGCGGCGACGGTTGAAAATAGGTCGAATCTGGAGTTGACAAAGCACCCCAGCGAGTGCTCGATGTACATTACTTCTGCCTTGCGAAACGGAAAATATCTCCAAATAAAATGAAGGCGATATATATCGTTCGCCCATGGTATAGACATAAATTGAGTGACTATTGTCGGTTCTTTTTTAAATGCTATTGAAAAGTTTCCACGTGTGCGATATAGATATCTAGGCTAGATATAAAATATGAATGGTATCATGCACACACACAAAGGATATAAAATATATTTCTTCCTCTTCTCTCGAGACGGAATCACGTGAAAACCTTTCGAGTCTTTTACACAGAGAAAAAGAATTAATTTGAACTACTGAAAATTACTTGCGGGGTCGCAAGTAATTATTTATTTGTATCAATAAAATCTTTTAATACATCAATACAATATCTCTTCCTCACAATCATAAGGAATAGTATATGATTGCAAGGAAGAAATATTTAATTATTTTGAAGAAGATTTAATCTATGTAAATAAATAATTACTTGCGAACTCGCAAAACAAAGGAAATGCTTGTTTTTGTTGCCAGAGGTTTCTCAATGGTTTTAGGGTATTTTGGTGCTCTGAATTCGAAAATGATTTTAGGATTCCTCGGATTAGCTCTAGTTTTTGAGATAATAATAAATTTGTTAAATTTCAATTTTATCGCAATATATCTTGTGCACTGAGAGAAATAATTGCTGGTATCACGACCATTTGTGGAGTACTTACACGTGAACCGACTATACGACTTCCTATGGTTTACGAAAATATTAGTACGATTATACCATTGATTTTCTCACATGTTCTAATCATCTGGATTTTCACAGAGATGCAATTTCTCAAAAATTAGAGCGAATCTAGCAAAATTGATAGCAAATACGAAATCAGTAACACAAAGACACCCTTAAATCGTGCTCGTATACGTGACAGCAAAAATAGTGTTGATCAGTTTTATTAGTAGATTCAACTAATTCTTTTTCTCTGTGTAAAAAAGAGACTGCGTTTATAATTGCGGCACGAAGTTACGAGGGTCTATCAAAGATAAACGGGATTCGTTTTGTAAAAAATTCTAATTTTATTTAATTAAGCTTAGAAACATATATTATTGTTCTACATAGTCTCTTGCCATAGAAATACACTTTTCCCATCGAATTGGGAATTTTTTTTTCCATCATCGCGTAGAAACTCTTTGGACTTTCTTGTAGCCATTGGAGCACAAATGCTTCCACCGCGTCGTTATCGTCGAAACGTTGACCTCCAAACGCTTCTTTGAGGGGTCCAAAAATATGGTAGTCACAAGGGGACAAGTCGGGACTACATGGCGAATGTTCCAGCATTTCCCAGCCTAATGCATCCAATTTTTGCTGTGTGGCATTGGTCGCATGAGGCCTGGCGTTGTTATACAAAAGAATGACACTTATGTCCGATTGCATCTTCCTTTTCCTTCAAAATGACAATTTCGCGGCATCCAGTAATTCATCGTGCATTAATCGCGCATTGATCGTGCGTCGATCGTGGAGAAAGCCGTGAGATTTCGGACCGCCACAATGTTGGCTTCGGTCACACTCGTCCTTGGGCGGCGAGCGTGGTTCTCGTTCTCGACCTTTTCACGCCCTCCAGAAAATGCTTTGTGCCATGTGAGCACACGGGTTCTTGACAGGGTGTTGCCCTCGAATTGTGCCTGTAATCGCCGCAAAATTACGATTGAATTCACCCGCTCCTTGGCCAAAAACTTGATTATAATCCGTTGCTCTACGGAGACATGCACTTCTGTCTCGCTTATGGTTTCTTTTCATACTAAAGGGACTCGAGCGAATTGCGGTCGGTTCTACCCTCTCCCTAACGCGCGCGCGCGGTGCAGACCATTTGTGCATCAACTCCTTCAAAGTCACGGACCCCTACGTAATTTTAAAAAAAAAATCAGTCCCGTTTATATTTGAAACACCCTCGTAAATGAAACGGTCAACATATCAGCAAGAGCTTTCGAACCAATCGACAATCGGGTGCATGATATTACGTACCACTGCAATAAATTGCTTCCCTTTTTTTAAACCTTTGTTCTTCAAATATTTGATCGGTAAATACCTCTGATGGGTATACGCGGGATGTTCTCCACGTGGAAATCGTAAATGACGATTGGTTTTCGCGATCGAACGACGTAGGGGAAGCTTTTTGTCCACTCAGGAGGGTCGTTATCGTTGATTTGGTATCGATCGAGTCGTTCGCTGCGTCGGAATGCACGTTCTCCAACTATGCGGCGGTACTTGGACATCCCCGCTCTATGGTTATCTATCTACGTGCACGCGCGATACGCGGAGTGCGCGCACGCTCTCCTTCTCTCTCGTACATATATTTCTATACGCGAACTTTTCGCGATTTATGCGCTGAAAATTCGAGCGGGACGTGTCCCTTTTTTGCGGGCGAATATTGTACGGTTATTTATGACTCACCGTGATACGACAATAAAGCCTCGGAGTGGTTGCTACCCGACGGAACACGAATGCAAGAGTGGAGTGGAGGATGAGAGAGGAGAGAGGCACCCACCTCTTTCTTCCGGCAGAGTAGCGCCGGAGCGAGCGTCCAAGCGCGCAAGATGCTCCCGGAAGGGGAGAGGTGAGGCGCGTCTCCGATCGGTCAACGGAGTAATGGCATTAGCGGTTTGCGTTTTGCGCCTGGTAATCCACTATACGTTGAACGGTTTTCCTTACTTCCTTTCGACTTAATTGGTCGGGATGCCTGGCGCTCCTCCGCCGTTATGGCTTCGTATCAGAAGAATTGAATTGCTCGTCGCGTGGCGTCAGCTGCTAGACGATTGGATGAAACCGGGACATGACATCCGAGTAATCTCCAGAGGTACAAAGGGAATATCGCGCCGGTGTTTATTTAGAGCCCGTTCTTTCCAGTCTTACGAACCATTTGTCATGTGCAGCGAGAAAGGCGTACAATTTCCTCATTCTTTGCTTCGGTGGCTCGTCAAATAGCAATGAGTGCTTCGCCTAGTTAAACTCTATTCTATCTCTAGGTACAGGGGAGGTTTTCAAAAGCGTACTGGTTAGCTAAATCGTATCTCATCGGTTTTTCGGAAACTTATACAGTATTGTAGATATGATAGCTAGTGGACGAAATGGGTACAGCAGTGTCTGTTCGTGGTTCAGTAAAATTTACGTTATTCTTGACACATATTTGAATTCGCTAGAGCATTCATCGGAAAGATGTGTTTTTAGGTAATTCTTGACTGGGTGTATTAAGAATATACCTAATACCAATTTAGTTAATAATTCTTTAAATTTGAATCAGTACACCAAAATTAGTTTTGTTCAAGAACATTGTTTCGTATATTAAGCTCGATAGTTCAGGAAATGATATTGTTCGTTTTTGGATTCATACGCGTGTGACTGAGTTGCCGAAATTGTATCAGTACACGGTTGGAAATTTTGTGTTTGAATCAGTTAACCTATTTTTGTATGTAAAAATCAAACAACTCTTTATGTTAATTTAACATTCTTTGTGTTAATTTCAACGTAAAAGATGTTGGCTTAACATAAAGAATTGATCGATTTTAACATATAAAATTGAGTGGACCGATTTGGATGCAACACTTCCAACTGCGTATTCATTGATCGACTTCACACCTAGGTTCATGAATCCTTTGCCAATTTCTAAGAAGAAGATATATCGTACATTACTTCCGATTGTTTTGTGTTATTATTAAATAAATTTGTATCTTCGTTTTCTCTCTATACCTATCGATTAACTTTAAGTATGATTTTGGAAACCGATTGTAAGGCATTGAAAAATAAGTTTTACGATATACACGTTTTTATAGGACTGTCATCTTTCTCATGAGTAAGAAAATATCTAACGTGTATATGACATATGCTCAATTTTGACAAATCTTACATGCCAAAATTTTTAAAAATGTTAAGTAGTATGAGTTTTTGGCAACTTTCCCCTACTACCCTCCCTTTCATTCGTAATTTAATTTTCAATAGTTACTTTCTTGAGATACTTCGTTCCGTCGACGCGTTAAAACGCTTCTTTTTGACGACTCCTGCGCGGATTAGATATGTGCAGTTGGTCGATATACATATATCGGTAGTCGGCAGATATTTTATACATTGGCTTCGGAGCACCTCATTCGAGCTTCGCTCCAGAACACGACCGTATAATTTTACGTTCCACCAACGCCGTCAAATCTCCCCGCGCAACTTTGCCATTTCGTTTCATCCGTCGAACAGGTTATGCGAGAATCTCACCGAAGGCGCGCGCCTTTTTGATTGCCGCGGAGATCTTTTTTAACGTTACTTTGTTATAGCATAACGGGAGTTGTCGCCGCACGTTCGTAATGACTTATCCGGTATTAATGGCCGGAGGGGGGATCGACTCGCGATACTTTTCCTTCCTTTGTTACGCAGTAAATGCATGAAAAACGCGAAGGAAAAAATTCGCGGCTATACCGTGGCGGTAAGATCCTCATCTCTCGACAGGTTGGAAGATTCTCGCGGGGCGTACAATTGAAGGTGTCTTCGCCGTGAGAGGCGGAGAATAAAAAACCTGTTAATTCGCATGTTTCCCTTGGAGCGTTATTCATAGTCGAGTCTCAAGACGAGGGTGCACACTTTGTCGTAATCTATTGTTTTTCATCTCCCGGTCTTCGTTCCTTCCTGTTTCGAAACTCGAGACTCAGTTACAACGATCTTAAGCGACATCAATTCAAAGCTTCTTATTTCGGTCGTCCTCCGCTTCAGAATTATTCACGTCGAGTGAAAATTACACTGCTTCGAGGACGGTCGATAGGGTGGTAATTACATTAATAGCCGGCCACGTTATTTTCTGCTCTTTAAAGATGACGTAAACGATGATAATATTAAAATTAACGCAAAAATGTTAAATTAATACAAAGAATCAGTTATCATTAACGTAATAATAGGTGAACCGATAAACACAACATACATCGTCTTTGAAAATTCGTTACATATTTGTTAATTTTAACGTAACAATTGTTGGAATAACACGACAAATCGTTTGATTTTAACATACAAAAACAGGGTGAACCTATTCCAATACACAATTTTCAACTACGTACACAGTGAAAAATTCTGCGGTGTGAAACTATATAGACCACTTTTGGTGTTAAATAACAATGGCATAAGATTGAATGACACCAGGCGTGGTTCGTATATGGGTGCTTTCCAGCAAGGTACGCAGAAGGCACAGTGTGACACAGTGTGCAACACAGAGAGCGTTCCAACAGCGACACTACTCGACGCAGCAAAAACCTGAGTTTTTTTACACGTGTCGTGTCGCAGAATTACCAACGCGTACAAGATGAAATTAACTTTCTATGAATAATATTTCCTGCCATAAACCTAAGAGAATACCTATTTATTCGAAGATAATGGCATCCAAATTCACAAATAAAAGTATATTAACGTTTATTTGGTTACAATTATAAGCAACATATTATGGCATACTACAAGAGAGCATTGACACTATAGTAATTTGAAAATGGACGATATAAATATATTCTATCGACATTCTTAGAAATCAAACTTTGTTCCAGCAAGCATTTCGGCGCCGTGTCACACTGTGTGTCATGTTTTGTGTCTTTGCTGGAAAGCACTCTATAGGTCCACACCGGTGACATGGTGTTAATAATTAACACCACTTGTTTACCGTGTATGCTACCAATTGCTATTTCTTCTAAAGAGAAGGTAATTAGAAATTAATAGAGGAGAAATGGCTCACGCTTCACATTATCTCATTATGAAGAAGAAATACCTAAATTTTTAACCGTCGACTGTCAATGTAATTACCCTTGCAATCATATAGGGTAACGCGGACCAACATTGACACTGGGTTAACATTGACTCATTTTCTGAATCTTATTACTTTCTGCTAATAGCTCGTATAATACTGTTTTTGTCTACCTTAATAAATACCGCACATGGATCGCCATCTGACGCCGCGCGTGAATATCAGCGCTTTCATAATTATCACCCGATTCAGTGTCGTTAAGTTTTTACGTGGGGGTGCAGGTCCTATTTTCGACGAAGAAAACTTTTAGAAACTTTAGGCCTTTTTAAGGTTGCAAAAATTTATAAATAAAACGATTATTATAATTTAATCTCTATACAAAATCACCTACTGATGTCAATTTTAGAATGTAATAAACAAACATTGCGATTTTTAGCCGATTGCATGCAGTATAGACGAAAATTTTAACAGGTGTCAATCTTAAATAGAATATGGGGTAAGATTGACATTTGACTTTATTTTTTTTTAAATCATTGTTCAAAAACGATAAGTAGTAAAATAAAATGCGTCTTATATCATATAAAGAGAGAGTCAGGCTTGCTTATCCATACATTATTAAATCTGATAACTTCAGTTTGCAATATATTTTAGACCAGTAAGTAAAGTCGTGTCAACGTATGCCCCTTACATTTAAAACGGCTCTCTCTCTATACGGTTAAGTTCTCCTTACGGAAGTTCCCCTCGTTATACTGTAACTGCTCGAGAAACGTCGCATCGCTGCGTGAGTGCAGTAGGTATTATACGGTTTAACGAGCTGAATATGCCGAGCTAAATTCTCCTCTTCAAAGAAATTGCCGCTATGGCCTATGTTCGAGCTGCTACATGGTCCGTTAATCCTGGCTTTAACTTCCACTACGTGTCAACACTATCGGCATAAGTTAATCTTGGCTTGAAACCTACATCCGAAATTATTTAATCCGATGATCGTTAAACTGTTTCAGTACCCATGGTGTTGGTGCAGGGAGTCGCGGGACAGAAAGCTATCCTGCCCTGTGACATTCAACCCCGAGACTCTAACGACGCTGTTTCCATGGTACTCTGGTTCAAGGAACCAGTCAGTGGGGAACCTTTGTACTTATATGGGTATGTTTACCACCTTCCTCATTTCTCATAATTAGATGTAGACTTAGATGAAGAAATGTTAATGAATATTTGATCAACTTGTCGAAACGACAGTTTTTTTTATTACCGAGTAATGCAGTAGTTGGTCACATGGAGAGAAGAGTATATTAATCATTGTTTTACTAGATAACAGATTTGACATTTTGGGGAAAGTATTGCGTCCATTGCTTTACCGTATGGCAACAATTGACATACGTTTAGTGAAACTCACTAGATGGATGTCAGCTGTTGTCATACAGTAAAACCATGAACGCAATACTTTCCCCAAAATGTCAAATCTAAATATTATCTAATGTAATAGTGATTAACATACCTACACTTTTCTCTCAGTGCTCGCTTTTGTTTTCTCCTTTAATAATAGTTAAATACATTTCACGTATGAACTAAAATTTTTTTAATTGCAAATTAATTAAAAATTAGAAAGTAATACTCTGTATTTTTTATTAACAAAATATACATTAGGTACATAGAAATGTTATTAAATAATTCAGCAATACTTCAAGCCACAATGGTGAGATCCACAAATACTCGTATTGTGTGTGCTGCTGTAATTAAACGTGTTGCAACCGAAATAAATCTTATAAATGCAGCAGCTAGCCGAATACCGACCGCAGCAAAAATACTTCGAGAATAATGCAATATAATTCTAGCTGCAATGGTGAGAGTCAAAAATATTGCTGCTACCCCTAAATACCTTTTACAGTATGGATCTAATTTGGCCGACTACTACACGAAGAAAGAATTTTATTTGACATTACGATGCTAGCATCTTTTGACCGGACTGTGTTCACAATATGAAACATTATCCATAACTTCTCTCAATAACTGCTACGAACATATTTTTTTCCTAGACGCTAGCATCGTAAAATTACATGGTAGCATCTGAAATAAACACATGTCTGCAGCAGTTATTCAGACAGGTTAGGTAGAATGTTTCATATTGTCGGTATAAGATGCTGGCATCGTAATTTCAAACGGAATATTTTCTCCGTGTAGAGAGAGTGCATCTATTTCATACTTATATACGAATACACATATTGCCAACTTCAGCAGCTGTCGTACCTACGTAACTCTCTTGCCAGGTACATGATAATGCGTAGAAGCTTACAACTATAGCATCAAGGTATTCTCGAAGCAAGAGCTTGACGCTCTCGAATCGATCGAAAGATATAGCTCCCCGGGTAGCCGTGATTTCGTGGGTATCCATTACGGAGCCGTTCCCCAATGCGATCTCGCGCACTCGTAAAACGACGGCATTATATATCGGGGGTAGCGCACAACGGCGCGCGGTATACTCGCCCCGGCAGATGGAAGCGTTGCCATTACAGGTTGCATCATTGACGCGAGGGACATTACGATATCGAATCTCTGAGATCTCGCGCGCACCCTGCTCCCCCGCCCCGGCGCCGTTTGCCACGCTTATTTACCGCGTTTATTCGGAAGATACGGGGGAAATCGAAACGAACTCTCCTTCAGACCCGGCCAACCGGATTTTCCGGAGCTTTCTCCTATCGTTAATATTTATAACGGCTGTTGCGGAGATTTCTCCACTAACGGAAAGAGATCGTGAATGAAATCGATAAACGCGCAGCTTTTCTCCTTTGTTATTCAAATCGAAATCATGTTTGAGGGTGAGTACGTGCGCGAGAGCTTGCGTTGATACCGCGATACACCCCCGCCGATAAAGCATTCCAGTCGAACGCCTTCACTTAATTCCCTCCGCGAGCGATCGCCGCTTTCGCTCCCCCCCCCCCCTCGGGACTCTCTTCCATCTCGTATCGAGCTTTCGAGAGAGAGCCGCGCGTACGCGGAAAGTTCTTTTCGCGCGTTGATGTCGTACATCGAGGGGAAGTTTCACAAATTTAACGATGTGGCGGAGTGTTGTGGTGTTGAGCGAAATAAAAGGGAAGAGGCAACCATAAAGTTTGCGGGGAGAGTTGAAGCGTAATCCCTGTTCGATAAGTTGTAATAATACGTAGTTATAGAACACAACAGATCAGAAACTAGTTTAACAGCTGATAATAGCTGCATCAAACTTTTGACTAATCTTAATAATGTTCCGAATATTGCAAATACTGCTTGTTACAATAAATATCGAATTTTTCTGTGATCACAATTGTGTCTAAAATTAATGTTTCCTTTTTATAATTAATTTTTCAGTTATTTAACCTTCGATAAGATATGAGAAGCTCTTTTTTCAAAATGTAACTCGTTTATTTTTGTTTCAAAGTCGATTAATACATTTAGATAACGTTACTGGTTTAATGATGTATCATCTATACCTTGAAATCCTAACAGAAATTTATGAGATTTGCACAGATACTGCATACGATTAAGATAAAGCTTATATGCAAAATGTGAAGTCAATTGTCTATCTCGTTAAAAAGTTATGGACTAATGAATTTTACTAATTTTATGCAGAATCTTATAGAGAGATGTATATTGGGCAGTGAAATATATCGAAATGAATAAGAAAAATTCTTTAAATTTTTCTGATTTACGAAGCGAGAATAAGAGTTAATGACCAATCAAGATTAAAAAAAAATAAATACAATATTTCGTCATCATTAATCCCTAACTCCCCTTTATAAATTGGATAAACTTTAAGAATTTTTCTTCGTAGGTAATAAGTAAATAAAGAAATATCATTTTATTTCACTGTCCCATATCCGTCGATTTAACGTTCTTCCACGAGAGCCCGTATATATAGTCAGTAAAATTTCATTACTTCAGAATTATTTAACGAGATAAATAAATGACTTCATATGTTGGAGGTGAACTTGTTTTTATCAGATAAATTATCTGTGAAATTTTCATAAATTTGTCTTAAGATTTCAATACGTGTGTGATACATTTTTTAATTGTGACGAATATTTCAGCAAACTTTGACCCAAATCGTGACACATATTCTTTAATATTCAGGTCTGAAATAGGAGTCTTTCAGTTCAATCACACATCCAAAAACATTATTTTTCCTTGAAAGATACATTTTATATTACATGTCTTTCATTCAATTACTAAACACTTGTTTTCAATGTTTAATTGCTTTTGTTTATGTTTTATCTAAATTTCATTTTGTCTTGCTGCATTGTCAATAATTCAATAAATAAAAATGCTTCGATTTCTTCAAATACAACCCTTGTCATTTCCTTTCCTTAAACGACGTTTATGTATTAAATTATACATTTTTCGGAACAAAGTACCTATTGTATTTCTTTATATTTAAAATTATATACTTTTAATTTGTAGAAATGAATGGTTGCTTCGCAATGATATCTTTTCAATACTCTCAGAATAAATTATAACGAATATTACGATGTGCTTTGAAATAAACGTCTTCAACAATAAATTCATACGTATAAAAATACATATAAATGTTAGCGATGTTTAAAGATTTCATAAAATTCAATCCAAACTAATTACCTCGTGGGCGTTTGGCTGACAATAAGAGCAAACACGTGTAACACACGCGCTCTCCTCTATATCCGCGCGCGTAAAATATAGGTCACGCACGTACTTCCGCCTCGCCTTTCTTTTTTCCACGTACTAGTCCAGGACATTTAGTAATCGTCTTCTAGAAATCGAGCTCACCGAAATTTTTTTGTTTAACTGCTTATTATGGTACCAATATATGCCTGAAAGTTACGCCACCGACGCACTGGAGATTCATGACATATAAGAGGTCAAAGGTCGCGGATTTTGTTATCTCGCTTCCTATCGCTCCAACGTGAAAGATACCTATTACAAAAGTTGAAGATCTCAATTTTTAATACCTAAAAAAAATATTTGACGTAAATACGCCTAACCGTTCTCGAGATATGTAGCTGAATATGTGGAAAAATTAAAAAATAGCTAAATTCGGGTATGCAACGTGTATCGCCGCATTCTTCTCTCTTCCTACTACTCCAACGGCAATTACACCTATATAATTATGTTTTTATGAATAGACGCCCTTTCTAAAAAGTCTAGTTTGGTTTTCGTACGCCTACCTGTTCTCGAGATATGAGACACGAAAGATAAGTTTTGGTCAAAAAATACTACATCTGGTTTAACGCTATTATCTCGTTCTCTATGACTCACACAAAAATGAAACAAGTTATTCCTTTTAGATCATGAAATTATCTAACTAAATGGCCCCATACACTTTTCAGATACACCTTACCGCTTTCGAGATACGATGCTGCGAAGTTTGTGGAAGCATTCATTTCCACATCACCTTTGAGGTAGAATGCGAAGCGCGTTTTTTTTATATGGGTTCCCTAGTAGGTTTTTTCCCCTTTTCCCGTCTTACTCGTGCTGTTAGATCATGAAATTATCTAACTAAATGGCCCCATACACTTTTCAGATACACCTTACCGTTTTTTAGATACGATGCTGCGAAATTTGTGGAAGCATTCATTTCCACATCACCTTTGAGGTAGAATGCGCGGCGCGTTTTTTTTACATGGTTTCCCTAGTAGGTTTTTTTCCCTTTTCCCGTCTTACTCGGCCTATAACTCGGTTGAGACTGAATATAGTCAAATAAAAACCCGTAATTATTCTTGAAACAATTGAGTAACGGTCGGCAAGACCGTTCCGGGAAATAGGGACCTGAGAATTTGGCTATTTTTGCATTTTTCCACATATTTAGCTACATATCTCGAGAACGGTTAGGCGTTTTTACGTCAAATAATTGTTTTAGGTATTAAAAATTGAGATCTTCAACTTTTGTAATAGGTATTTTTCACGTCGGAGCGATAGGAAGCGAGATAACAAAATCCGCGACCTTTGACCTCTTATATGTCACGAAGCTCCAGTGCGTCGGCGGCGTAACTTTCAGGCATATATTGGTACATCATAATGAGCAGTTTAAAAAAAAAATTGCAGTGAGCTCGATTTTTAGAAGATTGCATGATTTTCAAGCTAAATGTCCTGGACTACACAGACGAGACAAAAGTGCGAGAGCCGCCGCGCGGTGAGGTTTCGCGACCGAGATCCCCCTTTTTAAATGAGACAATGAAGGACGAAAATTCGTGGCGGGGTGAATAAAGGGGGCGGGTGCGGCCACGTGATGAAACTAATTAATATCCTCTTCACGAGGGGACCGCGGAGGAATGGTATAGGTATCTCCCGTTCGGGCGTCGACTTTTGCGTTGACAAGCTCGGTTTTTAAAATGACCCTTCGGTTTAACGCTGTTCGTGACGTTTTGCCGATACGAATTGCTCGCATGCGAGGACGCGTTACACGTACTCGTCCATTAAGTCCGTATGTACATTTATACCCGCGCCATAATGTACAACTGTATATTTCAAAATCCGATCGTTCGAGAGCACTAGTGTGTAACGAATCATACTAGTCACCGCGGGACAAAACTCGACGGGGTATTAAAATCGGTAGAACGATGGATTGGATCGCGGATGTCGGTCCAGGCAGCAAATAATAAGCTGTCGAGAACACAAATCTCAATTTATCCTTCAGCTTTATTAATCGACTGTTCCGAAATCAATTTCAATCTGTCGGTATCGACCGTCGACGTCGACGTTTTCTGAGGAATATCCGTTGCGCGTCTCGTAATCAAGATCGACGTTGACTGTCGATTCCGATTGCGTGTCCGACGTTCCCCGGCGATTTCGATCGACACCTTCGCGACGAACGCCGTAAAATGTCGAAAAGTCAGTATCGTTTGCAGGTTTTCGTGATTTTTGTGTCGTCAATTTCCTCAGAAATGTTGAATGCGTGTGATATCCTATCCTCAGACAATAGAAAGCGAGATCGTGTTCTAATTAATCCTGACGAGCGGGAAAATAAGCCGAGTGGTTTCAGCATCCGTCAGGAATGAAAACTCCCGGCGGTGAAGGTATCTCGCATTCGAACTCTAGCCATGTGCGGCTCTACGCGTTCCCTACTCCATCTCCATCACTCGAACGTTTTTGTCTCTGACTATTACCTAGCCAACTGATCGTCTCCCATTCTTTAGACCACTGAAAAATCGATTCAAATATCTATAGCTATCCACACTATATCCCATCCAGACATATGATGTAAATTTTGCAGCAACTTTACGAAAACCTATTATAGATCACGGCGTGCAGCAACTGTGTGCGTTTTATGAGTCCTCCCTTGGCACTGTTATTTATGTAATTGAGTGATGAAAGTGTTGTTTCGAAAATAATAAATAAATTTTAGACATTACTGTGATTCAGCAAGTTAAATTTTGCGTAAATTTGCTTACAACGTCAAGTTGAAATCGTGCCATGATCTAAATTGCAAATCTAAATGTGATGGTTTGATGTATCATTTACAATGTACACTTGTAACAAACGATTTCGATTAATTTGACGTAAAAATTACAGTAAGAAAATTAAAAGCAGCTTCAACTTGACACGTGCCATGAATTAGGAATGTCTAGCTGGGACACTACCAAAGGGCTGTTCACATTTTACGTCACTCCTTCAGGGGGAGGAGGGGGTCATGAAAGTGTGACAAGATGTGATATGGGGGAGGGGAGAGGGGAGCTTGTATTTATGGTATCACCAATTTTAGATAAAATGATATAATATTGCTAAAAAAATTATACTTTTCGTGCGAAACATTCTTTTATAAACTGCAGTAATTAATTATTTCTCAAGGTTCTGATATTCTAGTCGCTACAAAGCTATTTTTAAATAAATACAGATTAACAAATTAGTATATTACTAATATTTAATATCTCGTTTTACGTTCCCTTACGATCACAGGAAAATGGAAGTAGATCAGGTAGAATAATTCAAGCAAATGCGAAACATTAGACACTTTTTTTAATTATAGATGATTACATACCTACATATTCTCGTGACGTTACAGAAGGGAAGTAGGGAGTTTTAATTTGCGACACACTATGACAAAGGGGGAAGGGGGTGTCGAAAAAGGCCAACGTATTGCACGTAGAAATTCTCCTCTCTACTCGCTTACGAGTACTATACGATTATAACAATTCGCGTTCTACGCTATTCCACCTTCCTAAGTAATTCTACACTGGAGGACCTTCCACCAATTAAGCATCAAACGCATGGCCCGTAGAGACGAGCCACTTATACATCAGGGAAGAGATCGCTCGCATCGATGCATGTACATGTATAACATATATTGTACATCCGACTGTGAAGGTGGGCGAGTTCGGGTGCATCGGTGCCTCTAGAGAGATATGCTGCCCGCGGTGCATCAGTCGGTACAGGGGAGCGAGGTACACATGTACATCAATATAGGTATATACTTTGGCCGTCTGCTATGCAGCTTCCGCTACTGGCTCTCGCCGCGGCTCCTGCGACCCGGCTCTCCTCTACTCGGCGTAGCGCGCGCCCCCAGCCTTTCTGCCGCAAAGTAGGTACTTCTCATTCCGCGGCAATGCGAAACACTGACGCTAACGCGAACGTGGCGCGTCCCTGTTAACGCGGAAACTATTTCCCGTCGATCAACAGAATTGTCCTTGTTGCGCCCCACTGTAAGCGCGACGTACACCCGTGCCTACAATACGTATTTGCTCGTAAATTATCGCCATTGTCCCGTAGACCGCGTTATTCGGCGCGGGAAGCTACGCGGGGGAATCGAACTTTTGTCGGGGACCGTCGTTACAAGGCCGTTCAAGGTGGCACGTGGTTATATGGGCTACGTGCATGGGGAGGAAGCGTGTAGTAGAGTGACGGACTGCGAGTGTCGTGTGGTGGAAAATATGAGCATTAAAGATGTATATAGGTACTGAAATCCTAATAGAAATTTATGAAATTTGCACTAATACAGATACGATTGAAATAAGTTCATCTGCAAATTTTAAAATTAGTCGTCTATTTCGTTAAGAAGTTATGCACTAAGCTTATGGGGAGACGGATACTGGACAGTGAAATAGATCGAAATAATGAACAGAATTCTTGCAATTTCTCTGATTTAAGAATGGGTTAATGACTGTGCAGTTATATAAAAAAATTAATGAAATTTTGCACGGTCATTAAGGAGTTTGGGGAGGGATTGTAATCGGGGGTTAGGTGCAGGGGAAATCTATGTTCTGCAAGTTGTCAATCCCTGAAACTGAAAAACTTGAAAAATATTATTTACAAAAAATAATAAGTACGAATGGAAAAACTGTTTTTCACGTCTATTTCACTTTCAATTAATTTTTTTTATTATTTAGAAAATGTATTATTATGTAAAAATGTTTTCTCTCATTTATGAAAAAATATCGAAAATCCGTCGGAAAACGCAATGATGTGTGGCAGAGATCATTTTCAATGCAGTAGTTGGCTACATTGAGCACTAGATTTTAATGCTTATGATGTGTGTTTTATAACCTGTCTTAACCTCGATTTTTGAGAAAGAATTTATGCGTGGAAAGTGATTAGAGTGGAAAAGAAGGATTGTAAGTGCGTGAGGGAAAGGGGGAAGTGTCTAGGGTGAATAGAACGTATAAATTAGGATAGCTCTACGGCGGTATATAGACAACAGTTCGAACAGGAAAACAACGGCAGTTTCGAGGCTAGAATTGTGAGGTTACACGATGTTGAAAACAGTGAATCAAGTAGAAGTAAGAGCGGGAACCGCGGCGGATGGCGGTGAAGCGGTGCCGCGGAGAAGCGCGGGTTGCTCTTGCGAAAACCGCTGCGGATGGTTGGTCACTATGAAAGTGTCCGCGCGGTCTCCGCGTTCGCCGCGTCCGATGCCGGCGTCCGCTCATCCGCACGGTTACGCGGATGCCAGTGCGTTGTCTGCCATAGGGGTATATTCCTATAATAAATTAATATCCGCGCGACCGCCATCCATCGCGTTCGCGGCTTGTGCGTTCTGCTACTAAAAGAAAAAAACGTTGGAAAGGTAAATAGCGTTTGCAACGTTGCCACATTTCTCAAGAAATTCGTTTTCTCTACACATGACAATGTCCCTATTACTTTATTGAATTTCTCGACAACGAAACACACACAGGAAGAATTTAAAAATAATACCAAATTAAAGTTGATTAATTATTCTATAACGTTTAATTTTTTTTAGAAATTTACCATTATTCCTTTTCAAAATATCGAATTTTTTTCATCGACCCTGCATTGCAGAATTGTAAGTACTGTCATTACTTTAACAATAATTAATCAAAATTTGATGAAATAATACATTTTAATATATTTTAAATAAGTGTTGAATAACTTTAGCATTGGTAAAATATTTTATGTAGCATGAAGTTCAGATGAGGTTAGAAAAGAAATGAAATTATTTATTTTTTTATTCGAAAACAGTACACTTGAAAAATCTGAAAAAATTACAGTCATTAGAATAATTCCATAATTATTTGATAATTTTTTCAGATTTTTCCCATCATTTTGACTTTACTCCCCAAACTCCTTAACCCCAAAATAGGACAATTTCAAGAATTTTTCTTTGTATTAACTAAATAAGGAAATATTGTTTTATTTCATCGTTCAATATCCATCGATTTAACATTTTTCCATGAGAGCCTGTGTAAAGTTAATAAAATATCGTTATACTACACAACTTTTTGATAAGATAGATAATCGACTTCAGATCTTGCAGGTAGACTTATATTAATCATGTACATTATCTATGCAAATTTCATAAATTCCTGTTAAGATTTCAATATGTAGATGATATATTCTTATTAACTCTACAGGATGTGCGCGAGGTGAAAAATTACAGCAGGCTTTTTATTTCGGTTGCTCCTCATAAATAGTGTTACAAAATAAGTATCGCTCTTAAATATGTACTCAAATCTTCAGCTCGATATATCAACGGTTCCCATATAAAAATTTATTCCACAAATTTGAAACTCCTTAAACTCTAATACAAATGTTTATTACGGTATTTAAAAATAATAACTATAAGGGCCGGTTTTATCAACAGGTATAAACGCGGTATAGCGCTACACTGAGAATAACCATAAGGCTTAGGGCCGGTTTTACCAACACGGTATAAACGCGGTATAGCGCTATACCTGTTGCTAAAACCAGCCCTTATTGCTAGTTATTCTCAGTATAGCGCTATACCGCATTTATACCGTGTTGGTAAAACCGGCCCTAAATAAATTAAATAAACTTTTTATAATGAGCTTACATTACATTACGTAACGGTACGTTACTTACGTTACTTTTAGAAAAAAAAACTAATTATTTCAGTTCCACAACGTTTGTCAGATAATAACTCGAGAATATTCACGTAAGGATACCTATATAGTAATACATTTTGAGTCTACGTAATCCAGAATTTAAAACCATAAGTTAAATTTAGGCTAGCCCGTCAATAATCGAAGCCACTTCAAACACGATTATCTCGTTATCTACAAACTGTTGGTTCAGTTGTGTAGAATACTTATTTGATGAGCGTATTTCGATCTACAAAATGTTTTGTATCAATGTGATAATACTCAGATAGCATAAAGGCGTACCCGTGTGGAAATTTTTTCCGGGCGTTAGCTAGGGCCAAGGTAATTTCCCCTTTTCAGAAAAGGGCCCGTATAAGCCGTCCTTTTACTTGGGCCAATACAGGTTGCCCTGATTTAACCCTGTGTAGAAATTCTTTTCGGATTCTAATAAAAGCCTGATCATTTGGCTTCGTTTATAATAAGGCCCCGATGAGGAAAAATGAGATTCCTAAGAGGCACATGGAAAAAAAATTAGGTTGCATTCGAACCTCGGGCCGAAAAAATTATCGCGGATGTCCAGTTAACATCTATCTTAGCCCTGTATGGGTATTATAAGGGACAGCTCAATAAAATTATGGTGGACGCCTCGAGAAAGCCCGTATGGGCTTCATATGGGCATTAACGTGGTTATCCTGAATAATATTATCGTGGATGCCAAAATGAAGCCCGTACAGGTCCTATATGAGCATTAACGAGGACATCATTGTAGTGGACGCCCGGTTAACGCCTGTGTACGGAGCCTTTATTTTCTGCAGACCGTCCTGATAATTTTCCACATGGCTATATGTAAGTCATGTTTCTGACGTCTTAGACCATTTAAAGATAACGTGTTATGTTCACTACAATGACGTTTTTAAGACATTTCACCAATAGTCTCTCGAAAACATCTTTTAAAAAATGACTTTGAGACGTCATTCTGACATTTGTACTACCTTTTGGTACATATTTCAATTGAATATTACTGTGAGTGGAAAAGCCTTTATGTAATTTCTGTAATATCCAAATTTAAGTATTCCCTCTCTCCTGTTATGAACTATTATACCTTTAAAATGTTCATATAAGAATTATAGAACTACCATATTATATTACAAATATTTTTTTTAAATTCAATATCAGCAGAATCAATGTGAGGCAAAATTTTATCCCACACGAGCACTAACGTAATTTTTACTAGCGCGCATCCTCCACAGGCTTAAATTTGAGTTCTATTGTATTTACCAATCGTACACTAATAGTATTTGCTACAAACAAACCGCTTGTGTTCGTTTACAAAAATATCCATAGCGCGATGGTCGATATTTCCAATGAAAAGCGAGGCAGATCCGTCTACCGTATGTCTGACAACAAGCGCAACAGGAGCTGTGACCTGAAAATTTGACTTCGGCAGTGTTTGGAGGATGCTCGAGTCACTCATAAACGCTGCTCGCACAGCGTAAGGGCGAAAAGTGTCAAAATGTCTGATTTCTCGATAGCTGTCAATTATTTCTTATTTGTGAGTGACTTGAGCACCCTCCAAACACTGCCGAAGTCAAATTTTAGGTTACAGCTCCTGTTGCGCTTGCCGTCAGACATACGGTATAGCCGGTCTCTCGTGGACACGCCCGTACGTTATCCGTAACGTCGCAATTCCTCGTCCGGAAACTCGGAGAACGTGGTATTTGGTGAATCAACGACGCGCGCACAGCGAACGCTCGATTTAATATTTTTCTTGGCGGGGTGAGAAGTAAGCGCCCCTATATAGCCGCAGTCGGAGAAGTCGAAGAGCCGAAGGCGGTTGAGTGTGCGCTAGGTATATATAGATATACATATACCTATAACTCGCGAGTAATCCTAGGTGCACCGGCTCTCACGTGCGCGCTTATTACCGTGTATTATGTGTACTCACGTACACATATAAGAATTTGTACAAGCCCGTTGTTATACTTACGCGAGTCTCCTCTTATATCGTTTTTTCGGCAGTCCAATACAGTCTTCAAGCCGGTACACGTATCGCGCTGTATAAAGAAATCTACACACGTTACATTCGTAGTCGAGAAAATGCGC